>JBBPBQ010000001.1:7039708-7059897 GCA_037974755.1 Cicer yamashitae | reverse complement strand
TTTTATATTATTTTGAAAATACTTAATGTATAATTTAACATTTTTATTTTTTTTAAATATTCTTTGTTGGTTTTTTTTTTGCGAAGGTTTGCTAATTTAAATGTCTGTGTTTTAATATTTTTTATTTATTTTAATTTAAACTTCATTGGATTGTTTGTACATAAGTTTGATTATTGAATTTTCATGTGATTATTGTGTTTTTATATATTTTGTGGTAATTTATGGTTGCTACATTTTAATTAATAAAATGTAATTTAAATATTGTGATGTATTTATATGCATTGAATTAAAAAAGTAATTAACAATTAATGAGAGTTATATTTTTATTGTTTTTTTAGTTATAGAGATATAAACAAAGAATTAGTAGAATGTGGAATAAAAAATGAATGAATTCTAGATGTGCCACATCATACTATTGAATGATGTGTCAAAATGAGTGTCACATGTCAATATATCATTTTTGGGGTTTGTTTTAATATATTATATTGATATATTGATGTTTTGAGAAATTGACTTATACAGTGTTACTAGGATGCATTTTTTGTTAATGCACTTTGGAATAAGGAAAATTCTGTTAAGAATTTGTTATAGTTTTCAAGAGTTTGTCTTAAAATAGTTAGCCTTTCTTATAGAAGTTTAGGGATGGGTACATGATTGGTGATAGGAATCCAGTCACCTACTACATGAAGTTTTGTTCGTTACCAATGATGAAATGTAATATATGTTTGTAGAGATTGATCAAGACCGCTTGGAAAAACTTATCAGGTGTCGATTTGCAAGGTTTAAAAGAAAACAATTGCTTCATTTTAAAAGGAATTCTTCCTGTGTTGAAAATAAAGGTGTGCATGATATATTTTGTAAATATGATTCTTACATTTTATTTAGCTTATTTGAGATTATTGTAACTGAACATTTCATCGACTGGCTTCAAGTAGAAATTGAGCACTCTATTTCGTCACAACATGCTCAATCTGAAGAAGCAAGATGTAAAACGAATAAATTATTGCATTTGCATAGGAATATAATTTCAAAATCCAATTCAGGTCTTTACTCAAAAAATGTGCCAAGAATTTTATTGTATATGAATGAAATTATTTACCTCCAAAATATCCTGTAATTTGTTCCATTTTTGTCCTTTTACAGTCCCTGTTACACAAACTTCCCAACCTAATACGTCAACATCTACAATTTCCAATGCCACTCGTAGACAAGCAGGTAACTTCTAAAATATTATAACCATTATTCTAAACAAAAGGATTGGTGATATTTATTGATGTTCGATCTCTTTATATGGTTTGCATTCTAAAAAAATTATTTTCTTTATTAGCTTCCATTATTGAAACTTGGAATTTTGGAAGGCCGACATGTGTTTGTGAATTTTGCGGAGCTCTTCACTGGTACAAAGAAAGAACGGAAAAGAGTAAACACCCTCAACATCCAAAGTTTTCTACATGTTGCATGGAAGGTCGGGTGCAAGTTCCATTACTAAAATTCCCACCAACTTTGCTCTCTCACTTGCTTGATTATGATGGCAATAATGCAGCAAAAAATTTCCGTCGTAACATTAGAATTTATAATGCAGCTTTTGCTTTTACATCTATGGGTGGAAAAATAGACTATGAAATCAACAAACAAGGCGACCCTTATGTCTTTCAAATCAATGGGCAGACCTACCACCTACTTGGGTCTTTATGCCCTGAGAATGGAGAAAAGCCAAAATTTTCCCAACTTTATATACATGACACCAAAAATGAGATCTCAAATAGATTAGGTTTTATCCAAGGTGATAATGAAAATAATCTTCTTCAAGAGAAACTTGTAACATACATTTTGCATATGTTGGACAATCACAATATCTTGGTAAAATCATTTAGGATGGTCAGAGAAAAATATGATCACCATCATGTCGGAGAATTGAAACTAAGATTGCTTAGCAATAGGTTGACTGATGGGAGAAAAAATAACCTGCCCTCTTGCTCAGAAGTTGCAACGCTTTTAGTTGATCAAAGCTCAAATGAAGAAAGTCATCGGGATATAATTGTTGAACACAAAACAACTGGTCTTCAGAGAATTACATAATTGCACCTAAGTTTCATGGCACTACACTACCCATTATTATTTCCATATGGAGAAGATGGTCATAGGATTGGGATAAGTCATCGAAATCGAGAAACAGAGAGCTGTTACAGGCGAAAAACAGTAACTATGAGACAATATTATTCTTTTCGCTTGCAACAACTAGCTGGAGAGGCACAAACATTGTTACGGAGTGGGAGTTTGTTCCAACAATACATTGTGGATGCTTATGCTTCCATCGAAGAAGTTAGAATCAATTGGATTAGAAAGAATCAAAAGCAATTGCGTGCAAAACTATATAGTGGATTGAGATATGCTATTAATCAAGGCGACGTCAAGACAAATTCTGTTGGTAGAATGACAATCCTTCCATCGTCTTATACTAGTGGATTGCGATATCGTGTTTAAAATTACCAGGTAGATAATTATTTCGCTATATATATTTAGTCATGCTATCCTTCGATTATATTTAGGATGCCTATATTTGAAAGGACTCATAGTTCTTCCTACACATGCACTCAATAGGTTTAATAATTGAAGCACGTGGTTGATAAGAAATGCATCTATATTTTATCCTGAACGATGAGTTAATTGTAACACTATCTATTACATATGTAGTCCCTTGAGTTATGTTAAAGGCACTAAGGATGCTCTATAGTTCTGGAGCTTTCTCTGTTTGTTAAATTTTACTAGAAGTTCTTTTGCTACACTAACAGTTGCAAATTGCAATAACAACCATATGAACTGAACCAACTGATTTATTGGCTTGAAGTGTCGTGTTTTTCAACACATTGCAATTTTCTTATATATATATATATATATATATATATATATATATATATATATATATATATATATATATAATTATATACTATATATATTCACCAATATTCAAATTATAAACTCAAATACAAATATTTTTGTTCTCTCACGCGCTTTACAAAACAAAAAAACCTCATATCTGAAATACAAACTTTGCGAAACAAATTCAGATGGACTATACTTTTCTTGAACATCATTGTAACACCCCGAATCTTATAATAAACTGTTATATTAATTAAATAGGATTTTAGATAATTAATTTGATATTAAAATTATTTTAATAATATGTTGAAAAATTTTGAAACTAATTTTCGTTATATGGTTGTTTTCTATGATGTGCTAGTTTGATGCATATTATATTAAATGAGTGATATAAATAATAAATATTTTATTTTATTATTTTATTATTTTATATATTTTTCTGAAAATAATAGTATCTTAGTGTAATATTTTAAAGAATAAGATTTTATGCAATTTTACGTGTATATACGTTTTCCCTATTAATGTAATACTTTTTTGTGCGTTTGACTACATAGTTATATTTCAATTATTTATAACTATTTTCTACTTTAGTTATTTATTTTATAAATAATTATTTGGGATAGTAGTGATATTGTGTTTGATTTCCTTTATTTTTATATATTTGTTATGACATTGTGATTTTATATATGTTTATTATGATTTAGTAATTAATATATGTTATAATTATTTATTTTATAATTTCGACTACTCTCTAATGATGTTATATTTTAATTTGAGTATTTGGAAAAATAAGTATTATTATAGTGATTATTTGGAATATGAAAATTTTGGTTATTAATGTATTTTAAAGATTAATTACTTTAATTACTTTATTTTATAAAAGATTAGTTTTGAAATATTAGTAATATTTCAGTAATTAAATTGTGTTTAAAAACAAATGTTAAAAAAAATAGTTTTGGTAATTGTTTGTTTTAATTAAAAAAAAAAAGAACAAGTAAAATTTGTTTAATGGGTTAGACCCATATACAAGGCTAAAACCTAATTAAAAAAAAAGGATTGAAAACAAGAAGAAGGAAAGGTAGGAGAAATAGAGAGGAGCGGGAGCAGACCAGCCGCACTAGAGGAAAAGAAAAAATAAAAAATAAAAAAAAAAGAAAAGAAAATTGATACCGGTGATCCATAACTATTCCAGAAAATTTTCTCCGTTCTCGTCCAAATTTCAGTACGTTGTTTTATACATTTAGTTAGTCAATTAAACACACTTTTCCAGATTTTTAACCATCCCAATTTCTCTCTAAAATACCCGACTTCTCCGTTTGTGGAATTCCTTATTTTGCACCGTTCTTCTTCACCGTAAGTCTGATTTGAGTGAAACCAACGCCAAAACGATCGTATGAAAATTGGCTATATTATCCACTCATTGGTTTTCTGATTTATGGTAATTTTCCTTGAATGAATTTCGAATTTAGTTTTTAGAGTAGTTTCTCATAATTTATTTTTGACGTTTACCCATAAACTGTCGAGTTAGATCGATTGAAGAATAAAGAGTCAAAGAATAAAGGCTGTTTGCTCGTGGAATCGTATTCGTGTGTGAAAGCGTCGAAATAAGGTAAGGGGTGAGAGAGCGTTTGAATTCATGAGTATAATATATTGTGAGATGAACGGGAAAACCGTATTTCCCAACGATTCATCCGGGGCTTGCTACGTACGGCAGTGGCCCTTTGAGGGATAAATTAATTAATGTGCAAATATGGAAATTGTGAGATTAAAATATAGAATAGAAATATTTGTAAGGTGTTGATTGATTTAATTTCTTTAAATGTGTGGTATTTGATGTTATTGTGATATTGAGTGTCGAATTAATTTTATGTATATGTTTGATTAGATGAGTTTATGTGATATGATGATAAAAGATGGATGTGTTGTGATAATTTTATGTGATGATGATGATGTATGAATATTAATTGTGATTTCATAAATTTGTGATAAGTTTATGTGATGAGTTACGATTGATGATAGTGATGCTCTAAAATTGTGATGGGTTATGTAATGATGATGATGTGTGATTTATAATAATGATGTTATGAATTGGTTATGAAAAGATTGAAGTAACCTCTGATGAAATAATTGTGATTCCAATTTGTGTTTGAGATGACGGTCTTAATGGAGTATCATAGGCCAACGAGGGGAGAAAATAAATATTGAGAATTTGTGACGTGGAGATTATTTTGTCATCATATAGGTAGGGTCTGACAAGCCTAGCGATTTCGGGGAAGTACAACTGAATTCAACCTGATCGTGGCGGTCTACTGTTGAGCCTTAAGGCAAGATTGTTAGACCTTCGAGGTATTCGGGTGGGGAATTCCTAGGTGACTTGGAGGTAGCACTCCAAATGTCGGGAGCTACCATGCAACACACGTTTACCTCGACTGTCGCGTATATGTGTCTCGGGTTGAGTTGAGGGGATCTATGAGGACAAGGCCAATTTGAATTCTCCGTCTACCGGAATGGTGGTATAGTATCATGGCCTCCTAACCAAGTACTTCAGAGTTAGAATGGTACCACATTGTGAAGTAGAGTCTAAGCTCATGCATAGCATTGGATTTTCTTGTGATTGTTTTGTTGTGATTAATATGTATCGTGTGCGATAATAATTTCTGCGATGATTTGATGTTATAGTGAACTGTATTAATTTTCCTTGATTTTGACTATATAATGTGATGTTGTTCTTTGAAGAATGTTTGTGTAATGATACGGTTTATTGATGATTAATTGCGTGTTTTTCTTACTTATATTATACTATCAACATGATTTCAAAACTCACCTCCTTCGTTGTTTGTGTTTGACTGGCTTGGCCCTGCGTTTGCGAAATCGCAGTTATTACAGGTTAATAAGTCTTGAAGTTCAAGTTTGGGAGGAACCCCGCTCTGATAGGTGATATCGGGAATTAAGAGTTGTAATGTGTATTTTACTTATGTAATTACAAATGACTTTTTATATGAAAACCTTAGTACCAGTAAGTCTTGGGAATTAAATCAAGAAATTCTAGTTAAAACAAGTTCATTGAATTTTAATTGAGGAACAAAATTGAATTGTTACATATGTATTTAGAGAAACGTGATATCCTAAAATAGATATAAAACTTTTTATTTTCTTGAATAGATTTTCTTCATCCGCCGCGAGTTTTCTTCAAATAATTTAGTATAAATTATTATAAATGTTATTTTGGGGTTTAGGGTGTCATAATCATAATTATCAGCGCGATAATTGGAGTATCAAAGTTCGAATTGTTCGCATGTGTTCTGTCTACACCACACAAAGTGAGGATAAACTAATCTCTTTGGACATGATTTTGTTGGATGAAAAGGTATACAATCACAATGATTTAAGATTAACATTTTTATTTGCATTCAATTCGTATATATATATATATATATAAACTTTTTTTCACATTTTATGTTATTGAAAACCAAATGTATTTAAATTTTTTACAATTATTACCTCTAAAATTATTTGACTTTAATTCACATGACACACCTTTGCATGCAACAATCATGAAAGAACTTCTCTCGAATTTCAAAAAAAGTATACAAGAAGGTGATATATACAATATAACAAATCTAAAAATATCACTGGCAAATGATTCTTATAGACCTATCTTAGGAACAAAGAAGGCATTGTTTTTGACAACAACTATTATAACCAAAATCCAAGACCCACAAATTACCATTCAAAACCATTACTTCGAGTTTATTTCCTTCAAATCACTACCACAAAGATTGGGAGATAAAGTCAATCTAACGGGTAATAATTCTTTCAATACAAAATTCAATATCTAAACTATCAAACAAATATTATTTCGTACTAACTATTTTTTGGATTGCAGACATCATTGCAACACTGCATGTTGTTGACATGCCTACAAAAATACTCAGACTAGATATCAAAATGCATGGGTAATAATTTTTAATATAAAATATAAAACAATTTAAATTCAAAACCTAATAACATTATTATAATTTCATTGCTTAATAACATTTAACACATTCTTTATTTATTTTTTGCTTTCATTTTTAGGGGTGAAATTATCAAAGTCACTTTATGGAGGAACATAGTTGCTCATTTTCAAAACTTATTTGTCTATCACAAGCTACACGATGGTCCTAAGATTGTTGCAGTAACATCAACAACAATTAAAAAATTTAGACGTCTCAACATTAATATTAATTTCATTTTTTACAACAAAATTCTAATAATTTTACCATAACTGTTAGTGCACATTCACTTCTTTATTGTAATTACATATGACTACTCAATCAACAAAGGTTTATATTAACCTAGAAATACCGGAATTCAATATGCTTTCACAAAGGTGTACCATTTAAATCTTTTTGTCTTCTTTCTTTTCACTTATTCTCTATTTTCAATATCATTCTATAAGAGTGCATTAACATCATTCAAAAAAATTACAAATACCATTTTAAAAACATAGTCTGTTTACAGTGAATCCAGTCAAAGTAAAGAAGATGAAGTTAGAGAAATACCACCTCAAGATTTTGCCCACAGTACACCAGAGAAAAGAATGGTCAGGAATCGAACAACATTAAAACATATAATGGCCTGAAATTGGAATCTAATGTTCAGGTCCAATTACTTACCTAGCACCACATATATACATGCAATCACATTATTTTAATCAATTATACTTTTTAGACCAAATTGAGAGATTATATACATCAAAATTTACATTTCGATTGGATTTTCATATTGAGTTTTTCTACCTCTTCAAATTCCAAATATTTTACATGGGCCAAATATTTACATCTATATAAATTCAACAATTTACATATAATTTAACAAAAATATATAATTTATATAATATCAACAATTTATATATAATTTACCAAAAATACAGAAAAGGGTATTCACAATCTATGCAACTATCAATGAAATTGATTACAAATTTTGATGGAATTACATTGGATGTGAAAACTGCCTCACAAAATTAACTCAACAAGGCCAACAATACAATTGAACTTCATGTGACATGACATCAAAGTACCCTGCACCAAGGTATCACATAAAATTTTACTTTCCCCACCTTCATTTTCTTTAACTCATAACTATTACATTATTTTTTATAGGTTCAAGATTCAATTGAGAGTGTCAGATGAAACAGCAACAACAACATTTACTATGTTTGATAAAGAAGCTCAAAAACTCCTCAACACTACAGTAACTCAACTTTTGCAGAAATTTGACAATATAGATAGACCATCCACTCTATAAAATTTGTGTAACCGCAAGTTCATTTTTGAAATACGGTTGTCAGATAAGAACTTGAAAGAAGGATCGCAAACATACACGATCACAAGAACTTTTGTCTCGACAACCATTTTCCCCGATCCAACAAATAGTACCCACATCAAACAAGTATAACATTTACACGATTAAAAAAAAAACACTTTTTTTATGGACAATTATTGGCATTTTATTTCTTCCAATAACTATGAAAAAAAAAACACATTTTTATGGACAATTAATGCCATTGTATTCTCTTTCAATAACTAGGAACCCAACTCATCGTAACCGACAAACTCCAACTCAAATGACAAAGAGGATATAAAACAAACATGTAAAATACATGAAGAAGTGAAGTACGGAGATGAGGATAATGATAAGGAAATGATGACAACCCGTTATCAAAAGGAAAAATCAAGGTACAACACAACAATAAAAACATTCAGATATCATCTTCAGATGAAGACACAATCAAGACAACAGTTACAAAAAAAAGAAGATTATGATCGAGAATATTACATCATCTGACGAAAAGCCCATCCTTTTACATACCTTAAGGAGAACAAAAAAGAAGAAACTAAAAGAAAAACAATCGGGAGGTGTAATGAAATTGATCAACCAAAAAATATTCAAAAAAAATTGAAAAAATTTAAATTCACTTTAATAATTTTTAGTTTCAACAATAAAGTAATACTTTTTGTAACTCAATTGTAAATCAATTGAGTCTATCTCTTAATTTCAATTATCGAATACATTACTTCTCTTCTACAAATTTAATTTGTACAATCTATTACTATCTATTATAATATATTAAAAAAATAACTCCAACACCATATGTTGGCATGTCATCGGTTGAATGCCACGAAATCAAATTTAGGCCACTTCACCAAAAATATGATTTGTTAATCTTTTTTTCTACTTTTCATTTTTCACAAATTCTATACACCATCAACTATCTTATACTATATCTCCTAATTAAATATTATTTCACAACGTCTACACAAATTTTTTTAAATTAATCCCACATTATTATTTCATAACGTCACATTATTATTTCATAACGTTTGCCCAACATCTTTCAAATTAATTCCACATTAATCAATTTCACATTTTCGCCTTTACCTGCCATCTACTTATACATTTTTTTTTTGTCTCAATTGATCAACTTCACATTTTTGCCTCTATCTGCCATCTATTTATTTGCTAGCAATTGTATATGTATTTTCAAAATATATAATATTGAACTTAATAACATTAGAAGTTTCTTTTTCTTCCGAATTGAGAGTACATATGTCTCTCTTGCTTACGTCAACATTTGTCTGACAATGGTACTTCTCTTCTATAAATTACATTGATAAAATATAATATATATTATTGATATAACTACTATATCAATAATCATTTGACAATTGAGACATGAAACTTCATATTGATTTTTTTTAAATTCCACTTAAATTAAATTAATTAAAATATACTCGCGCAACACGCGGGTTAGTATCTAGTTCTTCATTATTGTGTATTCTTTGTTCTTCAATAACAGAATTGGATTGGATCATCGTTAGGACCGTCTCATACATCGTAGAAGTCTCGTTTTAAATTAAAAATTACGCTTCTCGTACATAACATTAATATTATTAAAGAAAAAACAAAAAACTTATAAATAATATCAATAACAATGAAATTTTAATTCTATTTTATTTTATTCTTTTTTTTGTTCAAAAAATTTGGATTTATTTCTAAAACCTGATTTTTTTTTATTTTTTATTTTAGAAACTATAATAAACATCACTTTTCACATAAATCGTTATCAGAATTAACTAGGAACTCTTTGCGTAGAATATAACCTTCGAATATAGCTCATATATGAATAAATGAATTGTGTGTGGGTTTCATTGTTTCCAACTTTAGAAAAATTAATTTTGAATGAATTAATTTAAAAAAAAAAATTTTTGAGAAAAAGTGAGTTGATGGTAAAAATCACTTTTAAAAACAAAAAATATAAATTTTAGATTCTAATTTTAAATTAGAATCAATTTTAAAGAAAAACTATATATTGTATTAATATTGTAAAATAATAAATAATTTGAAACACATAAATATCCATAATGAAATAGATCCTTAAACTTTAACTTAACTAATAAAATATTAATATTGTTAAATTTAATTCAACTAATAAAATACTAATATTGTTAAATTGAACGTGTCATCTTAAATTTAAATTCTAAAAATCACATGTGTGTGAAATGATTATAAAAGAATTTATTATCTTTTATGAAATAAAATAAAACACGCACAGAAAATAAGACCCTATCATATTCTATAATTCACTTTTTCCCATGGGATTGTCAGTGCAACCTTTAAATTATTGTCTAGTTAGCTGTAAACTTTCTTAATAATTCACACTTTTTCCCATGAGATTGTTGGTGCAAGAAACACGAGTAGTAAGAAACCAAAAAAAAAAAAGAGAGGAAATAGTGTTCCGGTCTCTGCTGCTTGCAGAACTTGAATTGCTAGCTACTGCAGATTGAAGAAAGGAGAAGATTGTTCATACAACTTGCGCTACGATGCACTGAAAGTACTCAAAATCAGGTTAAAAATAATCTCATGGTTTCTTTATATTCTGTTTACTTTTTTAGTTTTTTTTGTATGTGTTCGATTTCCATTTTCAGTAGCTAACTAACTAATCTTTATTTATTTTTGTCGTCATACCTCTATTGTTGGATGTTCCATACATTGCTTAATGTTTTAATACCTCAACTTGATTTTATTTTTTTCTATAATTATTTAGAGAAATTGACTTGTGGGCATAAGAATCTAGCTTTTAAGAAATTTTTTCTCGTGTTATAATAAATTAATAATTTCATTTTTAAAATTAAATTGCATCTTTATGTTAAACAAAATTCTTTACTTTGTTATTTTTTGCCATACTTAGTTCGAATCCGAAAGGAAAAAAAACGGCAGCTGTTTAGAGTATGGAGAATGTTGACAAAGCAAAAAGATTGAACCTATAAATATTTAGTCTCTGCTGCTTTTGATTACTACAGAACTTCAAATGTATTGAACATTACTTTATTCTCTCCGTAGATTGGAGAAAAGGAGAAGATTGTTCACAAGACTTGAGCATTTGCTGAAAGCGGTTATTTGTAAATCTGTTGGAAAACAAGGTAAAAATCATATTCATGGTTGGTTAACTTTATTCTGTTTACTTTTTCAGTTTTTCTGTTTGAAAATGATTTCCACTTTCAGTCTCCACTGCTTCTGGCTACATGATCAATTTGACACCACAACTAAGTAGCTAAAAGAAAAAATACTCAAATTAGGTATATTAAGAAATATTGTTGATCTATGCAGTTCTAATAAAAATTAAGTCTATTGTCAAAATTATCCTCAATGACTAATAAATTGGGTCATTAAGTGATTACTTAACTAACAGCAAAACTACCGAAATAGAAAAAACCAACATAAACAACTACATCTATAATTAAACTACTCTTTTTTTATTTATTTTGGTATCATACCTTCCATTTTACATTTGTTGCTCGTAAAACTTAGACTAAAAATTAAATAATGTCTATTTGAAGGTTTGTTGAGCATATATGGCTAACTCTGATATATTGAAATTGATTTAGATGGTGAGTTGCTTGGCTGAATTGGGGAAGACATTTGTGGAGAAATTGATAAATAGTGTAACAGCAGAATTACGTTTTGTATTTTGCTTCACATGCATTGCTAAGGAATTCGAAGAAAAGAAACCTGAGTTGGAAGCTGAAAGAAAATCTATGGAGCAATGTGTTCAAGTAGCAGTAAGTGAAGGTAAAGTCATTCGGGTTAATGTTCTTCATTGGATAAAGAAAGTTGATAAGCTGATTCAAGAGAACACCAAAACAAAACAAACATGTTTTTTTGGATTTTGTCCTGATTGCATAGGGCAATATAAAAGGGGAAAGGAGTTGGTAAATATGACAGAGGATATTAAATCGTCAATAGAAAAGGGAGAAATATTTGAAATTATTGATCTCCCTCAATCTCTTCCAGGTTGTGGTTATTATTCATCGGAATATTACATTCAATTTGAAGGCAGAGAGTCAAAATACAAAGAACTAGTGGATGCACTAAAAGATGACAACAACTATATGATTGGATTGCAAGGATGGGGGCACTGGAAAAACTACATTGGCCATAAAAGTGGGTAAAGAACTAGAGGAATCTAAACAATTCGCTCGTGTCATTGTTACAACAGTGTCATTTACTCCTGATATAAAAAAGATTCAAGATGATATTGCTGGATCTTTAGGATTGCCGTTGGAAGGTTGTAATAACTCAGATAGACCCAAAAAACTATGGAGCAGATTAACAGATGGTGAGAAAATTCTTCTTATAGTGGATGATATGTGGGATCAAGCCACCCCTCTTGATTTTGATGTAATAGGAATTCCAAATGGGGACAATCACAATGGTTGCAGAGTTCTTATAACCACACGCAGTAAACAAATATTAAATAAAATGAGTTGTAATAAGAAAATTGAATTGGAGATCTTATCTGATGAAGACTCATGGATCATGTTCAAAAGGTATGCTGGTATAATCGATAGTTTTTCAAATAGTTTGATTAGTAAGGGACAAAAAATTGCTCGCGAATGCAGAGGATTACCAGTTGCAATTGCAACAATTGCAAGTAGTTTAAAGGGCCAACAACATCGCAAGCATGAGTGGGATGCGACCTTGAAATCCTTGAAGAAGCCTGTGTCCATGCCTAATGTTGATGACGATGTGGTTGGAATTTATAAATGTTTGAAGTTTAGCTATGATTATATGAAGAATGAAAAAGCCAAGGGATTGTTCCTCTTATCATCTGTATTCCCAGAAGATAGAGAAATAGATGTTGAAACTCTAAATAGACTTGGCATTGGAACGGGCCTTTTTGGGGAAGATTATGGCAGCTACAATGATACTCGAAATAAAGTAGTTTCTGCCAAAAATAAACTCATAGATTCTTGTTTGTTGTTGGAGGTCGATGAAGAACATGTAAAAATGCATGATTTAGTTCGTGATGCGGCTCAATGGATAGCGAACAATGAGATTCAGGATGTAAATTTATCTATCAAAGAACAAAAGTTATTGGTTCAAAAAGAAATAAATATTACATATTTATTTTGTAAAGGGAAGGACATAGATTTCTTTTCTTGTAAATTTGAGTGTTCCAAACTTGAGACTCTAATTGCTGACGTAGATAGAGATGAAGGCCAAATATATATGGAAGTCCCAAATTCCTTCTTTGAAAATATTGTCAAGCTTCGAGTTTTATACTTTATAGGTAATAATTAAAAACGACGATCTCTATCATTACCACAATCAATTCAGTCATTGACGAATATTCGATCTTTGTTGGTTAAGTTTGTGGATTTAGGTGACATCTCTGTTTTAGGAAAGTTGCAAAGTCTTGAGACTCTTGATATGGTGTGCTGCACAATCAATGAATTGCCATTCAAAATTACAAAATTGGGGAAATTTAAATTGTTGAACTTGGATAATTGTGAAATTCAAAGGAATAATCCATTTAAAGTTATTGAAAAATGCTCATCACTGGAAGAGTTGTATTTCATACAGAGTTTTAACAGTTTTTGTCGAGAAATAACCATACCCGAGTTGCAAAGGTATCGTATTTGTAAAGGCTGGGATAAAATGAATTATTCACAATCAAAATATGTGAGTTTTTGTGCTAGGGATGATGCATTTAGTTTTTCATAAGCAACATTCAAGTATTTCATGCGAACAACAGAGGTTCTTCGACTAATAGGAATTAAGAGGGGATGGAGAAATCTCATGCCTTGAGATTGTTCCTATAGGTCAAGGTATGGATGATCTTGTTGAGCTTCGCTTGAGTTGTATTTCACAGTTACAGTGTCTCATTGACTCTATTGGTTCTCAAGTACCAAGTCTAATTTTGTCCAAGTTGGTTGTACTAGAATTGCATAAGATGGAAAATTTGGAAGAACTATTCAATGGTTCCTTATCCTTTGACTCTCTTAAGAATTTAGAGAAGCTATCCATGAAGGAATGTAAGAATTTTCGAAGATTTTTTAATTGCAAGCTAAAACTCTGCAATCTGAAGACCTTGATATTGAAGAAATGCCCAATGTTAGTTTCCCTATTTCCATTGATGTCTCAGAATCTGGTGAAGCTAGAGATATTGTAAATAGCTGATTGTGAGGAACTGAAAAACATAATAGATGTAAAAAGAGAGGAGGAATCAAGAGAAGAAATAAACGATAGTGATAATGATAACAAGAGGCATGGCTCGATTTTTTCAAAACTAAAAGTTCTTGATATTGAGGGATGTCACCGATTAGAATCGATACTTCCTTTCCTCTCTTCTCAAGATTTTCAAGTACTAGAAGCTATCAGAATAAGAAGATGTGATGAGCTGAAATACATATTTAGCCAATACCAACATGTTGAACTCAAGTCTCTAAAAGAAATATTGCTTTGTCAATTACCAAGTTTCATAGACATTTTTCTAAAATGCTATGATTCCATGTCTTTGCTTGTGAATGAGTCATGTTCCACTTCCAGAGATGGTTTCAAGGCACAAATACAATTGGACCCTATCAAATGCAATATCTTCTCTTGGATTTATATATGTTGTCATGGTGATAAATTTAGGAGTTCGTCAACAACTAGAATTCCATTGGTTTCTGAGGATCAACCACAGGACTACTCAATCGCATCGATAACCCTCTAATCTTTTCTGGTTTATTGTGATACTTTATCTTTTTAATGTGTATCTTGTATATTATTTGATAGCTTTTGTGCATATTTAGCATCCCAAACTTGAAGATTTCTATTAGAAGTTGAATATGTTTTGAAGTGTTTCAAACACTTCGATGCACTAAATTTATTATAGATAATGTAAGCCTATCTCTAGGACTTATAAAAGAAACGTTATAACTTATATGTTTGCATTTATATAAGTTGTATACACACGTAAGGAATGTTTAGTATGATTTTTAGTTCCTTTACATTGGGATTACATTACAGGTATCAAATTCACACAATCTTCAAATATGGGAACGTGCTCAATGTCTTATGGTACAACCACATATCATGTGCAATATTAAAGAGATTGTGTTGTCTCATTTTTTGAAGATAAAATCGGTGTTTATCTTGTCTATTGCTCCAAGAATGTTGGAATCTTTGGAAATTAGGAACTGTGATGAATTGAAGCACATAGTGATAGACACTGGAGATCATGACAATAGTGGCAATAATCGGGGCAATGTCTTCCCTACATTGAAAAGGCTCTACGTTGAAGATTGCACAAAATTGGAATACATATTTGGACAATACACTAATGACCATAAAAACCAAACTGAGATTCACCTTCATCTTTCGGCATTGCAAAATCTCATTCTTCGCAATCTGCCAAATTTAGTCGCCATGTGTCCCAAACAATATCGCACAACATTTCCATCTTTGAAAGAACTTGAACTAAAAAAATGCTCCCAAGTTTATATCAAATCTATCGGTGATTTTATTATTCATTCGGTTTCAAAATCTCAAGACAGTACAATCATGAAGGTATCCCTTTTTTCTTATATATTTTTTGTTTGCCAAAATAATCAATGATTTCATTCTTACTCGAAGAATGTTATTGGATGAAATTGATAACTATTTAGTGGAAAAAACTTGAAACGGGAATGTCACATTTGTTCCAATAGAATTAAGATAGTAGTTTGAAAATAGTTCCAAGTAAAGATCTAAAGTTTCACAACTGCTTGTTTTTTGAGTAGTGTGTTGATACTTTGGAATGTATCTTTAGGAAATAGATTGTGGCATAATATATCCCTGTATTATATGGTTATGTCAGCTACTCTCGTTTTTATAGTAATTTATTAGAACATTTTTTGCATTCTAGGATTTATATATCTCTTTTTCTGTTTTGGAAAAAAAATTATAACATAATTACTCAATAGCCTAACCTCAAAATTTTCCAAAGGCTTTGATGAAAATTATTATTTTCCCAACTTCTGTATTTGTTTAACTATTTTATGAAAATGTTTATTTTTCTATTTTACTAATCAATATACATTTTTTACATCATTTCATATAAAAATAATGGAACCAAGAAAATATCTAACTAACTTGACAAATCATTTTCAGTGTATAACTTTTTTATAAGATGGAAGTGTAATTTCTCCTTTTATTTCCTTTAATTTAAGAATATAACTAAAATATAACCCGCGCGTTGCACGGGATATATAGACTTTAACATATTAGTAATATTGTGAATAAGATTTTAAATTTTCAAAAATAATATAACGTATTCATTTTGTGTGTAGAGTATTTTTTCAAGTACGTTTATTTGAATAATTATTATATAAGAGTTGACAAACACACATTTGAGAATATGTAAAATATTTTTGCAGAACGTAATTGGAACTAATTCATATATTTAGTATTAAAAATATATAGTGAATATCATCCTACAAAAAAAATTCATCAAATATATTTAGTGTTAAAAATCTTAAAAGTATTTTAATAAATATTAATATATGTAATTACCTACCACAAAATCAGATTAGTCATGCTCTTTTTTAGTGTTGTCAAATCTAAATTTATAGTCAAACTATTGTTAGAAAAATTTAAAAATGATTTTGTCATTTGATATTCATTTCATTCTAATCCTGTCAAAGAAATCACAAATCTAAATTCCAATATTTTGAGTATGAGACTTCTATACAACATGACTTGAGAATTTTCATAAACAACTCATATGTACGGTTGAGTAAAAGTAAAACAGATGTAGAAACTTCAAATTGATAGTATTTTTAAAAAGTTTGACAACAAAAAAATCTCCTTAAAAAAACAACAAATAATTTTTTAATCTAAATATTAAACATTATTCTTTTATCTATAAATGGTAAATAGTTTTCTCCCGAAGACACAATAATAACACTCATATAAAGCTGAATATGGACAATCTTCTTTGTCTTTTGAGGAGCCAATATATTTTCATGTCGTAGATAAGATCAAATATGTCTGCAAAAACAATACTCTAACTAACAACAATCAAGGTTTTGAGAAAACTGAGCAAATAGGTATAATATGTTACAAAAATACCACTTACTCAAAAGCTATTTGTGCAAAAAAAAAAATATTTCCAACTATATCTACTTCTTTGAAAATAATTGGGTTTCAAGGCAATAATCGTAGAGATTGTTTGAAGAAATAGAATAGTATATTTGTAACACATTAATAGTTATACATAATATTATATGCAAAATAATAATAATAATAATAATAATAATAATAATAATAATAATAATAATAATAATAGTCATATGTGTCTTAAAGCAAACTGGAAGTTGAATAATAAGGAGAATTGAAGAGGAAAAACCTTTTAGATGTGCCACATGGAATTTTTTGTTGAGGTGACAATATTTGAATGAAATGACACAACATTATATGATGTTTATGTGGGAGTCTATTTAAAATAAAATAAAATAAAAAGAATTTTCCAACTATATCTACTTCTTTGAAAATAATTGGGTTGCAAGGCACTAATCGTAGAGATTGTTTGAAGAAGTAGAATAGTATATGTAAAAAAAAATTATATATTGATTGTACTTTAATTTGTAACTCATGACACATTAATAGATATACATAATATTAGTTGCTTAATAACAATAATAATAATAATAATAATAATAATAATAATAATAATAATAATAATAATAATAATAATAATAATAATAATAATAATAATAAAATGTGTGTTAAAGCAAATTGGAAGTTGAACAATAAGGAGAATTGAAGAGGAAAAACCTTTTAGATATGCCACATAGGTTTTTTTGTTGAGGTGGCAATATTTGAATGAAATGTCAGAACATTAGATGATGTTTATGTGCGAGTCTATTTTAATATATATAACTAGAATATAACCCGCGTGTTGTGCAGGATATAGACTTTAACATATTAGTAGTATTGTGAATAAAATCTTAAAATTTCAAAAATAATATAATTTATTCATTTTGTTTGTAGAGTATTTTTTTAAGTGAGCTTATTTGAGTAATTATTATATATGAGTCGACAAACACACATTTGAGAATATGTAAAATGTTTTGCATAACGTAATTGCAACTAATTCATATATTTAGTATTAAAAATCCATAGTGAAGATCATCCTACAAACAAAATTCATATATTATATTTAGTGTTAAAAATCTTAAAAGTATTTTAATAAATATTAATATATATAATTATCTACCGCAAAATCAGATTAGCAATGCTCTTTTTTTTTTTGTCTAATATAAATTTATAGTCAAAATATTGTTAGAAAAATATAAAAATGATTTTATCATTTGGTATTTATTTCATTCTAATCCTGTCAAAGAAATGACAAATCTAAATTCCAATATTTTGAGTATGAGACTTCTATACAACATGACTTGAGAATTTTCTTAAACAACCCGTATGTACGGTTGAGTAGAAATAAAACAGATGTAAAAACTTCAAGTTGCTAGTATTTTTACAAAATTGACAAAAAAAAAACATCTCCGTAAAAAAACAACAAATAATTTTTTAATCTAAATATTAAACATTATTCTTTTATCTATAAATGGTAAATAGTTTTCTCCCGAAAACACAATAATAACACTCATATAAAGCTGAATATGAAAATTTTCTTTGTCTTTTGAGGAGCCAATATATTTTCTTGTCGTTGATGAGATCAAATATGTCTGCAAAAACAATACTCTAACTAACAATAATTAAGGTTTTGAGAAAATTGAGCAAATAGGTATAATATGTTACAAAATACCACTTACTTAAAAGCTATTTGTGCAAAAAAAAATTTCATCTATATCTACTTCTTTGAAAATAATTGGGTTGCAATGCACTAATCGTATAGATTGTTGGAAGAAATAGAATAGTATACGTAAAAAAAAATTATATATTGATTTGTACTTTAATTTGTAACTCATGACACATTAATAGTTATACTTAATATTAGATAATGTTTATGTGGGAGTCTATTTTTTTTTTAAAAAAAAAGAATTTTCCTACTATATCTACTTCCCTGAAATAATTGGGTTGCAAGGCACTATTCGTAGAGATTGTTTAAAGAATTAGAATAGTATACTAAAAAAAATTATATATTGATTCTACTTTAATTTGTAACTCATGACACATTAATAGTTATACATAATATTGATTTTACTTTAATTTGTAACTCATGACATATTAATAGTTATACATAATATTATATGCTAAATAATAATAATAATAATAGTAAAATGTGTGTTAAAGCAAATTGGAAGTTGAATAATAACGAGAATTGAAGAGGAAAGCCCTTTTAGATGTGCCACATGAGATTTTTTGTTGAGGTGCCAATATTTGAATGAAATGTCATAATATTATATATATATATATATATATATATATATATATATATATATAATATTAATCTTGTAAATTTTTATAGTTATAATAAAAAATGCGATAAAAGATATTGTAGAGTGTGTAATTAAATGAGTATTTTTACTCCTAAAAAAAATAAAAGAACAATATCTTGTAAAAGTTTAATCATAAAAAAATTAACAATTTTATAACCGTTTCAAGTTAGATTTGAACTTTATTTACAATATCAAATTTGTACCATTTAGCGGATTTTTGATGGTCTATAGACATAAAATATTAACCACGATTTAAAAGATAAATTATATAATTGATAATCGTAAACTCTATTTTTATTAAAGTATATAAGTTATGTAGGAATTTTTAAAATTTTAACATTTTCTCCTACACATATTAAAAAAAATTCGAAATAATGCTCATGGTAAATATATGCATTGATAACTAATAAGAGAAACAACACACAAATTTTTTTATTAGATTGACTAATTGTTATTTGTTTTGGTAAATATATGTGACGACACAATAATAAAAAAAATACAAAAGTTGTATATTGACTATTTTTATGTCTAAATAAATATTTAAAAGTGTTTGAA
>JBBPBQ010000001.1:6983514-7039290 GCA_037974755.1 Cicer yamashitae | reverse complement strand
AAAAAAAAAACAATTTAGTACTTGAAAAAAGTTAAAAATATATTTTAGTATATAACCATACATAACAATATCAATATTTCAGAAAATATATAAATTTTTCTCTAAGTCCATATCAGTAATGGTATAATAAGAAAAAATAGAAAAACAAATTGTTGGCCTAATTCTAAATTATATCTCTGTATTTGATTTAAATATTAATTTTAGTTATCTAATAAGTGACATGTGATAGAGTTCGTAGATATTATAAATTTTATTAAAAGATTTTTTTTCTTCAGTAATGGTACTATATAATATTCAATTTGAAGATATTTATGGATGAATAACAGTTATCAATAATAATGGAGGACCAATGAGTGTTAAATAATTGATATTTATTGTATTGTAATTTGTAACTTATGGCACATTAATAGTTCGACAAAATATAAGGAAAAGGTATTTAGAAAGTGAATAAGGAAACTCTATGTGAAGACGTACACATCAACTTTTTAGCTGTTCGCATATGTGGAGGAAATAGGGTGAGTTGGCAGAGGAGTCTGTTTTAAATATATATAATAGATTTGTAACTCATGACATATTAATAGTTATACATAATACTAGATGCTAAATAATAATAATAATAATAATAATAATAATAATAATAATAATAATAATAATAATAATAATAATAATAATAATAATAATAATAATAATAATAATAATAATATGTGTGTTAAAGCAAATTGAAAGTTGAATAATAAGGACAATTGAAGAAGAAAAATCTTTTAGATGTGCCACATGGGATTTTTTGTTTAGGTGGCAATATTTGAATGAAATGTCACAATATTAGATGATGTTTATGTGGGAGACTATTTTAATATATATAATAAATGCTAAATAATAATGATAATAATAATAGTAAAATGTGTGTTAAAGCAAATTGGAAGTTGAATAATAAGGAGAATTGAAGAGGAAAAACCTTTTAGATGTGCCACATGAGATTTTTTGTTGAGGTGGCAATATTTGAATGAAATGTTACAATATTAGATGATTTTTATGCGGGAGTCTATTTAAATATATATCTGTAACTCATGACATATTAATAGTTATACATAATATTAGATGCTAAATAATAATAATAATAATAACAACAATAAGAATAATAATAATAATAATAATATGTGTGTTAAAGCAAATTAAAAGTTGAATAATAAGGAAAATTGAAGAGCAAAAACCATTTTAGATGTGCCACGTGAGAATTTTTTGTTGAGGTAGCAATATTTGAATGAAATGGCACAATATTAGATGATGTTTATATGGGAGTCTATTTTAAAAAAAAAAAGACTTTTCCAACTAAATCTACTTATTTGAAAATAATTGGGTTGCAAGGCACTATTAGTAGAGATTGTTTAAAAAATTAGAATAGTATACTAAAAAAAATTATCTATTGATTCTACTTTAATTTGTAACTCATAACACATTAACAATTATACATAATATTGATTTTACTTTAATTTGTAACTCATGATATATTAATAGTTATACATAATATTAGATGCTAAATAATAATAATAATAATAATAATAATAATAATAATAATAATAATAATAATAATGATAATAATAATAGTAGTAAAATGTGTGTCAAATCAAATTGGAAGTTGAATAATAAGGAGAATTAGAGAGGAAAAACCTTTTAGATATGCCACATGAGATTTTTTGGTTGAGGTGGCAATATTTGAATGAAATGTCACAATGTTAGATGATTTTATATGGGAGTCTATTTTAATATATATTTGTAACTCATGACATATTAATAGTTATACATAATATTAGATGCTAAATAATAATAATAATAATAATAATAATAATAATAATAATAATAATAATAATAATAATAATAATAACAATAATAATAATAATAATAATAATAATAATGATAATAATAATAATAGTAAAATGTGTGTTAAAGCAAATTGGAAGTTGAATAATAAGGAGAATTGATGAGAAAAATCTTTTAGATGTGCCACATGAGATTTTTTGTTGAGGTGGCAATATTTGAATTAAATGTCACAATATTAGATGATGTTTATGTAGGAGTCTATTTTAATATATATAATAGATAATAGTTATACATAATATTAGATGCTAAATAATAATAATAATAATAATAATAATAATAATAATAAGAATAATAATCATAATAATAATAATAGTAATAATAATAATAGTAAAATGTGTGTTAAAGCAAATTGAAAGTTGAATAATAAAGAGAATTGAAGAGGAAAAACCTTTTAGATGTGCCACATGGAATTTTTTGTTGAGGTGACAATATTTGAATGAAATGACACAATATTATATGATGTTTATGTGGGAGTCTATTTAAAAAAAAAAAAAGAAGAATTTTCCAACTATATCTACTTCTTTGAAAATAATTGGGTTGCAAGGCACTAATCGTAGAGATTGTTTGAAGAAGTAGAATAGTATATGTAAAAAATAAAAAATTATATATTGATTGTATTTTAATTTGTAACTCATGACACATTAATAGTTATACATAATATGAGTTGCTTAATAATAATAATAATAATAATAATAATAATAATAATAATAATAATAATAATAATAATAATAATAATAGTAATAATAATAATAATAATAATAATAATAATAATAATAATAATAATAATAATAATAATAATAATAATAATAATATGTGTGTTAAAGCAAATTGGAAGTTGAATAATAAGGAGAATTGAAGAGGAAAAATATTTTAGATATGCCACATAGGATATTTTGTTGAGGTGGCAATATTTGAATGAAATGTCACAATATTAGATGATGTTTATGTGGGAGTCTATTTTAATATATATAACTAGAATATAACCCGAGCATTGCACGAGATATATAGACTTTAACATATTAGTAGTATTGTGAATAAGATTTTAAATTTTCAAAAATAATATAATTTAGTCATTTTGTTTGTAGAGTATTTTTCCAAGTAAGTTTATTTGAGTAATTATTATATATGAGTTGACAAACACACATTTGAGAATATGTAAATGTTTTGCAGAACGTAATTGCAACTAATTCATATATTTAGTATTAAAAATCCATAGTGAAGATCATCTTACAAACAAAATTCATTAATTATATTTAGTGTTAAAAATCTTAAAAGTATTTTAATAAATATTAATATATGTAATTATCTACCACAAAATCAGATTAGTCACGTTCTTTTTTTGTGTTGTCAAATTTTAATTTATAGTCAAAATATTGTTAGAAAAATTTAAAAATGATTTTGTCATTTGGTATTCATTCCATTATAATCCTGTCAAAGAAATGACAAATCTAAATTCCAATATTTTGAGTATGAGACTTCTATACAACATGACTTGAGAATTTTTACAAAAACTCGTATGTACGGTTGGGTAGAAGTAAAACAGATATAGAAACTTCAAATTGATAGTGTTTTTAAAAAATTTGACAACAAAAAATATTTCCGTAACAAAACAACAAAATAATTTTTTAATCTAAATATTAAACATTATTCTTTTATCTATAAATGGTAAATAGTTTTCTCCTGAAGACACAATAATAACACTCATATAAAGTTAAATATGGACAATCTTCTTTGTCTTTTGAGGAGCCAATATATTTTCATGTCGTAGATAAAATCAAATATGTCTGCAAAAACAATACTCTAACTAACAACAATCAAGGTTTTGAGAAAACTGAGCAAATAGGTATAATATGTTACAAAATACCACTTACTCAAAAGCTATTTGTACAAAAAAGGGTTGCAAGGCACTAATCGTAGAGATTATTTGAAGAAGTAGAATAGTATATTTGTAACTCATGACACATTAATAATTATACATAATATTAGATGCTAAATAATAATAATAATAATAATAATAATAATAATAATAATAATAATAATAGTAAAATGTGTGTTAAAGCAAATTGGAAGTTGAATAATAATGAGAATTGAAGAGGAAAAACCTTTTAGATGTGTCACATGAGATTTTTTTTTTGAGGTAACAATATTTGAATGAAATGACACAATATTAGATGATATTTATGTGGGAGTCTATTTAAAAAAAAAAAAAAGAATTTTTCAACTATATCTACTTCTTTGAAAATAATTGGGTTGCAAAGCACTAATTGTAGAGATTGTTTGAAGAAGTAGAATAGTATATGTAAAAAAAAATTATATATTGATTGTACTTTAATTTGTAACTCATGATACATTAATAATTATACATAATATTAGTTGCTTAATAATAATAATAATAATAATAATAATAGTAATAATAATAATAATAATAATAATAATAATAATAATAATAATAATAATAATAATAATAATAATAATAATAATAATAATAATAATAATAAAATGTTTGTTGAAGCAAATTGGAAGTTGAACAATAAGGAGAATTGAAGGAAAAACCTTTTAGATGTGCCACATAGGAATTTTTGTTGAGGTGGCAATATTTGAATGAAATGTTACAATATTAGATGATGTTTATGTGAGAGTCTATTTTAATATATATAATAGATAGATCTTAAAAATTTCTTTTTTCTTGAATTTCATAAATGTTATTATGATACAACTAATTTATTTTGTGTACATGTAGGGATTGAGCGTGAAACATTTTATTGCTTTGGAAAATCTCGTGGTAGATAACTCCAAAGGAGAAAATATATTTTGTCTCGATGAAATGGATGGACAACCAATAAATTTAGGGTTGCAACATATTGAGTTATTGGATATGCATGATATGAAGTACCTTTTTGGGGGACTCAAATTCTTTTGCTCTAAAAAACCTTACGAAGATAATAATCGTGCGATGTGAAATATTGGAAGTAGTTTTCTCCACTTCTATTGTAAGATGCCTATCAAAATTAGTTTTTCTAAGAATAGAAGAATGCAAGGAGTTGAAACATATCATTGAAGACGACTTGCAAAATCACAACATGTTGAATTCCTTCCCAAAGCTAAAAGCACTTGTTGTAGCAAAGTGTTGTAAGTTGAAATGTGCCTTTCCGGTCTCCATATGTAAAAAGTTTCTCGAGCTAGAGGCGTTAATGATAAGAGAAGCAGATGAACTGGAGGAAATATTTAAAAGTGAAGGTGATCAAAAAGTCGAGATTCCAAAACTAAATTTTGTAGTATTTGAATACCTACCAAGCCTCTTCTTTACCCAAGGAATTCAATTTCAAACGGCAAAAAATCGTTTTATACAAAATTGTCAAACACTTTCTTTGACTTCAGCATTAACTTCCTACTTCATTTATGAAGTTTATTCCTTTTCCCCCGCCAGCATAGGTACACACTATACCCAATATATTTTTAAACTATTATTACATGTTGGTTTTAATTAGTTACATATCATGCAGTGTTTATAAAATATTTTGACAGTTGTGTTTATTTCTTGTAATTCTTCTACGAATTTATAAAAGTGTGTCACTTTTTATCTGAAAATATACTTTCTCAAGTTGTCTGAAAATATAAAAGTGTGATTTTATACTGGCCTTACTTGATTAATGGCTGACTTTCTAGATACATTTGTAAAAAATTTCTTGAGAATTTTTTCTCTAACTTTTTTCCTTTGTATTTCTTACCAAAGACTAGGAGAGAATATACAGGTTTCTCTGGGTATAATTTTTTCAAAAAATATTACGACATTGTCAAAGATGTCATATAGTCATTTGTTTTATTTTTAGCAACCATTTATATGTCTTTTAATATTTAAAAAATGAAACTAGTTGGTTGAAGAATATAATAACCAATTGAAGTATCTAAAGTAAAAATGTGCACGAATAAGTGTTTTTTGAAATGCAAGAGCCCTTAGAGATAATATGCCAGATAAATAATTGTACATCTAGTTAACATTTTGGTTTTATTGTTATGCTTATGAGTTTCTGTTTTTTTTTTTTTTTTCTTTCTGAGGAAATGTTATTCTTATGAGTTACTATCTAATAATATTTTGCTATAGATTATGAAACATGTGAGTATTTTCTAAGTCTAGTTCAACAATTACAAGAAGAGTCCAATGGTAGCGATAGTGGTACTGAAGATTTTGATGGTGGAATTGAAGTTGAAGCGGCATCCTAGTTTTCTTCGGTCAATACCATTCTATTTATTTAAGCTACTCATACCTGAATACAATCATCATGACAATGTCTTTGAATCAAACATCCGTTATTTTTTTTTTTGTGTGCAGATACAAATGAAACAAAGACCAGAAGCAGAGCAAGAATTTGTTGAAAATGTTCCAGATTTAGAGATACCATCAGTAGCAATATTACCAACAAATTCAAAAATTTAATAGTTTCATATCACCAATCTGTTCTTACTACAAGAGTTGGTGAATGAACAATCAACGAGTCAAGAATGTTTGATGAACCAACAACATTCACTTGGAGAAATTGATACTACCGTCAAACCTTCTCGGAAAATAATGTAAATATAGTTTCGCCTTATTGTGCATATATAAAGCTAAAAAGAAATAGATTTTATTTCAAGTACTTCTTAAAAATACAATACAACTTATTTACATTTTCCTGCTACACAGTGTTTGAAAGAAATAGAGAACCAAAATATTCATGAGGGTTATACACCAAAAAAAACTGTTGTTGCAACTATGTCTACCATTTCAGAAACAAGAAATGGGCCACCTATACAATTAATTTCTCCTAAACAAAAGGCATATCCCCTATTTTGCATGTTTTCTTTGACTTTTTAATGTAGGAATTGAATTATACTACCACTTAAGAACTCATACTGGTGTACCACTAAAGATATGGAATTACCTAAAAGCATGGATAAATGAGGCCTACATAAACTAAAAATTCATTTCTTTTTCTTTCATATATTGCATAATTTAGAAATAATGGTGTGATACTTAAATGCTTTTAAACTATAGGATGTTGTTTGTGTGAAAAATATATTGACAATAATTTGTTTCTTTAACTTTGTCTGGTTTGTGCCTAGTTTATATTGGTTCACCACCAACGTGATAGCTACATCTAGTCCCTTCACTCAAAAAGATTTAATCCACCAATCACCAAAATTATCACATGTCCATTGAACACTTATTAGTCAATCTAACTGTATTTAAGTCTTCTCAGCTTTCTAGCTTAGTACAATCAAGCTGTTAAGGGCAGCAAATATTGCTGGGCAAAGTTGCAAAGAGTGTTTAATATTGTTTTTTGGATGAGTCTCACAAGAGAATGTTTACAAGGTAGGCTCTCATAATGTATTTAAAGTTTTTCAGCATTCATAAATAATACAATGTTTTCACATGTTGTTGTATATGTTTGTCGTAGGTTTCTCATATCTTCTATCTTTTGCAGTGAAGATCACAAGTCTTTTTATAGAGAAACTCCAAATCAATTAGGGTTTATGGTCGTTGTTGTGATTCATAAAATCAATATGTATAAATGGATTGTATCGAATCTTCAAAGATTTTGAATCAGCATTTAAAACTTGTCGAAATATGTCTTCATAATTGATTCACCATATCTTGATAAAAAAGGTAGGGTCAACTTAACCTATCGTTATTAACATAGTATGATATGCCACATCATAGTACCGTTTAATACATCACAATTTTTATGGTATTAAGTCAAAATTAACATAAGGGACCAACTTAACCTAATGTTATTAATGTAAGGTAGCAACAAGAAACTTTTAAAATATAGGAGACCAAATTAAAATTTAAAATAAATATAAGAGGCCAAATATGAAATTAAGCCAAAATATAACAATGAATAATGCACAGAAAGTTTTTGCATTATAGTGATACACGTATTTTCCAATATAGTGAGTGCTCTTGAAATTTTTGTGAAAAACGGCTTCACACTCACATAAATAAGTCTACGAATAGTATTCATGTACTGGGTATTCCCACTACGCGAAAAAACGCATTTTACAGCGCTGTAAAAAGATACAACAGCGCTTTTGTTTAAAAAAAAAGCGCTGTAAAAAAGGTGGATATATTGCGCGCTTGTTATACACATTTTACAGCGCTTTCTACAAAAGCGTTGTAAATCCATATAACAATAGATGCATTATTATGACCCTATTACAACGCTTTTTTGAAGAAGCGCTGTAAAAGGTGCACTTATATAGATGCATTATTATGCACTATTATGCACCTATTACAGCGCTTCTTCATAAAAGCGCTGTAATAGGGTGCATTAGAATGTACCTATTATAGCGCTTTTTCACAAAAGCGTTGTAAAAGGTGCACTTATATAAATGCATTGTTATGCACCTATGACAGCGCTTTTCCAAAAAGCGCTGTAGTAGGTGCATTCAATAGATGCATTATTATGCACTATTATGCACCTATTATAGCGCTTCTTCAAAAAAGCACTGTAGTAGGTACATTCTAATGCACCTATTACAGCGCTTTTTTGAGAAAGCGTTGTAAAAGGTGTTTTTTTTTTTAGTTTTATTAAATAATATGCTGCAAATTTTAAAAATCGCTTTTTTAGAAAGCGCTTTTTTTAAAAGCGTTGTCTTTTAATCCAGAATCAGTTCACAATTTTTATTCCAAAATCATTTTCATCTAGAATCAGTTCACAATCAGTCAATAGTACACAACAACAACAAAATAGCACTATAAAACACACAAGAATCAGTACACAACAACAACAGATTCACTATATTTTAAAATGCACAAATATGCACAAATATTCACAACAATCAGTTCATAATTACATATTCACAACAACTCAGAACTACATATTCACACAACTACCTATTCATATAACTATCAGATTCACTATATTTTCATACAACTACATATTCATATTCACAACTACATATTCACAAACAGCACAGAACTACCATATCCCTTGCAGCATGCCATTTCCCAGCAAATCAAATAATATTCATTTCAAGCACATACTGACACCAGTCTTCCTTTATCTCTGTTAGTTCTTCTTCAGAATACGTTGAACTGGAATTGTCAAAGTACTGATAAAAAAATTGAACATAAATAAGTTAAAATCAAATATAAACATAGTTTATATATGAAAATCAAATAATTAAAATACCGTACCGTTTCTGGGATTGTAATTTGATTCTTATCAACAATCTCCTTCATGAATCGCAATACATAGTACCCACAGTCGATGTTGTTAGTTTGACAAGGGCACTATAAAATAAAACACATAAGTCAATAATTATTTAATTGTGCATTGATTGTAAGTGAAATTTAAAAGCATATATTTCAAACCTTTATTGGAATCCATGTGATGTTATTTGACTTTAGCTTCGACACTGTCGCACCTCTTTGAGCTCGAAAAACTTGTAAAGCACTATCGAATAAATAAATGTGATTATTATAGCATTAACAAACACATTATATATATATATATATATATATATATATGTAAAAAACAAATGAATATTACTTACGTGTCGAACAAAGTCTTTATCTCGGGGCGATTGTTGTAATGGTCGTGCAACGGATCTAGGTAGTATATAACTTCAGAGGTCGCATTGATTGCAATTAGCACCCAATGTGCCCTACAACAACAAAAATTTAGTTTACACAACTAATAAATTAAGATCTCATAAATTAAAAGATATAAATATATAATATATAATTACGTACCCTGAATTATATGGTGCAAGGAATAACTTATCCTTCTCTTTATTTCTTAATAGTATATCTAAAACGTATTTATTTACATTCGCTGGATCGTGTTTAAGCATCGAAATCTTATGCGGAGACAAGAATGAAAATTTATTTGACAATCTGCGCGCGGACACGAACTTCTCATACAAAAACCTTCAATGAAAATTTCAAATTAGATTAATTACCAATAAACTAAATTAATTACAAATAAATACGATGAAAAGTAATTTTTACCTCATGTAAATGCTCATAACAGTAGCACTCAGCTCCTTATGGTCGAGAAGTTCGTATATGTGCTCTTTTTCAAAAAATTCTTCATACGCGTCTCCGAATAGATCTTTATCCATGCTTATTATTCGTGAATCGTGGCTGCCCATATTTTTTTTTTGCCTGTATGTCAAGACATGACCCATATGGAGCAAGTCGTGGCTCACTTATTTTAGGAGCAGGAGCAGCAACTGATTTTACACGATCCAGTTTTTTAGCAGCAACAACTTTGGCTGCTTTATTACCCTCCAGCTTTTGCAGTTTGCCAGTTTTATTACCCTCCAATTTTTGAGGTTTTCCGGCTTTATTTTTGCCACGAACATGCAGTCGTGGTGCGGCAGCTGGCTTGCTGGCTTGCTGTGCGGGTTGTTTATTAGATTGAATCTGAAAAAATGAGGTTAATCAAATTGTTAGTTTATTGAATCAGAAAAAATGACAAACCTTACAGAATAAATGTTACAAACCTTTTCGGGCGATGTGACTGCTTCATTTCTGGGAATCTTCTTATCATTCCCTTTATTAGACTTTGTTTGAATCTAAATAAATGTGAAATTAAAGTTAACATTGGAAAAAAATTCAGCAATTAAATATAATCAATTAAACATACATTTCAATTAATTAAACATACCTTGTCAAGGGCAACAAGATGTTTGGGCCATGCCACGTAGCTCCCAATTGCTTCGCCCAAATAATTCAGATCTGCATCGTTGTCCGGTACAGGCAACGGTGCATTTGGTTCCAAAGCAATAACAGGCGATACTTTGACATGGCCCGCAGGGATTGGTGTGTTGTGCAATACTTCGCCCGGAGCATTGCACAATGTTCCGTTTCCGACCTTCCGATGAGTAGGAGAGGATAAGTATATAAAAGCATGGAGTGACCCCTTAAAATCAATGGTTAATACATAAGTATGTGAAACAATTAACTTTAATGAATTTCTTATTTTATTAAGTAATTAATTACCTCAGGAAGACTGTGGAGACCAACGTTGCAACTTGCGTTTTCACTTCAATGTGAATTTCACGTTGGGGCTGGTCCGCAAGTTGCTTGTCTTTATTTGTCTTCACCAAGAGGGCCACTTGCTCCGTTAATACTTTAATCTTCTCTAATACTTCCTCGTTAGATGGATTTTGGCGCTTCTCTTGTGAAAAATAACTTCTAGGAGTTACGCCAAATCATTTCCCCCTCACGCTGCCGGAATATTCAAGAACATTAAACACTTTACCTAATATGTCCCTGCAACTTGCCTTGTTGTCCTCTTGATTTTTTGATTCAAGATTCGCCTAAAATACATATAAGATTAAAAATATAAGTTCAATAACATTTTTAAAATACAATATTAAAAAATATTAAAGTGATAAATATACTTACACAAAGTTCTATTATTTTTTGAACATTTTCGTTATCAACCACTCCGTCTTTATTTACACGAGCTTCCTTCCACAATATATGACGTCCCAACGGTTGATCGGATTGGGTGTCTTGTAGCTATTCTCGTTAAGATCATAAACAAAATATTAGTTAGATAGTATAGTTTATAGTGTACCACATTAAATAAAAGTGATGTTTAATTACTTACAAGTTTTTGCTCTAGACGAGCATATCCCATACGAGATTTCTTGTATGGGTGGGGAATAATTTTTGCCCTCTCGCGATTTGCCTTACTAATATTCTATATAAAAAAGATAACAATCTAGTAAAAATTTAAAATACGCTATGAATATGAATAATAAAACACAAATGCTAATAAATTAATCACTTAAAACAAATGCGGGGTCGGAACGTTTTGATACGAATGCGCTCCATTCCTCATTTGATATATAATGTTTATATATTTTTGGAGCTTCCGCATTCGTATTTCCTTCACGGTCTTTTAAATAGCAATTAGAGAGGTGAGATCTAAAGCCCCAGTGTATTTTCCCGGCAACTCTGAGCACATAACTCTTTCTCACCTCATCAACAACAAAAGCTGACTGCAAACCAAATAAATATATAGTTTGAGTAAAATACTTCAAAGCAGTATGTAAAAATTTATAAGTAATAGGGTGGAATAAAAAAATTACCTGTATATCAGCCCACAATACATCTTTGGCATTCTTCAATGCCTTATCTCTCCAATCATCTATTGTGATTGGGATATTTTGACGAACAACAACTCCAATATAACTAACAAACATGGAACTGTTGGGGTCAATTGGTTGACCACTCTCATTCCATCCCACCTAATAAACTCATATAGTAAGTACCTCAAATTATAAACAGCAAAGAAGGTCAGCAAACAAAGTATAGTATAAAGAGCAAAAAAAGAAAACAACAAACAAAGTATACTTCAAATTTTTGCCCAGTACTTCTTGCTTTTATAACATTTTGCATTATTGTTGCACCACGTTTGACTTCATTTTCGTAAGTCTTGGTGTTGCCAACTTCTTCATTTTGACAATCTAACTCCTTGTTGGTATCCATTTATCTACAATAAGTTCAACATGCAGTTCAGTATAACTTCAACAAGTTCAACATGCAGTAGTTTAAGTACGTAGTAGTATAAGTTAACATGCATTTTAGTGAAACAAAAAACTAATAAATACAATACCTGAAATAGCTCTTTTTAATGCTTAGAGTTACGGGTTCACAGACGAACATCGCAGAAGACGATGAAAACAAGGAAAAACGAAGACGAACGATCGTAGGGTTACGGGGTTCGCAGACGAAACATGAACGAAGACGAACTAAGTAATTATGTTTATGATGTTTACGTACGATCGTAGGTGTATGATGTTTACGTAATGAGAGTAAGTAATGAGGAAGAAACAAGGGAAACTGAAACTCTCTTAGGATTCGTAGGGTTCGCAATGAGAAGGAGAACACAGAGGAAATTGAAACACTCGTATGAAATTTACGTAATGAACATGAAACTGAAAAGGTTTACTGTTATATATAAAACCCTATTACAACGCTTTTCTGAAAAAGCGCTGTAATAGGTCTCATTATTTTATTTTTTAAAAGCCTACTACAGCGCTTTTATATAAGCCTTTTAAAGCGCTTGTGAAAAAGCGCTGTAAAAGACCTCCTTATTTTTATTTTTTTAAAAGCCTTTTACAGCGCTTTTACAGAAAGCGCTTTAAAATGCCTCTTTGTTTTATCATGTCCAAAGGCTTTGTGAACCGTTTACAACGCTTTCCTCATAACCGCTGTTAAAGACCTCCTTATTTTATATTCTTACACAGCCTTTGTAATAATTTATTTTCTTCCAAATTATTTTCTTCCAAATTAGTTAAATTATTTTTTCATAAGCCCTGTAATAATTTATTTTCTTCCAAATTAGTTAAATTATTTTTTCTTCCAAATTGTGTTTAATTATTTTATATTCTTACACAGCCTTTGTAATAATTTATTTTCTTCCAAATTATTTTCTTGCAAATTAGTTAAATTATTTTTTCATAAGCCCTGTAATAATTTATTTTCTTCCAAATTAGTTAAATTATTTTTTCTTCCAAATTGTGTTTAACTGATCAGGTCAAGTTCAAGCTAAATTACATGTATAACTTGAACTTAATTAAATTGTGTTTAAGTTCAAGCTAATTAGTTAAACTATTTGAACTTGAACTGATCAGGTCAAGTTCAAATAGTTCAAGCTAAATTACATGATCAGGTCAAGTTCAGTATACAATTACATACAGTATAAGCAGAAAATTACAAATTAACAGTTCAAGCTAAATACCAAAATGCTCAATTATGGTAGATCAAACAATTAAATTATACATGAACTCAGTTCAGATTACATGGCTTAAAAACAATTAAACACATTAAGATGCCCTTCTTCTTTTATTGGTGGGATTCACATTTGTTTGTCCATTAATGATACGAAACGATGGATTAATCCAAATTCCCTCATCATGATCATCTCTAAGATATAAACCATCATCAGTTGAATCAATTTCATGTGGTTGTGATGTTGCAAAGAAAAGATCATTACCAACATCTTCATCATTATTGTTATCATCACTTATTTTATTGGTCGATAGGACAACAAACCATTTATCATCAGCAGGATCAGTGACATAAAACACTTGTTGAGCTTGCGACGCTAAAATAAAAGGCTCATCTTTGTACCCCACCCTATTAAAATCAACAAGCAAGAACCCTGACTCATCAATCCGAACGCCATTATTATTATCGACCCACTTGCAACGAAATATGGGAACACGAAACATTGTGTAGTCTAGCTCCCATAAGCGCTCGATAACCCCAAAATATGATAGATTTGCATATATTGGGTTCTTGTCTTTTGCACTGGAGATATGCATCGCTTCAGCTACGAGAGTGACTCCGCTATTTTACATAGTTGTTTGATCATCTTGTTCTTTGGTATAAAATGTGTAGCCATTAATTATATAACCGGTGTAAGAAAAGCCATGTAAACTCGGACCATTTGCTAGCCACCTCAATCTCTGTGAAATTGATCCGGGGTCTACATCAAACTTTGACTTTATGTGATTTTTAACCATGTTATGAAACTTCGATTGTGCTCTCGAGTTATCCAATTTTGATTCCTATTCATGTTCAAACTAGATAACTGATCCATGTGTATTGTAACATACAGTTGAACCTCATCATCATTGTGTAGAACATACAATTGTGCCTGCTCCCATTTTGTCCTTGATATAGTCATTAGTCTTTTTCCAATTATCCCTTCTCCTGATAATCTTCCCGAATGACGAGACATGGGAAGCCCTATGGATTGAACATTTGACAGATATTCAGTACAAAATTCAGCAGCTTCTTCGACAATGTACCGTTCAGGAATACAACCTTCTGGTCGACTTCTACTTTTTACGTACCCTTTTAATATTTTCATATATCGTTGTATCGGGTATATCCATCTCATATAAGCTGGTCCACAAAGTTGTGTCTCCTTAACAAGATGAACAGTAAGGTGAACAATTATATCAAAAAACGAGGGTGGGAAGTACATTTCAAGCTCACACAAAGTAACAACAATTTCCCTCTACAATGTCGATAATTTATGAGGATTGATCACTTTACTACAAATTTCCCTGAAGAAGAAACATAATTTAGTTATGGCTCGGTGAACTTTTTCAGGTAAAATTGAACGTATACTTATTGGTAGCAAATGCTCCATTAGAATATGAGCATCATGGGTCTTCAAACCTTTTAACTTGAGGTCTTTCATACAAACTAAAGTTTTAATGTTTGAAGAGTATCCTTCTGGAACTTTAACTTCGTGTAGAAATTTACACAAAACAATTTTTTCCTTTCTAGATAGAGTATGAGCGGCTTGAGGTAGATATGTGCGATTTCCTTTCTTTACGGGACCCAATTCATTTCTTATTCCTATATCGACCAAGTCCAATCTTGCATTGATGCCATCCTTAGACTTTCCTGGTACATTGAGTAACGTACCAATAACACTGTCAAATACATTTTTCTCAATATGCATCACATCGAGAAAATGTCTTACATACAATGACTTCCAATATGGCAATTCAAAGAAAATTGACTTTTTCTTCCTCCCAGTTTTGACCAACTCTCCCGCAAAAGGTTTGCCAAATTTATTGGTCAAACCTTGTACTTTCTCAAGTATTTGATATCTAGTCGATGCTACAGGAGCTCTATCTTCCTCTGATTTTCGATTGAATGCATTTCTCCACCCACGATACTGATGACTATAAGGTAAAAATCTACGATGTCCAAGAAATACATTCTTCTTACAATGTTTCAACCGCATCCAATTTATACTCTCTTCACATATAGGACATGCACACTGACCTTTAATGCTATATCCTGATAAATTACCATATGCTGGAAAATCATTAATTGTGTCGAACAACATAGCCCTCAAATTGAAACATTCTTTCTTATACCCGTCATAAACTTCTACACCTGTCTCCCACATAATTTTTAAATCTTCAATTAAAGGAGCCAAGTATACGTCGATATCATTCCTCGGTTGTTTGGGTCCAGAAATTAACAGAGACAACATCATAAACTTACGCTTCATACATAACCATGGAGGTAGGTTATAAATCAACAAAATCACAGGCCACGTGCTGTGTGAGATGCTTTGAAGACCATGTGGATTCATTCTATCAGTAGAAAGTGCAAGCCGTAGATTTCTCGACTCTATCCCGAATTCAGGATACTCGTGATCAATTTTTGCCCATTGCGGAGAATCTGCAGGGTGTCGAAACTTTCCATCTCTAATTCATTCATCTGCATGCCATGTCAAGTGTTTTGAATCTTCTTCACTACGATACATGCGCCTAAATCTTGGTATTATAGGAAAATACCACACGACTTTTGCTGGAGTAGATTCTTTCTTCTTATATCTAGAGACATTGCATTTCGAACACGCCTTTAGTAATTCATATTCATTTCGAAATAAAGAGCAATCGTTAGGACACGCATGAATCCTTTCGTAACTCATACCAATAGAGCACAAAATTCGTTTAGCCTCGTAGGTTCGACTGGGAAGTTCATTATCATCTGGCAACATATCTTTTAAGAGTGTTAGTAATTCTGTGAAGCTTTTATCAGACCATCCATTACTCGCTTTTAAGTTGTACAACTTTAATATCGCCGAAAGTCTTGTGAATTTAGTACAACCATTATATAATGGTTTCTCTGCATCACTCAACAAGCTCTCAAACATTTTAGGACAATCACGAAGATCTTCTTCAACTGCTTTTGCAATCTCCTCAACTCGGTCCGGCTCATATGTATCTGTGTTGAAATCAGTTGAAACATATGTATATGTGCGGGTGTTTCCATTGATTTTCTCACCATGTCTTATCCAACATGTATAGCTCTGATCAATTCCATACCATACTAAATGTCCTTCCAATTCATCTGCTCTAACGCGTTTTCCAAAACAACATTTTAAACAAGGACAAACGACTCTATTTGGATCTTTTGCATTCATCACTGCAAACTCAATAAACTCCTTCATTCCATTTTCATACTCTTTTGTCAATCGATTGGCAGACATCCATTTCCGGTCCATTTATATGACCTATACATATAAATGCAGTTACACAATAAGCATGATTTCAAGTCTGATATATATGACCTATATATATATAATACACATATCTTATAATATTGGTCCAGGATTAATTGATTTCAAAACAGAACATATATATCATGAGAACATATCTAATATCATGTAACAATTTATCAGTTTGAATTAGTGACAACAAAAAATAAATAAAACACAGTACCTGAGACAACGTTGATCAATTTGTTTTAAAGGAGGAACAAGGTAAATCAATTTGTAGATGGGAGCACAGGAGGGTTCGTAGGGTAGAGGAGATGAGGGTTCGTAGGGTTTGGACAACGTATTAAATTTGTTTTAAATTTGTTTTTATTTACTTAAAGTGAATGTTTTTTTATTAAAAATGAATGATTTTACAGCGCTTGTTCAAAAAGCGCTCTAATAGGTCCTATAAAAATGTGAAAGGGCAAGCCTATTACAGCGCTTGTATCAAAAGCGCTGTAATAGGTCATTTGATTATGTGAAAGCGCAAGGCTTTTACAGCGCTTCAACAAGAAGCGCTTTAAAAGTTATGTAACATAAGGTGGGAGCGCTCCATTTTACAGCGCTTGTGTTTAAAGCGCTCAAAAAGCACTGTAAAAGGCTATGTGAGAGCGCTTCAATTTACAGCGCTTTCTAAAAAAGCGCTGTAAAAGAGTTGTTAACATTATGTGCAAGCGTATGTGACCCTATATGACCCTACAACAGCGCTTGTAAAAAAAGCGCTGTAAAAGACGCGCTATAAAATGTCATTTTTTGCGTAGTGTTTGTAGAGGTGTAAGGGTCAAATTCTTCTAAAAGTAATATGTATACTTATATATTCCGTCAACCACTTGAATAAAAAAGAAATAGAGAAAATAATATAATACGCGTAATATATTAATGATGTGATAGAAAGATAGATATAAAATAAAAATAAAGTGTTGAATGATATAAATAATATTATATATTTTAATAACATGTTTGGAAACGTGGTTAGAAAAGTCAATCGTGTGGTGATTGAGATGCTACTAATTGGAGCTTTAACTTGGATGTGATATTTCTCAAAATTTTATATATTTTCAGAGATACGCACGAATCAGTGATGGAAAAATGGAAAACCTGTCTCATGCACATATTTTCTTCATGTTCTGTTTATTGTCATAATAATAATTAGACTCCACCTGCCAGCATATTCCAGACCCTTTCATGAATCACGAGTTTCTCTTTTATCGGTGGAGATTCAACTAAAATATTGAGATGATAAATTTTTAAAATTTTAATTGTTAAATAAAAAATATAATATTATATTGTACATTAGAATTTTAAATAATAAATTTACAAAATTATATTAATATCAAACTCTTAAAACTTAATATAGAGAGGTAGTTAAATTTTGGTTAGCATTTTTTATAATTAAAAATTAGATAAAATAAATTTTAGTTCACGTACTAATCTATATGATGCAATGAAAATTTACATGTTGTATGTCATTTGGTTAAATTAATTCATGTAACAAAAAAAATACAAAAATAGCCTGTCACATTTGTATATTAAACTTAAACATACATTTCGACAACGATAACCTGACAACCACAATTCTACTCATAAAAACAATTATCCTATAAACTTATATAATTTGGTTTTCACAATCTTGTCACAATTAATAATAATTATTTTTTCAATTTCTTAACGTAACTATTTTTTTTAATAAAATTTATCTACCTTCCTACATTCAATCAAATTCATATATAAAAAGTTTCCTCAAAATCATAGTTCAGATTGCATTTTAATTTTGAAAACTATCCTATACTCATCTACACAAATATCGTTTCAGACAACCAAGAAGATCATAGGATAGAAGTGGAAGATAGATAAATAGAATTAACTATTGAGTTTTGTACAAAATCATGACTGATACATAAATTATATCAAATAAATTTGTTATAGGAATATATATATATTTTTAAATTATTGGGAATTTTGAATAGCGGTGTATACAAGGAAGCTCCGCCCTTATTCACTCCCCTCTCTAATTTTTGTATTTCTATCTCTCTTCTTATTCCATATAAGAGGATCCATTTTCTTTTTTCACACCTTTCTTCTTTTATTCTATTTATGTATCTGTTGCTTCTCTATTCTCTGTCATGAAATTGAAATGTGAATTGTATTATATATATATATAGAAATGCTGTAATCATATCCCACCTCTCTGTTTGTTTTTTTAATTAAAAAAAAGGCATAGTCTAACATAAGTACACCAACTGCAGAACTAATTTTGATTATGTTGATAATAATATTTTTGATTACGTTGATAATAACATTTTGTTGCGTAAAATTTAAACGCATCTTAATGAAATTAAATTTTATAATTTTGTAAAAAAATTTATTTTGTGTGGATATTCATTAAATTAGAACTTTTTGCAGTTTAAAATCATCACACGTTAGTGTGCATAATTATTAGTTAATTTAAAGAATTATTAAATATAGTTTGTCTATTTTAGTTTTTGAATTTAATAATATGTTTATGTTCTTATTTCCTTCGTTAAGTAGAGATTTTTCGTAATTTTGCATTGTTTTAGTACAATACTGAATTTTGATGAGAAATCAATATAATTTACGAAAGAATATTTAAATCATATATAGAGTTGTCTAAATAGAATCATGCTAATCGCAAATAAAAGTTAAGATCTTTAGTTTCAACTTTTATGTCGACAACAAAATCAAATTTGTCAAAGGAAATTTCCTTCCAAGCTTCACCGATACGTCAAAGAGCCATTGTCAATGACTATTTGAAGTTTAGAAATTGACACATCACCGAAAAACTTGATCATTAATTTTGGAATTGAATTCCTTACAATCATGAATGACATTTTCAAAAAAATTTGGATTGAGATTGGATAATTAATTAAGTTTCAATACAGACATGGACGGATGTACACATATGACATTAGGGGCTCAAGTCCCATACACGACAACAAAAATTTACTTTGATACAATGCTATTATAATGTTTCTTCTCCACTAAGTCTAATGACTTTTCACTTTGATAAATTTTTTATGTAAAGAACTAAATGTGCAATCGAATGAGAGAAATAATTGAATAATTGTTTAGATATGTATATAGAGAGTGAGATATTTTATAGTGTTGATAATTAATGAAAAAATTATTGATTATTTTTAAAATATGAACATTCGTAGAGGATAATTGTAAAAACTTTTATGTATTTGAGTTTGTTTTGTTATTATAGCAATGTATTTGGTAAAAGTTCTATATTTTTCTTCACTCAAAATATATTGATTATTTTCTAGCCCCACCAAAGAAAATTTTCTGAGTCTGCCACTTAATATAATAAAATTAAAATATTAATCTTAGAATATAGGCTTTTTGATTTCGATTCAACAACTCTAAAAATACCAAATGCATGAGTAATGTAGACTTTTTTCTTAGAAGGTTCCTATAAAGTCTTCGGTGAAAAAATTTGGATATCTATATTCATAAGAAAAATAATTCAATGGAAACAATGTTAAGAGTACCACTTGCTTCGAATTCTCCAGCCAAAGTCTAGCATAAATAGAGTGTTGGGATTTGAATCCAATGGTCACAAGAAGGTTTGAAAACATTATCAAAACTGCACATCTTGTTGATAAATAAAGAAGAGTTTAGAATTTGAAGATAAGGAATTTACATCAAATATTCAACACTCTTATGTTAAAAGACTAAAATTTGATTAAAAGTTCAATCACATTAAGAGTTCATCATAAACCAAATTTAAAAAACCAAAAATTTGAAGTTCTTGTGCATCTCAGTCAAGTAATGAGAACTTGACTCAAAATAATTATTTTAATTGTAAACCTTTTGAAGTTATCTTTTGATTTGTAAAAGAGACTCAGAGTAAGTAGGGTTTGTTGTAATGTCTATTGAGACTAAGAAAAAGAACTGTAAGTCTAATAAGGCTTAGATAATATAGGAAAGAAAGATCAAGCTGACACAGTTGTGTAAGTGCATAAATTGATACTTTATCTAACAAGTTTGATTTATTGTATACTATACTTTTTAAAATACAAGTAAAACATTATATTGTTTGTAACTTCTTATAGTTATTTATATCTAATTTTTATAATTTTTGGTAAGCATGTTCATGAAGATAATTTAAAAGAGTTACGGTGGTTGTTGGCCAATATAGTTGGAATGTCATCTCTTTAGGATCGTTCTAATGTATATTTTTGAAGGTTTTGTTTGAATATAAAATTTAGATCCCTAATAAAAAAGATGCAAATTTAATAATTATAAATTATTTTTAAATATTATAATTTTACCGAATAAAACACTAAAAATTTAAACTACTTTATTTAAATTCATCAAAATAAGCAAATTCAGTGTAAATGTGTTGAGAAGGAAATTATCCCCATGGAAGCGCAAATAACTATCATTTGGGGGCCTTATGGTTTTGATTAATTATGTGTTGTCTGTAACACTCCGATTTTTAAAAGCGCGAGTGTATGTTTTTTTTTTTTATATAAATAAAGTGATAAAAATCCCAAGTTAAATCCATAAATAAAGAAAATACTCTTGGATAAAATATTTGAGTCGTAACACCACGACAAAGGTTATCATTAATTACAACAGCGGAAATGGTTTTGAACAAAAATCCAAAGTATCCAAGTAAAATATACACCAACTAAAATACTTTGTTTCGAATACACAAGTTCCCTTTTTACAACAACAACTTTGAAATAGGAAAGGGAAAATAAATAAAATTCTTGATTACAACCCTAAGCTGATCATTAATCTAACTGAGGGTGACTGGGTACTAAGAATCCACGAGCGGCATCAAGCCCCCTGCTTTCGGTCACACAACCAACCCATCGCTATGCCATGCCTTAGATCGACCCTAGTTCTCATATGAGGGCAAAGCCCAGATTTCCACAAATTGTAAAGGGTCACCAACCGAAATTAACAAATACCACGTAACATTCAATTTTAAATGCACAAAATCACCTTTCAACTTAGCATGCATCTAGAAAGGGTTCGCATATGTTAAACATGCATAAACAAGGTTGAAAAATGAAGTTTTGGACCAAACAACATTGTTGTATTCGAATACACCCTATGTGTAGTCGAATACACTTGCGAAAACAGCCGAAAAACAGCAAAAACAGCCGAAAAACAGCAAAAACAGCACTGACAGCACTACTGTATTCGAATACAGCCTGTCTGTATTTGAATACAGCATTCCATTCAACTGCATTCGAATACATCACCTTGTGTAGTCGAATATACTTCAAAAAAATCAAGTCAGTAGCTAATTTAATCATCTGTATTCGACTACAACACAGGTGTAGTCGAATACACTTGTCAAAACAGCAGAAAATCAGTTTTTAACCCTTTCAAAAACATTCCAACACTTCCAAATTCATTCCAACACTTTCAACACCAATTCAATCAATCACAAACACCAACACAACACAAATCACTCATCACAATCAAGTACGCATATACAAACATCATAACATGTCAAACATGACTCACGTGCCAAGCACCCTAATGCAATGCGTATATGCCAATGCACATGATTCCGGAATATCAACAAAACCCTCCTCGAAGGGGCGTAAATCATAATTGTACAGTCTCTCACAGACCAGTACTAATTATCAAGGCGCAATCTCTCACGGATCAGCACAATTTACTATCGTACAGCCTCTCACAGACCAGTACTAATTTTCTATGCATGCAATCGCTCACAGATCAGCACGACTTACAAGAGTGCAATCTCTCACAGATCAGCACAATTTACTATCGTACAGCCTCTCACAGACCAGTACTAATTTTCTATGCGTGCAATCGCTCACAGATCAGCACGACTTACAAGAGTGCAATCTCTCACAAATCAGCACAATTTACTATCGTACAGCCTTTCACAGACCAGTACTAATTTTCTATGCGTGCAATCGCTCACAGATCAGCACGACTTACAAGAGTGCAATCTCTCACAGATCAGCACAATTTACTATCGTACAGCCTCTCACAGACCAACACAATTTTCTATGCATGCAATCGCTCACAGATCAGCACGACTTACAAGAGTGCAATCTCTCACAGATTAGCACGACTTACACGAGTGCAATCTCTCACAGATCAGCACGACTTACACGAGTGCAATCTCTCACAGATCAGCACGACTTACACGAGTGCAATCTCTCACAGATCAGCACGATGCGAAAATCTCCGCAAGGATAAGATGAACCAACTATTCGCATGGCATCCTCTCGTGGCCCATCATGGTTACCACTATTACCATGGCACCATCGCAGTCACCATGTACTATGAATGCATGAGCATACTCTGACTCTCGACACCACAATCATTAAGTAAATGCAGCTATTAAAAGATTCCCCATTTTTAATGCTCATTTAACACTAATGATTCTCAAATTTAACACAAAGCATACTCAACGCATACAATCCTCAAATCACATGAAATTGAATTCACAAATCATATTGAATTCAAATCACCACATACACAATCTCATCAATTCATTTCACACCAAATCCAAATTTACACATAAATTGCATTTATTCAAAACCCCACATCTTCAAACATCAAGCATATCTCAACATTCATAAAATCACCCATAAACATATCAACCACGCCAAGTAAAAATCACCATCACCCACACCTCAAAACTCATTAAATTCAATTTCACCATTTTTCCCACAAAATGCATTCAAATTCATTTCTCACAACATCTCACCTCAAACTCACCAAATTTATTTTCCAAACATTTTCAACCATAATACCCAAATCAAAACTCAAAATCTTTAAACATAAACCCCCAAATTTCTTTTCCACAACTCACATAAATCCCATTAAATTCCTTTTCCCCAAATTCACACATAACCTCCATCAAAACAAACCCCACAAATACACATATAGAGTCCTATATGCAAGCTAAAAATTGGAAGGAGCCCTTACCTCGACGGTAGCTCGAACGCCCGATTACGGCACCGCGATAAAATTCCGTTAAAATTCCCGCTTCGCACAGAGCTGCGAAAATTAGTTCCCAAGCACCGCAACGTGATCACGGTCAACTTTCTCTTCAGTCGCGTCGCAAGATAAAGCTTAGATCTAAGTGATATGTGAGGTTTTATGTTTGGCGGTTTTGGAAACCACCCACATGGTTTCGCAAACAAAGAAGAAGGAAGAAGAAAACGTGAGGTTGAGAAAAATGTTTTGCTTTCTTTCTTTTTCTAATCTTCCTCTCACAATCACTTAACATGTATATATATATATATATATTAACTTTCTAATAACATACATATATATATATATATAACTAACTCCCAAAAATATATATATATATATATATATATATATGTTTAAATCAAACCAACAAATAACTAAAACTCTCGCACACCCATCAAATTATTTTGATAAAAATATCTACTCTCGTTGCAACTCAATTTACAAGTAAAATTTTCAGCAACCAGAGATATTTTTAACAAAATAGTCTGGTAATAAATTATTCGTAACGTAATTAAATTATTTCCCGCCAAATAATTCTCACCGGATCTAACTATATATATATATATAAAGAACATAAAACAAACTCTAATAAAATATGCTTCTGGTATTTAATTCACCAAATGAATTAAAATTGGGCTAAATGCCTCGGCAATTTAACACCAATATACTAAAATTGCATAAATTAGAGTTTGAAATTTAGGGTTTTACATTGTCTTGCTTCCCATTATATTTTTTTTCTCATTTTTTAAAGCACCGAAAAAAGTCCTTAATGAGCTAGTTTCAATTCAAGAAGATTTTTATGGAGCGGAGGGTTGGAGAAAAGAAAAATTTGCTGGTTGAGTTGGGATAAAGTTTGTATCCCAAAACATCTGAGTGGATTAGGTGTCAAAAATCTTGAGGCATTCAATATTGCTTTGGATTCAAAATGGAAACGGAGATTTTTAGTTGATAAGAGTAGTATATGGTATGAATTACTTTGCAATAGGTGTGGCTGCCTTATTGATGCTATTATGCATGGAGATGTTTAAAAAATAAACAATAAGCAATCAATTTGGTGCAGATACCTAATATTAATCTGGTGCGGTATTTGGGACTGGTTAGGGACCCATGGTCCGACTCATCAACATAGATGGTGTCATTTCTTACAATTTGGGGGCTGCTCAAGAAGATAAATTTGAGAAAGGAGTTGTGTGCTTAGTGCATGTGCATAGTAGTCAGGGACTTGTGTGCTAATTGCTTTTCTTTTCTTTTCTTTTCCTTTGGGTACGGGTATTATTCTAGTAGGATGATTATAGGTAGACAAGATGAAGTATTAAACGATGTACCGTATTTTTTCAGTACATCTTTCGAGCACATGATTGGGTGGAAATTCTACGAACCTTCTTAGAAGTTGGGTAGATGTCTTTTATTGTGATGTTGGTCTGCGTTATTTAAGATGTAAGAGTTGAAGTACCTCTTATACTCCCGTTAATATATTTTTCCTTATTAAAAAAAAAAAGGTGTAGCATTGATTTTGGTTATCTATCTCATGTAACACATGAAGATCAGTTTTTGATTATAGTTATCTATCTCATGTAGTACATAAAGAGAAATTTTTGGTTATTTATCTTCATATAACACATGAAGATCAGTTCTTGGATATCTATTCTCATGTAACACATAAAAATTAATTATTGGTTATAAACCAAATTAAAATTTATTTCTCTTTGGTCTTCTTCATCTTCATCTTCATAGGAGCAATGCACAATATTTACTTGACGAATACTAGTCAACAGTCAAAAAAATGTTACTAATATATAGACACCAATGCACTTTCCTATCCTAAAAATATACCAAAAGTAACAAATCGAAGGTAAACTTAAGCTAGCTATAGAGTTGCCTACCATTCCAAAACACATTCACAAATAGACATGGTAACGGGGCAGGGCGGGGGCGGATTTTGCCTCCTCCACTCCCGCACCCTACTTATCGGGAAAAACCTGCACCCGTCTCTGTTTCATAACGGGTGTGAAATTTAGGCTTCTATCTGAAGTAACAATGTCAATTATAAGGAAGGGGGTTTGAATTATAATTGTCCCTTTTAAAAATTCCTGTTTAAAAACTGAAGGTTTAACTCAAGATTGATCTTGGTGAAGAACGTTCTTGGTTAGTGGAAAAACAACAATATCAATTTATCAATATAAAAGCTGATTGTAAAATAGATAATACATAGAGATAGAGATAGAGAGATCACACAAGCATGTATCCTGGTTCACCCAAACACGATTTACGTTCAGTCCTCACAAATGTGAGATTTTCCACTAAGTGCTCAAAGCAAGAACGTTCTTGGTTTTCACACTGTTTTCACATATCAGTCTTGATCTATTACACAATTTCTACCTTTCTACCTAGAAAGTATTTCCACAGGTTTACCTTACACTATGTCAGAAAGCATTTTACAAGCTACCTTTTAAATTTAAAAGGATTTCTACACGCTACTCAAGCTATGTTAACAATATAGTCTTGAGTTACAAAGTAATAATTTTGAGAATATTAGAATCTGGGTATTGCTCAACTCTTGTTTGAGAAATAGATTCTATATTTTAGAAGTCAGTTATCACTGATTCTAAAATCACACGAAGAATGAAACTGCAATTTAAGAATAATTTTGACAAACTCGAGTATGATTGAATGATTGATGCTTTTCTTGGCACTTTGAGTTGTGTTTTGTTCTTCATCGTGAAGCTGTATTTATAGGCTTCAAGAGATCTTTTGACAGCTCATTAATCTGTTGGAATAAGGCCAGCTGTCATGAGAAAGTAAATGGATAAGATCAGCCAAAAAGCAAGAGAGTTCATGTTGAAACCAGGAATGTTCTTGAGATCCAAGAACGTTCTTCGAATTGGTTGGAGATGAGCTGACTTGTACTTGTGGTCCTGTCAGTTGTTTGAAATGATTGCTAGCTTTAAGTTAAGTGTGCAGGTCTTGATTGAAGGTACAACAGCAATGTACTTTACAGCCTGTTAATTTGTACTTGCATTTGCTTCACTTGAAGAATGATCTTGCTTTATACTTTTTATGAAGCACGTCTTTGATCCTTCGAATTCTGGAATAATTCTGACTCAAATTGATCCTTGTTTATTCTTGATGAAGATATGGGATGAATAAGACTTCCTGGATCCAATCTTTCACAAAGAAAACTGATCATTCTTGTTTATGGCAAATGTGGAGAACGTTCTTCGTTTTCCAGAAATATGTCAAGAACGTTCATAGTTTGACTGATTTTGCTTTCTTGATTTTAATGAGATCTGCTTTGTAATACTTGGTACCTATCTTGTTTTAACACACTCAAATACACATGTTAAATACCAAAACACTTAGAATCATAAAAAGAATTCTTAATTAACCTTTTGTTTAATTATCATCAAAACATTAATTTGGGATTTTGTCTTAATACTATCCCCGCTCGCAATGGGGTTCGGGTTTTCTCACCTACACTCGCACCCATTCATATATATAAAATTATAAATTTAAAAATCAAATCTATTATTATTAATTCAATAAAATAATTATTATTTGACAATAATAAAATTAAAAAATATTTTCTATAGAGATAAGATTATAATTTTTAATATTTAAAAAAATATTAAGTATATTCAATATGTGTATGTATATAAAATTTAAAATCTGCACCTGCACTCAATTAAAGTAGTTTTCCCCGCCTAAATCAAGCGGATTTAAGTGAATATCAGAAGATGTAAGTTATGTTGTCATCCCTAGCACAAAACCAACATATATAGGTATTTTCAATTCAATAGAACTATACAACCAAATTTAGTGGCATCAAATTTTTTAGACTCCATATTGGCACACTCCATCATTATGCATACCATCAACCACTAAGGCGCTGTGAACGAACAATGGTGTACACGGTGAACGACGGTGTGAACGTGGCGTGAATGTCGTATTTCAATGGCACGCGAAACTTCTCTGATGTAAATGAAGAGTTTCAATTAAAGAAATACTATAACAACACTTTAAAAATGTTCTCAGAAAAAGTTTAACAAATATTTTTACATTGTTGCAAAATCAGTACTAATAATAGACTTAAAATGCTGCTTCAGTCACTTTTAAACAACACTTTATACATATTGTTTTTCAAACAATAATGCCAAATACAACAAATGTTGTAGTGACTTTTACTAGTTTTTTTGTACTTTATAGCAATAGAAAATGTAAAAGACTTTGGTTTTTTTTTTTTTTTTTAAAAAAAAGAAGAAAAATATAAAAGAAATGAAAAGTTAATTCAATCTCAACGTGTTGTTAATCCATCCATAGAAAAGATATAACAAGTTTAATTCATTAAAATATGATACAACAAACATCATAAAATAAATGACATTAATTGAACAAATGTTAATAAAAATACTAATAGTTCTAATTTTCAGCTAAAAAGACCATAGTAATAACAATATATGAGGATGAAAATTGTGGATGATGAAAATTTCATGGATGATGAAAATTGTGGCGCTGTGGTGCATCTTCAATAAAATAAAGGAGGGGTCCATCTAAGTTCCCAAAAGAAAAAAACAAAATTGATTAGGGGTGAATTAGTAAACCACGTAACTTTCAAACAAAAAACTATAAAAAAAAATGATTTGGAGTGCACACGCATATAGTGGAGTCAACTTACTCCAAATTTGTAAATTTTCATAAAATTTTAAAAATAATTGATACTTTATCTAGCAAGTTCAATTTATTGCATACTATCCTTTTTAATATTAAAATACAAGTTTTGACACCCTAAACTCCAAAATAATATATAATAATTTATAATAGAATTTTTAACTTTAATTCGCAGCGGATAAAGAAAATCTATTTTCAAGGAAATAAAACTTTATAACAAATTTAGGATATCACATTTCTCAAAATTCAAAAGGAACACTTTAAACTTTTTACTCTTATAAAACATTAAGGTTTTCATACAAAAATTTGTTTCTAATTAAATAAATAAAATACAACTTATGACCCTTGTTCCCGGTATCACCTATTAGAGCGGGGTTTCCCTCAAACTTGAACTTCAAGACTCATTAACCTGTAATAACTGCGATTTCGCAAACGCAGGGCCAAGCCAGTCAAACACAAACAACGAAGGAGAAGAGTTTTGAAATCATGTTAATAGTATAATATAAGTAAGGAGAACACGCAATTAATCATAAATAAAACCGTATCATTACACAAACATTCCTCAACAAAAATATCACATTAAAAGTCAAAATCACTTAAGGAAAATCAATACCTTTCACTATAACATCAAATCATCTAAGAGAAATTAGTATCACATGCGATACACATTAATCACAACAAAACAATCACAAGAAAATGCAATGCTATGCATGAGCTTAGACTCTACTTCACAATGTGGTACCATTCTAACTCTGAAGTACTTGGTTAGGAGGCTTGATACTATGCCACCATCCCGGTGGACGGACAATTCAATTTGGCCCTGTCCTCATAGATCCCCTCAACTCCACCCGAGACACATATACGCGACAGTCGAGGTAAACGTGTGTTGCATGGTAGCTCCCGACATTTGGAGTGTTACCTCCAAGTCAGCTAGGAATTCCCCACCCAAATACCTCCAAGGTCTAACAATCTTGCCGTAAGACTCAACAGCAGACCGCCACGATCAGACTCAATTCAGTTGTACATCCCCGGAATCACTAGGCTTGTCATATCCTACCTATATGATGACAAAATAATCTCCACTTCACAAATTCTCAATATTTATTTTCTCCCCTCGTTGGCCTATGATACTCCATTAAGACCATCATCTCAAACACAAATTGGAATCACAATTATTTCATCAACTATGGAGTTACTTCAATATTCTCATCACAAATTTATAACATCGCTGTCATTAATCACACATCATCATCATCACATAAACTCATCACAAATTTATAGCATCACTATTATCAATCATACCTCATCACATAATCTTATCACAAATTTATAACATCACAATTATTAATCATACATCATCATCATCACATAAACTCATCACAAATTTATAGCATCACTATCATCAATCATACCTCATCATATAAACTCATCTAATCAAACATATGGACCAAATTCATTTGAAATCAAATATCACAATAGTATCAAATACCACACATTTAACGGAATTAAATCAATCAACACCTTATAAATATTTTTATTCCATATTTTAATCTCACAATTTCCATATTTGCACATTAATTAATTTACCACCCAAAGGGCTACTGTTGTACGTAGCAAGCCTCGGATGAATCGTTGGGAAATACGGTTTTCCCGTTCATCTCACAATATATTACACTCATGAATTCAAATGCTCTCTCACCCCTTACTTTATTTCGATGCTTTCACACACGAATACGATTCCACGAGCAAACAACCTTTATTCTCCGACTCTTTGTCCTTCAATGGATCTAACTCGACAGTTTATAGGTAAACGTTAAAAATAAATTATGAGAAGACACTCTAAAAACTAAATTTCGAAATTTGGTCAAGGAAACTTACCATAAATCAGAAAACCAATTAGTGGATAATATAGATATTTTTCACACGATCATTTTGGCGTTGGTTTAATTCAAATCGGAGTTACGGTGAAGAAGATTGATACAAAATAAGGAATTTTATAAACGGAAAAGTCTGGTATTTTAGAGAGAAATTAGGATGGTTAAAAATATGAGGAAGTATGTTTATTTGACTACCTAAATGAATAAAACAATGGACGAGAACGGAGAAAATTTTCTGGAATTGTTATCGATCACCGGTGACAAACGATAGGTTGTTGTTGTGTTTCCTCTTTGGTTTTACGGCTGCCCAACTCCCTTCCCTTCTTTTTTTTATTTTTTTATTAACAATTAGGTTCACACATGGGTCAAACCCATTGGTCTCTTTATTTAATTTTTTTGTTTTATTACTATTATTATTTTTATTTTGCTAAAACAAAATTAATAGTTACTTCATCTCATTTTTCTTATTTTTAGTACTCCTCCAAACATCATTTAATTTTCAAAACATTACTAATATATGATAAATTAAAGTAATTAAAATAATTAACCTTTTAATAAACTACATATTACTAACAATTGAAACTCTCATATTCAAAATAGTCACTATAATTATACTTATTTTTCAAAATACTCATATTAACATACTACCATGATTAGAGAATAGTCAAAATCACAAAATAAATAAATGTAACATTGCTACTTTATATTAATTACAAAATCATAATAAATATATATAAAATTACAATGCCACAACAAGTATATAAAAATAAAGGAAATCAAACACAATATTATTACTATCCCAAAACAAATAACTAAAATATGAGATACTTAGAATTAATTAAAATATAAATATGTGCATATTTAACATTAGTCAAACATACAAGGAAATATCACATTAATTACGAACGTACATATACACGTAAAATCGCATAAAATCTTATTCTTTAAAATATGTACACTAAAATACTATTATTTTTAGCGAAATATATAAGATAATAAAATATAGTATTTATTATTTATATCACTCATTTAGTCAAATGTGTACAAGATTAGCACGTCATAGAAAATACACATATAAAGAAATTAATCAATATATATTCTAAAATAAATTTAACGCCAAATTAATTATTTAAAATTCTATTTTATTAATAAAATAATTTATTATAAAATTTGGGGTGTTACACAAGTAAAACATTATATTGTTTGTAACTTCCTATAGTTAATTATATCTAATGTTTATAATTTTTGGTAAGCATGTTCATTAAGATATTCAAAAGAGTTACGATGATTGTTGGTCAATATAATTGGAATGTCATCTCTATAGGATGGTTTTAATGTATATTTTTGAAGGTCTTATTTGAATCTAAAAAATTGGGTCTCTAATAAAAAAAATGAAATTTTAATAATTATAAATTATTTCCAAATATTATTTTTTTACCGAATGAAACACTAAAAATTTAAACTACTTTATTTAAATTGATCAAAATAAGTAAATTGTAAATAATATTTAAATACAAATTTAAGCTAATACTAATCTTCTAGCTATTTAAAAAGAGTCATCTTTCTAACAATTTTTTAAACAAATTCAAAACTTTCAAAGATACTACCAAATAATCTCATTTAAAAAAATAAAAAATAATCACACCTTCTTAAATATTTCTTTTTGTCAAAACAAACTTTTTAATCATAGATGAAAGTCATTTTTTCTTATCAAATTTGGTATAAGTTGTATGTTATTATAGTTTAATATTAATATTTGTTATAAAAAAAATATTAAAATTTGAGAAATCAGTAAACAAATAAAAAACGTTTTAATTTGATTAAAAAATTATGGATTGCAATATATAGAGAATTTTATTTTTCTCTATAAATAAGTTAACATTGTTTTAACGTACCATTAACTATAACATGTCAACATTGCTTTTCTTCCCAAACCAAGCTTGGTTATAAAGTGGAAACTATAATGAATATGTTCTTGAAGTTTGTAGTCTTTCTTGTTGCTATTGTGTGTGCTCATATTTGCAATGTTCAAGCAAGTTTACCACCTTGTTGTGGAAAACGAACAATAGAATGTGTGCCAATGATATGTACTAGCCCGCCTTGTTGCAAACCTCCACCACCAAGTGATAGAAAACACTAAAAGTTTGAATATATGGATTATTTTTATTCCAATCAATTTGTGTTTGACAAAAACACATCTCGTATGTAATAATTACATCAATAAGATTGGTTCATAAAGTATGATTTTTATTTTTTTGCAAATTATAAATTATATTTGCTGGTTATCTTTTATTGTTTTTCATTTTATTTGACTTGTTTGTTCGTTCTATGGATATATGTTACGTTTGGTTGGTATCAAATTTGTATCTTTTGTTGGGTTATAATTTTTGATTTTATTCGTAATTTTTCAAAAAAATTTGTTTAGTGTGAACTATTATAGATTATAAAGATCTAATGATATTAACAACACAGCAAAATTTGAGAAATAATAGTGTGTATTTAATTATGCTTATTATTAAAAGTGCTTATAAACGAAAGAGGAAGAGTTACAAAATTGTTGAACAACTTTTTTTTTTGTAAAATCTGTAAGTTCATCACTTAGATAATCCTTGTTTTTATAAAAAAAAGTACTATTTAATAACTGTAAACTACAAAAAATACACAAAATATTATAAAACACTTTTTCAATATGCACCGTCTAATTTGTGAAAATGAAAAGTGAAAATTTGAGAAAGTTCATTTACCAAAAGGTTTTTCAAAAGTCTAAAAATAAAAGTAAAACAAGCAAAAATACATATTCCCTCCTTTAGCTTTTCCCAAAAAACAAGAAAATGAAAACATGTCTTTCAAATCATGAACTCTTTTCCTACAATTGCACATAAAATCGCTCAAGATCGACTTCTATTTCATCCTTCAGCAAAACCCCTATAACAATTTAACTTTATTATCTTATCTTAATGATCATGCATATAAAAATTAAATTATGTAGTTTTAAAAATATAGAAAATTGTGCATCAATTTCTAATGTGCGTTTTCTTAAGAATGTATTAATGTGTTTTATTTCCTTTTTAATAAATCATACTAATTTGATATAGCATACATTATCTATGGTTAGTTATTGTGCGTTTCGAATAGAAACACTAGTTTAGGAAACAATCATTACGACGCTAACGACCTGTCTGACTCAAAAATCAAAATTACATCGACGAGTCACACGACTGTGGTTCTAATTCACGGTCATAATATAATTCTTTATGTTGAATTGAATACACTATGTTTATGTTTAAAGAAGAAATTTTGATTTGCATTGATTTTTACAGACTTATTAACACTTTTTAAACTTTTCCATTCCCCTTTCAGGAACTCATTAGTATTATTTCTCATTCTTATTATTTCATAGTTTTCACATATGAAAAATGAGATGCGTGGAATTTTCATAGCTTCGTAGACTTTATTTTACTACCTTATTTTGTAGTCCTCTTTTGTATTTATGTTCACATGGGATAATTGTATTTTAAAGTCCAACATGAGGATTCGTGATAGTATATTACAATTTTATGACTTATAGTATTATGATACAATTAAGACTTTGTAATAAATATCATGACTGCATAGATTATTAAATTGGGGTATTCTATATAAATCGCGTTGGGTGTTCCTTACTTTTTTTAAAATTACATTTACTTTTTTTTTACAGGTTTAAATTATACTTGTGATCGTAATATATAGTTTTTGTATGACTTTATGTAGTTTGTTGCACATAATTATTTTAATAAGAATATATGTATCCTAAATGCTTTGAATAGAAATATATACACAACCTAAAATCAATAAATATTTTGTTGTGCACTATATGGGTTATTCGTATAAATCTATATAATTGAGTAAAAACAAAAGATACATATATATAATGAAATTTATAAAATCAAAGAAAAATAAATTTGAATTTTATGATCATCAATTTGGGTCAAAAATAATAATACGATTATGACATAATTTAACAGATGAACATGGGAATAATTATTTTAAAATAATACATCAATTATTGTTATCATTAATATTATATACAAAGTATAAAGAAAAAGGAGAATTGCATGTTGCAACTCAAGTCCATAATATCAATTATCTCCACGACACTTTTATCATCTAAGAAATCCTTAAACAATATTTTGAATGGTAAAAAATCAAATTATTTTCACCTTTTATTGAGAATAATTTTCATTTGAACTTTGAACATGGTCCATTTAGGTTATACAAGTTATATTATTTTTATATTCATTAGTTCAGTTACTTGTATTTTCAATGTAAGAAAAGTAGTAATATTTTTGTCAGTTTTATAAATTTGAAAATAACTTCCTTATAAGTACAATTGATTATAATCAGTAACTAACAGAATTATACAATTAACATAAATATATAGTAGATTTATATTGTTTCAAGTAAATTTTTATGTATAATCTTATTAAAATTAAGATTTTTTTTTGCTAAAAAAAGTCAGCATTAGCGATGGTGTCCAAGTCTTAAATTAGGAATATCTCATAACTCATTCAACACTATCAAAATGTATTAAAATTTAGATGTACCATATTTATATATATTTATAGTATTGACAATTATATTATGGAGCACAACACGGATCACAAATATAAATATAAATATTTATTTACTTACTCAAGCACGATATGGGTCTCATACCAATTAAATTCTTAAATTTTTTTACATAATAATATAATTTATATTTATTCCAATTTAATCATATTTATGCAAGGATGATTTTCTGGATCATACTGTCAAAAAACCATTTATTATATATCCATTTATGAATTGTTTTTGTGTCAACGTGTGTCATGTTTACTTTTCGGAGTTAAAACACATTTAAATTTTTTTATTTAATTTTACCATAATTTGCCTATATGATTATGTTCGGGATATCAAATTTGGTTTAAGTTGTACGATATTATAGTTTAATATTAATATTTGTCATAAAAAAATATTAAAATTTGAGAAATCAGTAAAAAAATAAAAAACATTTTAATTTGATTATAAAAATTATGGATTGCAATATATAGAGAATTTTATTTTTCTCTATAAATAAGTTAACATTGTTTTAACGTACTATTAACTATAACATATCAACATTGCTTTTCTTCGCAAACCAAGCTTGGTTATAAAGTGGAAACTATAATGAAGATGTTCTTGAAGTTTGTTGTCTTTCTTGTTGCTATTGTGTGTGCTCATATTTGCAATGTTCAAGCAAGTTTACCATCTTGTTGTGGAAAACGAACAATAGAATGTGTGCCAATGATATGTACTAACCCCCTTGTTGCAAACCTCCACCTCCACCACCAATTGATAGGAAACACTAAAAGTTTGAACATAGGGATTATTTTTATTCCAATCAATTTGTGTTTGACATAAACATATCTCGTATGTAATAATTACATCAATAAGATTGGTTCATAAAGTTTGATTTTTATTTTTTTTGCAAATTATAAATTATATTTGCTGGTTAACTTTTATTGTTTTTCATTTTATTTGACTTGTTTGTTTGTTCCATGGATATATGTTAAGCTTGGTTAGTATCAAATTTGTATCTTTTGTTGGGTTTTAATTTTTGAATTTATTCGGAATTTTTCAAAAAGTTTTGTTTAGAGTGAACTATTATTGATTATAACGATCTAATGATATTAACAACACAACAAAATTTGGGAAATAATAGTGCGTATTTAACTATGTTTATTATTAAAAGTGCTTATAAACGAAAGAGGAAGAGTTACAAAATTCTTGAACAAATTTTTTTGTAAAATCACTATTGTAAGTTCAACACTAAGATAACCCTTGTTTTTATAAAAAAAGTACTATTTAATAACTGTAAACTACAAAAAATAAACAAAATATTATAAAACACTTTTTCAATATGCACCGTCTAATTTGTCAAAATGAAAAGTGAAAATTTTTAAAAATTTGAGAAAGTTCTTTTACCATAAGGTTTTTCAAAAGTCTGAAAATAAAAGTAAAACAAGCAAAAATACATATTCCCTCTTTTAGCTTTTTTCAAAAAACAAGAAAATGAAAACATGTCTTTCAAATCATGAATTCTTTTCCTACAATTGCACATAAAATTGCTCAAGATCGACTTCTATTTAATCCATCAGCAAAACCCCTATAACAATTTAACTTTATTATCTTATCTTAATGATTATGCATATAAAAATTGAATTATGTAGTTTTAAAAATATAGAAAATTGTGCATCAATTTCTAATGTGTGTTTTCTTAAGAATGTATTAAATTGTTTTCTTTCCTTTTTAATCATTCTAATTTGATATAGCATACATTATCTATGGTTAGTTATTGTGTCTTTCGAATAGAAACACTAATTTAGGAAACAATCATTACGACGCTAATGACCTGTCTGACTCAAAAATCAAAATTACATCGGCGAGTCACACGACTGTGGCTGTAATTCACGGTCATGATATAATTCTTTATGTTGAATGGAATACAACATATTTATGTTTAAAGAAGAAATTTTTATTTGCATTGATTTTTACAGACTTATGAAAACTTTTGAAACTTTTCCATTCCCCTTTCAAGAACTAAATAATATTATTTCTCATTCTTATTATTTCATAGTTTTCACAGATGAAAAACGAGATGCGTGGAATTTTCATAGCTCCGTAGACTTTATTTTGCTACTTTGTTTTGTAGTCCTCTTTTGTATTTATGTTCACACGGGATAACTGTATTTTAAAGTCCAATATGATGATTCGTGATAGTATATTACAATTTTATGACTTATAATAATATGATACAATTAAGACTTTGAAATGAATATCATGACTGCATAGATTATTAAATTGGGGTATTCTAGATAAATCACGTTGGGTGTTCCTTACTATTTTTAAAATTACAGTTACTTTTTTTTTTTTTTTACAAGTTTAAATTATACTTGTGATCGTTAATATATAGTTTTTGTATGACTTTATGTAGTTTGTTGCACATAATTATTTTAATAAGAATATATGTATCCTAAATGCTTTGAAAAGAAATATATACACAACTTAAAATCAATAAATATTTTGTTGTGCACGATATGGGTTATTCGTATAAATCTATTTAATTGAGTAAAAACAAAAGATACATATAATGAAATATATAAAATCAAAGAAAAATAAATTTGAACTTTATGATCATTAATTTGGGTCAAAAATAACAATACGATTATGACATAATTTAACAGATGAACATGGGAATAATTATTTTAAAATAAAACTACAATTATTGTTATCATTAATATTATATACAAAGTATCGAGAAAAAGGAGAATTTCATGTTGCAACTCAAGTCCATAATATCAATTATCTCCACGACACTTTTATCATCTAAGAAATCCTTAAACAATATTTTGAATCATAAAAAATCAAATTATTTTCACCTTTTATTGAGAATAATTTTCATTTGAACTTTGAACATGGTCCATTTAGGTTATACAAGTTATATTATTTTTATATTCATTGGTTAATTACTTGTATTTTCAATGTAAGAAAAGTAGTAATATTTTTGTCATTTTTATAAATTTGAAAATAACTTCCTTATAATTATTTTTTGTAATGACACATCACGTTAAATATTTTTATAACTTCTTAAAGTAATTCAAGTCATGTCATTACAATTGATTATAATCAGTAACTAACAGAATTATACAATTAACATAAATATATAGTAGATGTATATTGTTTCAAGTAAATTTTTATGTATAATCTTATTAAAATTAAGATTTTTTTGTTGCTAAAACCATGGTGTCCAAGTCTTAAATTAGGAATATCTCATGACTCATTCAACACTATCAAAATGTATTAAAATTTAGATGTACCATATTTATATATATTTATAGTATTGACAATTATATTAATGAGCACAACACGATCACAAATATAAATATAAATATTTATTTACTTAATCAAGCACGATATGGGTCTCATACCAATTAAATTCTTAAATTTTTTTACATAATAATATAATTTATATTTATCCCAATTTAATCATATTTATGCAAGGATGATTTTCTGGATCATATTGTCAAAAAACCATCTATTATATATCCATTTATGAATTGTTTTTGTGTCAATGTGTGTAATGTTTACTTTTCGGAGTTAAAACACATTTAAATTTTTTTATTTAATTTTACCATAATTTGCCTATATGATTATATTCGGTATATCAAATTTGGTATAACTTGTACGTTATTATAGTTTAATATTAATATTTGTTATAAAAAAAATATTAAAATTTGAGAAATCGGTAAACAAATAAAAAACGTTTTAATTTGATTAAAAAAATTATGGATTGCAATATATAGAGAATTTTATTTTTCTCTATAAAAAGGTTAACATTGTTTTAACGTACCATTAACTATAACATATCAACATTGCTTTTCTTCGCAAACCAAGCTTGGTTATAAAGTGGAAACTATAACGAAGATGTTCTTGAAGTTTGTAGTCTTTCTTGTTGCTATTGTGTGTGCTCATATTTGCAATGTTCAAGCAAGTTTACCACCTTGTTGTGGAAAACGAACAATAGAATGTGTGCCAATGATATGTACTAACCCCCCTTGTTGCAAACCTCCACCTCCACCACCAAGTGATAGGAAACACTAAAAGTTTGAACATAGGGATTATTTTTATTCCAATCAATTTGTGTTTGACAAAAACACATCTCGTATGTAATAATTACATCAATAATAAGATTGGTTCATAAAGTATGATTTTTATTTTTTTTTTTGAAAATTATAAATTATATTTTCTAGTTATCTTTTATTGTTTTTCATTTTATTTGACTTGTTTGTTTGTTCCATGGATATATGTTAAGTTTGGTTAGTATCAAATTTATATCTTTGGTTGGGTTTTAATTTTTGAGTTTATTCGGAATTTTTCAAAAGAAATTGTTTAGAGTGAACTATTATTGATTATAACGCTCTAATGATATTAACAACAAAACAAAATTTGGAAAATAATAGTGCGTATTTAACTATGCTTATTATTAAAAGTGCTTATATACGAAAGAGGAAGAGTTACAAAATTCTTGAACAATTTTTTTTGTAAAATCTCTATTGTAAGTTCAACACTTAGATAACCCTTGTTTTTATAAAAAAAAAGTACTATTTAATAGCTGTAAACTACAAAAAATACCCAAAATATTATAAAACACTTTTTCAATATGCACCGTCTAATTTGTGAAAATGAAAAGTGAAATTTTTTGAAAATTTGAGAAAGTTCTTTTACCAATAGGTTTTTCAAAAGTCTGAAAATAAAAGTAAAACAAGCAAAAATACATATTCACTCTTATAGCTTTTCTCAAAAAACAAGAAAATGAAAACATGTCTTTCAAATCATGAACTCTTTTCCTACAATTGCACATAAAATCGCTCAAGATCGACTTCTATTTCATCCTTCAGCAAAACCCCTATAACAATTTGACTTTATTATCGTATCTTAATGATCATGCATATAAAAATTGAATTATGTAGTTTTAAAAATATAGAAAATTGTGCATCAATTTCTAATGTGTGTTTTCTTAAGAATGTATTAATGTGTTTTATTTCCTTTTTAATAAATCATACTAATTTGATATAGCATACATTATCTATGGTTAGTTATTGTGTGTTTCGAATAGAAACACTAGTTTAGGAAACAATCATTACGTCACTAACGACCTGTCTGACTCAAAAATCAAAATTACATCGACGAGTCATACGACTGTGGTTCTAATTCACGATCATGATATAATTCTTTATGTTGAATTGAATACACCATGTTTATGTTTAAAGAAGAAATTTTGATTTGCATTGATTTTTACAGACTTATTAGCACTTTTTAAACTTTTCCATTCCCCTTTCAAGAACTCATTAGTATTATTTCTCATTCTTATTATTTCATAGTTTTCACATATGAAAAATGAGATGCGTGGAATTTTCATAGCTTCGTAGACTTTATTTTACTACCTTATTTTGTAGTGCTCTTTTGTATTTATGTTCACACGGGATAACTGTATTTTAAAGTCCAATATGATGATTCGTGATAGTATATTACAATTTTATGACTTATAGTAATATGATACAATTAAGACTTTGTAATGAATATCATGACTGCATAGATTATTAAATTTGGGTATTCTAGATAAATCACGTTGGGTGTTCCTTACTTTTTTAAAATAACAGTTACTTTTTTTTTACAGGTTCAAATTTTACTTGTGACCATTAATATTCAGTGCTGCAACTTATGTGACACATCTTAGCTGAATTTTCTACTTGTAAAATAAAATGCTTCGCCAAGTCTTTTCTCATGCCAAAAGTTATTAGTACTTGAAGAAGAATATTCACCTGTTGTAAGAAATATCAACTGTCCATCTTCTGCTGGCTTTTTGGAACCTGAAACTGGAGCCTGTAGGTAGATAGAAATGGTTTCCCAAGTGTTACAACTTACATATTCATCTAATCATCCAACAAAAGCAACCAAATTGTAGCAATTAAATGAAAATACTTTATAACTTTGAATTTAAATATAGCACCTTTTTCCTGGACCCATTCCATTTGCAGCTCCATGCTTCCCACAATCAGCATCCACCTGATATGGAATAGAACAAATACAACTAGCACATAACTTCTAGATGAGTTAAAATAAAAAAAACCATAAAGAAATATACACACACCGCACTTTGAGGATCAACAAACATGGAAAATGTGACATCGCAAGATGTTGCTACTTCCTCAGGAGATGATTTATATCTGCAGAACAAATTAGAATGTGAAGAACTAGTAAACATCCTGTGCAACAATATTGCACATGGTTTCACATTCAGGTGGTCAAGGCATATTAATCATAAGTAAACTAAAGAATAAAATTTGAATGAATTTCTTTTAAAAAATTGAAAAGAGGAAAATTATTATTTAATAAAGTGAACTAATTACCCTTTTACAATGATCACCAACAGAACTTGAAGTACGTCTCTTGAAATTTACAAAATCAAACTCTTACTACTGAGTTGACACGCACAATGAAATTTGAATTAGAATCTACTGCTACTAGTACTATTATTAAAAATAACAAATGCATTAGAGAAACTATTAATAGGTTAATTAATAGAATAGTATGACAATATAAAGATATATACCCAGCTTTGATGAGATTTTGTGCCATAGGGGAGCCCATGATTTCGAGTCCCAAAAAGCCAACACGTGGAGGTGTCTGAACCCCTGAAAGCAAGAGTGTATGTGTTTATTTAAATGTTGAGATGAATTTAAAACTGGCACTCCAACTCCAATAACATAAATACCACATGCTTCGGCTCCGAACCTCATTATCAATCTGACCTTTGAGATCCTATCAATGAAAACTCTTCACATGGCTTAACCTAAGATGCAGACATTACAGACTTAGCAGATTGTTTTCACGTAGATCCACAACAAGCTTTGTATTTCTTTTTTGAACCAAACGGGCAAACCTTGTTTCGAGGAATCTTCCCGATAGAACGAGAAGCAAGAACAACAAACCAGAATGTCAAAGGATAGCATAGTATTAGAACAATGTTTGTGAATGCGAGCAACATATTGATTTTGGATCACCTAACCAACTCAAAGGCAATTAAAACACCAACAAATCACAATACAAGAAGAAAAATAGAAAGAAAACCTTGTCATTTTTTTGTAATGTGATTTTATCATTGGTTTTCCTGGAGCTATTGTTTGATTCATCATTAGTGTTGTCCTCTACGATTCTCATTTACATCACAACCTGCATTCCAGGAATTGGAGTTAAGAGTTGGAATCTAAAGAGTAAACACAAGCATGAATGAATCCTACCAAGATGTAATATGCTAGAGAGAACCAAATTAACCATTATGAACAGGAAAATATGATGGTTTAACTTTCAGAAAGTGAAAAATGAAATGACTAGCCATTACCGTTAGTACTAGTTTGACTTTGAAGGCAATCAGAATTTGAAGAGCACTCTTCTACTCCTTGTTCTACTATTAGAAACTCTATTGCGGCCCCAACATCTCCATTTACCTGATCTAGAATCTGCAACAAAGAATTTATACTTACATGTAAAGTTGTTAATTTCCAAAATAAATAAAACAACAAGCTGCAAGAGTTCTCCTTTAGCTGAGATATCATCAATTGTCAAACAAAGAAAACAGCATCAACTTATTGCACCTGTTCCACTTTTTCTCAGTTTTCACATCCACTTCCAGCCATAACCACCTTTACAGACCCCGGATGAAAGATCGGCATCCGCCTTTCACAAACTAGAAATAATCAGTAAAAAGCTACTACTCTTAATTAACTCTTAACATTAATCTGAGAATTAGGGAACAAAATTCCAATAAGAACCTTAATTACAATCGACCTTGCAGGTCCATTACAAGGATCATTGATGACTCTTCATCATATGCATAGTTTTAATTGTTTTTAGTCTTATTTATCTTTTATTCATTAGTTAATTTAAGGAGTTATTTGATATATTTTGTTGATTTTAGTTCTTTGATTTAATAAAATATTTATGTTCTTATTTCTTTGATTAAGTAAATATTTTTCGTAGTTTTGCAATGTTTCTTTGTTTTAGTGCAGTGTTGAATTTTGGTGAGAAATCAACATGACCTATGTGGAGTATTTAAGCCATATCTAGAGTTGTAAATGCCCAATTGGCGTCAAACCAAGTGCAAATGAAAGCTAAGATCCATAGCTACAACGTTCATGAAGACAACAAAACCCAATTCGAACTCAAAATTGGAGACAAATGCACTAAACACCAGGCAGAAGCTGCTGTAGGCTTGAAGCGCGCCCAAAGCACCCCCGGAGTGCGCCCGAAGTGCGCCTGAAGCGTATTTCGCGCTGACGCCACTGCCGTTGCGCGCCTGGAGCGCGCTTGAAGTGCGCGACGCACAGAAGAATATATAAAAAACACGTTTTTATCACTTTTTACGGATCTTTTTGGCTATTGGGAAGTGGGGAAACTTGTGCCCTAGCAGAGAAACTCAAAGACGGCCGTTTCTAACACCATTGGAGCAGTTTTATCAAGAATCATTCATGAATCCTTCTTGTAATTCTTCTCTAATCTCTATCTTTTACACCTCTGTCATGAGTAACTAAACCCTATTTGTTAGGGATGAGTGTAACAAGATGAAACCCTTATTTTTCTGATTTGATTTCTAGTTATATGAATGAGTTTATTGAATTATTTTTCTCATATCTGTGCTTAATGTTTTTTATTGCTTGATCAACATTAAAATGTTCAACGATTCGTATTTTGAAACGGAAGTGGACTTTACGAATGCTTGAGATGAGAAATTCATGAATTTGTAGTCTAGGGATAGATGCAGGTCATGAAACCAGTTAAATTAGTTGCAAAGGCAATAGTTTAACAAGAGAATTCATGTACGGTAAGACTTAATTCTAATCTTAAATCAACTAAGGAATTAGGGGTCACTTTGGAATTAAAGGTTGTGTCACTAAGACATTAGGGCAAGAATAATAAAGAGAAATCGGTAATAATATAATAAAGGAATTCAGTAACTAGGATCAAATTAGACACCAAGGTTGGATTCGAAGTGAAACTCATCTCTGACATTTTTCTCATTATAAAGGATCAATTTTATTACTGTTGTTAATTTTAAATATTACTTCAATATATTTGGGAACTTTTTGTTCAATTTTAATAATTAAATCTAATTCGATAGTAAAACACAATCCTTGAGTTCGACACTCGGTACTACCGTTTTATTATTACTTGCAACGATTCAGTACACTTGCTGAAACACTATCAAGTTTTTGGCGCCGTTGCGGGGATTGCCATATCACTATTGAATTTAATTTATTTACTTAATTGAAATTTTTTGCTCTACAATAAAATTTTTGCTTTTATTTTATTTTTAATTTTGAAAAAAAACTATTTTTCTTTTATTTCGTATTTTTATTTGTTGAGCTTGCTAATGTCATGTGCTAGTGGTTTTTCTCTTCTTTGTTTGAGATAACTATTCGCTGTAGGGCATGGAAGATTATAATGATGATATTCTACTACAATTTTATGAAGAGTGTGATACTTGTCTTATATCTGGTATATGTCGCATGATTGAGGGACAAATCTTGAGGGATACATTTTTAAAACATCACCCTCAGATCCCTTAGATGCGGCCTCTTAGGTGTGACTTTTGCAGAGAAGGACATAGGAATGGAACTTGTTTTGATGACTTGGTCGAACTAATAGAATATGATGATCTTTTGTTCAAAGACGCAGAAAATGACGAGTGTTATATTAAAAAGATCAATTGGGAACAAATTCTACCTCCTAAAATTCTATCTAAAGAATCAGATGACAAAGACTTTCACATTATGGACGTTTTGGTTGAATTCATGAAGAATAACATGGTTTCAATTGAAATATTTAAAAGTCAATGTGAGAGGTTATTTGAGCAAGTGGTTAAGATTGAGAAGATGGAGGAGAAGTTGAAGATTGAAGATGATTTGATTGTTGTGGTAGAAGAAGATAAGCAAGAGGAAAAGATGAACGAGGAAAAGAAAAAAGAAGAGATTGATGAAGTTCGAGATCAATCTATGCCTTGTTTGTAAATGTCCAATTGAAAAGGATATGGAAGCAACATCATTTATTTATCAAGTTCATGGAATTTTCCACCAAACAAAAAGAAGAAGAAGGATGACGTGTTCTTTCTATCATATATGCCACCTTGACAATGGTTGAGGCGTCAAGCTAATGACCATAAAGAAGCGCTTCGTGGGAGGCAACCCATAGGTAGAGGTAACTTTTATGTTTGCAATCTTATTTTCGTTATTTGAATTTGTTTCTTTTTGATTTGTGTTAACGTGCACTATGATGAAGAATTTTCAACAACTTGAAGTTGGTCTTAAGCTTTTTGTTTGGGATTTTGAAAATTAAATTCTATTTTTTGGCTCATGTCATTGCTCCATTCGATGAGTTTCACTAATGCATACATTGTTGATTACTTTGTGGTTGTAGAAGTCTAACTTGCCATCAATGTTTTTTTAAAAAAAAATTTAAACTTTTCAGTGACATGTTTGGCATTATTTCGACAGTTCATACTCTCTCTTATTATCCTAGCTGTGAGCTTTTGGGCCTAAACACTTTAATTCTTTGTTGTGTGATTATATAGACATGTGTTATCCCTTCAGAACTTGCACTACTTCTGACTTGCATCACTTGTGATTTATGCATACACTGAGGCAATTTTGTTTGGTCGTTTGAGCCTTTCTAACTACCCTATGCAAATTTTATCCTTTGCTAGCCCCTTTGAGCCTTGCCCTTTTATTTCAGTTACTAGCCACATTACAAGCCAAAGACCTGAATTTAATTAAATCACTTTACTTGGAGTTAGGTAGAAAAAAAAAATTCTCGTCTTGGTAAAGTTATAAGTTTGGGGTTGCTCATGGGATAGCAACCTTTTATGTTTGGGTTGTTGGTTCTCAAAAAATTAAAAAAAATCAATTTGTGTACTTTGATAAATAACATCTTGGTTTTTTTGTCAATGTTTGAGAATCTCCACAATGAAAATGTGAAGAAAAAAAAGTGGTAGAAAAATTTTAAAATGTGTACCTAACTCCAAGAAGTAAAGCCTACTATCCCAAAATGTCCTACCATTACCTAAGCCCCATTACAACCCGAAAGTCCTCCAAAAGTGTATGTGTTTGTTGCATTGTATTTTCTAACTAGAATTTTTTCAAGCCTATGGTAGCGTGATGCATGTTCTAGGATTTGAGTGATAAATTCAACACCCTTCTAATTTTGGTGAGATTGTGTGAAGAGAGTTGAATTTGATGAATGAATGCTAAAGTGTACAAATTGTGTTGCTTTTTGTAAGTAACCATGGGCATGATGAATGTTTTGTAGTAACTAAGATTTTGAGAATTGAGTTTGATTTTATTTGAGAAATTGAGTTTAAGTTTGATTTTAACTGTACCAAATCTGAAATTAATTGTTGCTTGGGGACAAGCAATAGATTAAGTTTGGGGTTGTGATGACTCTTCATCATATACATAGTTTTCATTGTTTTTAATCTTATTTACCTTTTATTCATTAGTTAATTTAAGGAGTTATTTGATATATTTTGTTGATTTTAATTCTTTGATTTAATGAAATATTTATGTTCTTATTCCTTGATTAAGTAAATATTTTTCGTAGTTTTGCGTTGGTTCTTTGTTTTATTGCAGTGCTGAATTTTGGTGAGAAATCAATATGACCTATTTGGAGTATTTCAGTCATATCTGGAATTGTAATTGTCCAATTGGAGTCAAACCAAGTGAAAATGAAAGCTAAGATCCATAGTTACAACCTTCATGAAGACACCAAAACCCAATTCAGACTCAAAATAGGAGAAAAAATGCACTAAACACCAGACAGAAGATTATGTGCGCTTGAAGCGCGCTCGAAGCGCATTTTGCGCTGACGCCACTGTCGTTGCGCGCCTGAAGCGCGCGACGCGCAACAGAACATATATAAACGCGTTTTTATCACTTTTTACGGATCTTTTTGGCTATTGGGAAGTGGGAAAACTTGTGCCCAAGCAGAGAAACTCAAAGACGGCCGTTTCTAACACCATTGGAGCAGTTTTATCAAGAATCATTCATGAATCCTTCTCTAATCTCTATCTTTTATACCTCTGTCATGAATAACTAAACCCTATTTGTTAGGGATGAGTGTAACAAGATGAAACCCTTATTTTTCTGATTTGATTTCTAGTTATATGAATGAGTTTATTGAATTATTTTTCTCATATCTGTGCTTAATGCTTTTTATTGCTTGATCAACATTTAAATGTTCTACGATTCATATTTTGAAATGGAAGTGGACTTTAGGAATACTTGAGATGAGAAATTCATGAATTTGTAGTCTAGGGATAGATGCAGGTCATGAAACCAATTAAATTAGTTGCAAAGGCAATAGTTTAACAAGAGAATTCCTGTACGGTAAGGCTTAATTCTAATCTTAAATCTACTAAGGAATTAGGGGTTACTTTGGAATTAAAGGTTATGTCACTAAGACATTAGGGCAAGAATAATAAAGAGAATTCGGTAATAACTCAATAAAGGAATTCAGTAACTAGGATCAAATTAGACACCAAGTTTGGATTCAAAGTGAAACTCATCCCTGACATTTTTCTCATTACAAAAGATCAATTTTATTACTGTTGTTAATTTTAAATATTACTTCAATCAATTTGTGAACTTTTTGTTCAATTATAGTAATTAAATACAATATAATAGTAAAATGCAATCCTTGAGTTCAACACTCAGTACTACCGTTTTATTATTACTTGCAACGATTTAGTACACTTGCTGAAACGCTATTAATCATCCTTTAACCGAACAGTATTATAATGCTCCCCGTCATGATAAGACCTAGAATGACACCATACCCAAATAAGGCTTCAAAATTCATATGCAAAGTCGAGACAATTATTCTGAGCTGGTTTCCCATAGAAGCTATTGATACACACACCTTAAATATTACATATATGCACAAACAGATAGGTCTATTGCACTTAGAACAACATACCAGTAAGATTTGACTGAATGGATGTTTGCTCATCGATTTCATCAACTTGCTTTCAGAATAACCTTCACTAGTTTATGTCGGCTGATACCAGCTTCGTATACAACATTTAATTTTCGTTCACCGTACTTCACATCGGAATAATGAATAGACTATTATTGTACTACATTTTGAAAGCATAGGTCTTCAAATCACAAAATGAAGACCTAGAGTCTTCTAGCAAGTTAAAGATATAAAGAAATATTTGCTGTTTCAGTCATAGATTTAGCAAAAAGGGCAAAAGAGAGTCAAGAAAAAAGGCAAAAGTCAATGCAAAAAAAAAAAACTACTATTTGTTTCAAGAAATGTTGCATTCAAAGTGTAAGAGGAATTATTAGAAACAAAAGCATTGAGATGGGAATAATTGAACTGACCTTAGATGGATTGAATGGCAAAATTTAATATCCTGTAAGAGGAATTAAAAATCAAACAAAGAAGAAGTCATCCTTAATTAAGAATCAAAAGAATAATAAGCACTTTATAAGATAAGAGGTGATACCTAGGGTCCTAATCTAAAGATCAAAATCAAGTATCTATGTAAATATGTATGAAAGTTCAGGAAAAAAGCCATCATCTCTATGCAACACGCTTTGGTGATTTTTTCAATTGTGGACCATGCAAAGCTAAGTCTAAAATTAATGTAAATGAATGTTCATTGCTCATGAAGATTGTCATTACTATTTAACATGTTATGTGCTTTTTCAATTACCAATATCAAGATGTAGAAAATTGCTACTAGAGGTTGCAACTTACTTATTCAACATGAATTGAATACTAGTTCTGCAACTTACTAAATATAGCTAGCTATCACAATAATACAGGGAGCCACCCAATATCTGCCTTGAAGAATCCGACACTTTGAAACGACAATGTCATAGATTTGAGAAGAAGAGTTATAGGTGAAGTCAACGGCGGAGTCTGATAATCCAGTAAAGAGGTCTTGAAGGAAATGGATTTCGAGGAAATTGTGATGGAAGAACGATATTCAATTACTTGAGATGGAAGAACGATTTGAAACTTAATTTTTATGATTTTATAAGACGATGAACGAAATTGAACAAAATTGGATAAACAAAATCAAATCGAAAGGAGAAGAAGAACGATTTGAGAGAAGATGAGCGATTTTACGATTTGAGAGAAGAAGAGCTAAATTAAATTGCAGAAAATTAAATTGCTACGAGAGAGAAGAACGGAAAAACTGAATCTGCTTAATTGTTATTTTTTATGAGAGAAATCCGATTGAACAAAAAGGTTGAAGAAGAATATGAATCGAAGAGGAAAGTCAAAGGAAATCGAATTGTTACTAGAGAAGCAAAGCGATTTCTGAGAGGGAAAATGGAAAAACGATTTCACCCTAACTGGAATTGTGGAAAAAGTTCTGAGAGGGGAGTAAGGGAAATGGGTTTAATGAAACATGAGAGAAAGGAGAAGAAAGGGAAAATCATTTTCTACTTGAGAAGATTTTTGTGCATTTAATTTTTTTTACAAAAGAGTATAATATTTTCAGAAACAGTGACACCTTAACTGTAGCTAAAAGTAGCTTTAGTGACAGATAAAAAAACACAATAGATATTTTTTTTGTAGTGTCAGTTATCACTGATTCTAAAATCACACGAAGAATGAAACTGCAATTTAAGAATGATTTTGACAAGCTCGAGTATGATTGAATGATAAATGCTTTTCTTGACACTTTGAGTTGTGTTTTGTTCTTCATCGTGAAGTTGTATTTATTTGGCATTATCGTGAATCTGACTCAGATTGATCCTTGTTTATTCTTGATGAAGATATGAGATGAATAAAACTTCCTGGATCCAATCTTTCACAAATAAAACTGATCATTCTTGTTTATGGCAAATGTGGAGAACGTTCTTCGTTTTCCAGAAATATGTGAAGAAGGTTCTTCGTTTTACTGATTTTGCTTTCTTGATTTTAATGAGATCTGCTATGTAATACTTGGTACCTATCTTGTTTTAACACACTCAAATACACATGTTAAATACCAAAACACTTAGAATCATAATTAGAATTCTTAATTAACCTTTTGTTTAATTATAATCAAAACATTAATTTGGGATTTTGTCTTAACCCTATCTCCGGTCGCAACGGGGTTCGGGTTTTCCCACCCACACTCGCACTCAATATGTGTAAGTATATTCAATATGTGTAAGTATATAAAATTTAAAATCTACACTTGCACTCAATTAAAATAGTTTTCCCCGCCTAAATCAAGCGGATTTAAGTGGATATATGCGGATGCAGGTTATGTTGCCATCCTAGCACATAACCAACATATATAGATATTTTCAATTCAATAGAACTATACAACCAAATTTAGTAGCATCAAATTTCTTAGACTCCATATTGACACACTCCATCATTATGCATCCATCAACCACTAAGGCGCTGTGAACGTACAACGGCGTGAACAATGGAGTACACGGTGAACGTGGCGTGAATATCGTATTTCAATGGCACGCGAAACTTCTCTGATGTGAACGAAGAGTTTCAATTAAAGAAATACTATAACAACACTTTAAAAATGTTCTCAGAAATAGTTTAACAAATATTTTTACTTGTTGCAAAATCAGTACTAATAATAGACATAAAATGCTGCTTTAGTCACTTTTAAACAACACTTTATACATATTGTTTTTAAAATAATAATTCCTAATACAACATATATTGTAGTGACTTTTTCGAGTTTTTTGTACTTTATAGCAATAGAAAATGTAAAAGACTTTGGTTTTTTTTTTTTTAAAGAAGAAAAAAATAAAAGAAATGAAAAGTTAATTCAATCTCAACGTGTTGTTAATCCATCCATAGAAAAGATATAACAAGTTTAATTCATTAAAATATGATACAACAAACATCATAAAATAAATGACATTAATTGAACAAATGATAATAAAAATACTAATAGTCCTAATTTTCAGCTAAAAAGACCATAGTAATAACAATATATAAGGATGAAGTTTTCTCCTAGTCCCTTAAATGTCTAGACAGAGCTCCCACATTTCAAGGATGATGAAAATTGTGGCGCTGTGGTGCATCTTCAATAACATAAAGGAGGGGTCTATCTAAGTTCCCAAAGAAAAAATAAAATTGATTAGGGGTGAATTAGTAAACCACATAACTTTCAAACAAAAAACTATAAAAAAAAAAATGATTTGGAGTGCACACACATATAGTGGAGATCAACTTACTCCAAATTTGTAATTTTTCATAAAATTTTAAAAATAATTGATACTTTATCTAGCAAGTTCAATTTATTGTATACTATCGTTTTTAAAATACAAGTAAAACATTATATTGTTTGTAAGTTCTTATAGTTCCGATAGTTGCTTATATCTAATGTTTATAATTTTTGGTAAGCATGTTCATTAAGTTAATTTAAAAGAGTTACGGTGGTTGTTGGCTAATATAGGTTGTATGTCATCTCTATAGGATCGTTTTAATGTATATTTTTGAAGGTCTTATTTGAATCTAAAAAATTGACTCCCTAATAAAAAAAATGTAATTTTAATAATTATAAATTATTTCTAAATATTATTTTTTTACCGAATGAAACACTAAAAACTTAAACTACTTTATTTAAATTCATCAAAATAAGTAAATTATAAATAATATTTAAATACAACGTTAACCTAATACTAATCTTCTAGCTATTTAAAAAGAGTCATCTTTCTAACAATTTTTGAAGCAAATTCATAACTTTCAAAGATACTACCAAATAATCTCATTTAAAAAAAAATAATCACACCTTCTTAAATATTTCTTTTTGTCAAAACAAACTTTTTAATCATAGATGAAATACATTTTTTCTTTGTGGACCCATTCACTAATTAAAAGCTCTTTGAGCCCAATAAAATTTGGTGCAATAAGTCTTTTCCTCTACAATAAACCAAATTTTATTGTAATGTTTCTTTGCTTCTATGAATTTTTTTAATCAATGTGTCACAATTATTATTAAAAGTAAAGAACGTATTTGGGGCTCTAATAATTTTGCGGTCTTGTGCAATGGTCCAGGTTGTACAGGGCAATCAGTATCTCCATATGTGATACTTTTGCACTCATATTTTGTTTTTGCTAAAAAAGAAAAGCATGACTTATTCTTTGATTATTGTTTGATTCTTTCATCACACAAATAACAATTTTAAAATTAGTAAACAACTATTTTGATATCTAAATGTGTAAGTCACATTCACAACAATTATAATATTTGAATATTAAAATTATAAAATTATATCTTAGTTCATATTTTGTTAATTTTTTTTGTCTTTAAATATATCTTTAGTTAATTATTTTAATCCTTAAATATATTTTTATTGATGAATTTAATCTATAAAATTATAACTAAAGAAATATTGTGATATGTATTAAAAAATATTAATAATATATTTGTAATTTCTATACATTTACATTTAAGATCTAGAGTGACAATGCTTACACTTGCCTCATCAAAATAGATGTTTACTCATTTCAAAATTTCAACAACTAATTGTTGGGATTCAAGGTCAGTTACTTGCTTTGTGATGAGGTTCAGATACCCAGAGAAACACAAACATCAAAGTGATCAAATTCAAGATAATAACCTTTTTTAATAAATAAACCATCTTAATTAAAGCAAAAATTGTAGAAGCTAGATTATATATATGTGAAATTATTTGTGAGGATTAGATGGAAATATAAATATCAAATTGAGATAAATTTCAATCTAGGATATAACAATAAATAGAATTGAAATACAAATAAAATCAATTTTGGTAGTTTAAACAAAGACATCACACTACATATATAGCTCTGTTTCTCAAGTTCATTGATACACTCTTAGGTACACATTACGCGTTTTTCAAAAGGAAATTTCATTTAGTAATAAAATTCATTGTCATTGTCTATTCAATGATTAAAAATTAGAATGTGATTGTGAAGTTCATTGGCGAGCAAATAAATAATATTGATGGTTGATTGACAATTTTGCTTCATCAAGTTACTTCAACATTTCATTTTAAACTATTATCCTTTCTAAATTGAACAGGTCAATGAATTTTCTTTCTTCTTTGTTCTTCTATGAGTAGTTAATAAAGTCAAGAAAACATTCATAATTTGTTAGTTATATGTGTGTATATAATATTTATTATTGATTACAAGACTCACTTTAAAATCATATTTTTTATAATCAAAGATGATATTAGTCCCAAAGAGTATAAATGGTACTCCAACTTATAATACAACTCATTCTAATTTGTATATGAAACTTTAAAGTTTAAAATTACAACTTATAAAAGTATCCAATAGGACAACTCTACCTACAAATCAACTTCAAGATACCAACTTTATATGTGATACGAACATAGTGCAATCTGCCACATTATTTTGAAATATGATTTTATTCAATAACCACAAACACCACACCACAATCACCCTAATTAAATGCCGAATTTTCTTTAAACAACTATCTTTAACCAAATTATTTGTCATTATGTAAAAGGTAGTAACTCTTAAATATATAAGTTATTTAGCACTTTTTATACTTTATTATGCAAATTCTTGAGGAATTATTTTAATTAAATTAGTCGTTTTTAGTAAAATATGGATTAAATGTTCTTATTAGATTAAGCTAGTTTATGTTGGAATTATGCACTTTTGTGTGGCTTTTGTGCGAGATATAATTAGTTGACCATATCTGAATAAAATGCTATAGCATTCGTACGATATAGCAAGACAACAAGTTATGGGTATAGAACATGACAACCTTATCCTAGGGACACAAGGGACACCTCACCACTCTCTGACACATTAAAAGAATATTCTAGCTGTCCCATCACTTTATTCCATTGAGCCAGTGATTGCTTCATGAATAAGAAAAAAATAGGCCTAATAACGAGAGAGGAAAGTGGTCCAAAAGTTTCATGTATAAAGGACAACATTTATAAACCTTAAAGGAGTGAGAAAAACCTAATTTTCAAAGTCTCTAAGCAGACCTAGCCACCACCATCACCAGCCTTCATTCCACCCCATTTGGAAGCTCACTACAAGAATAAAAGTATTTTGGGACAGCCAAAAGCCCCCACAAAGGGAGAAAACAGCCACAAAAGCCATATTTATGGCGTCTAAGGCATCTACAAATAACTCAATCACAAAACTTTGTGGTGGTCAAAACGGCCACAATGACTGATTTTTGTTGTTACAATTTGTGAGGGCTTAAGCTGTCACAAATTTTTGACAACTACAAAGTTTTGACGGTACAGACTGCCACAAAGGGAGAAAGTTTGTTGAAAAAAAGTAATAGTTTGTGGTCGTTTAAAGCGCTACAAACTGTCCCATTTGTAGCCGTTTTGACTGCAAAAAATGGGTAACTTTATTAAAAAAAAAATTCATAAAATTTGAAATTAATATTAAAAAATAAAAATATAATTTTAAATAAAATAATGTATATAAAAATGAAAATATAATTTTGATATTAGTTAAACTGTCAATAATTAATATTATTATAACCAAACAAAATAAAACATTCCAAAATTAATAAATTATACCATACAAACCAAAAATAAAACACTCCATAATTAAATAATAATGTATAAATTATTCATACAAACCAAAAACAAAAATAGAAAATATTATTCGAATACATCAGTGATCATAATAATTCCTCTAATCATGTGCTCCACCTCCTCCACCATTATTTGATGAAATATTACCCAACAACAAAAGTCCCTCAAAAGTATTAATTAGTGGTGCTAGAGACAACATGATTTGAAATTGCATTTCGTCTTCAAATACACCACCACTAGTTGATGAAGCCATAACTGATTGAGGTTGATTTAAATCTGGTCTGATCAAGCTAGTTGTTGGCATAGTTGGTCGGTATGGAGTTTGATATACTTGAGGTTGAGGAAGTTGTTGTGAAAGAGACGACACATACTGATAATTATTAAAATATTGTTGTTGTTGCTACTAGAAGGCGGAATTTTGAGGTTCATGTTGTTACTGTTGAACTATTGAAACTGCTCATATTGTTGTTGTTGAAGCTTTTGAAGTAATAATGTCAATCACAAGGAAAGGGGATTTAAACTGTGATTCCATTTTAAAAATTAATTCATGCTTTTAATTTAAACTAACTCCAGATTAATCTTGGTTTCAAAACAAAATGCAGAACGTTCTTGGTTAGTTAAATTAAATGAAAGAGATTATTTCTACGTAATTTGTACTTGTGAGTGAGAAATAATTAAAGATAAGGATAAGAGAATCACATAGTGATGTATCCTAGTTCACCCAAGGTGAGCTACGTCCAATCCTTACAATTTCTGAGCTTTTTCACTAGTGTGCTTTAACAAGAATGTTTTTGCTTTTCACACAAACTTTCTTGATTACTCTTGATCAATTACAATGTTCACCTTTCGACCTTGAAAGGATTTCTTACGATTACCTTTTAGTCTAAAAAGGATTTTTACAAACCACTCAAACTATCTTTAAGAATATAGTCTTGAGTTTCAAACGAAATATAGAAAGTGTAGTACCCCGATTTTGTCCAACTAACTAAAAATAAATCAAAAAATAATAATATCCATTTTATTATAATATATCAAATTTTATATTTGCCATTAGTTTACTTCTCTCTATGAAAACTTAATATATATATATATATATATATATAT
>JBBPBQ010000001.1:6923982-6981877 GCA_037974755.1 Cicer yamashitae | reverse complement strand
TGCTGAAGTTTTTTTTTTTTTTTTTTTAGTTTTTTATTTCATGCTCAATGATGCCTTTGTTGTTTGATTGTTGCTTTTTATTTGTTTAAAGATGGGATTTTGAATTTATTGAAGCTTGTCATAAGTTGAAACATGTACCTTGTTATAAAAAGATGAAACGTCTACAGTACAGAGACACGTATCTATTATATAGATGGGCTAAATGTCATTTCTTTCCGTTTGTGCACATTAGGCTTTCCATAGCACAACTTGCATTTACTTCTCATTAAATGTTGTTTCAAGTTATTACGAGACAAGTCATAATTCTGAACCTTTTTTTTTAAATACATTAATATTAATTTAAAACATTTTTAACTTTAATTAAATTATATGTGACATTTTCTTTTCTTTTCTTAGAGTTGTTAAGACACAAGTTGTACCGCTTATTGGGCTTAAAACTCGATTTAAAAATCGAAAATAATAAAATATTCTTAAAAGGGTTGACAAGATGAGACATCTTTTTACTCCTTGAGTTTTGATACACAAGTTGTATAGCTTGATAGTCTTGAAACTCTTATTTCAAAATAATTACTCAAATCCAACAAACTCATTTTTTTTCTCTTCGTCAAAACAACTTTTTTTTTTTTTTTTATCAATATCAACACGTATTTTCTTTAAAAGAACAATCAACACATCAATATTTTGTACCCAAGAACTATGTAGCAAAATCATATTCTTGTCAAGCACATCAATAAAAAATTTCTTTTTTTTTTTCTTTCTCTTTCTTAAGCTCACATTTATTTCAAAACCACATTAAAAAACGATTGATATTCATATTTAATAATAAGAAGAAATAAATATATTTAAGTTAATACTCATTTTGCACAATTGATTATAGGTAACCGTATTTTAACGGATGTCGTACGGTGCTAATACTTTTCCTACGCATAATTGACTCCCGAACTCAAAATTTGGTTTCAAATACCATATTTTTTTCTTTTTAAGGGTTTCCCAATATTTTCCCTATTTTAAAATAAATTTCGGTGGCGACTCCATTGAGTTTGAGAAACGCTCTAAATTTTAGGCCACGACAGAAAGAAAGGTTATGGATCAAAATCTACTCAACACTTGTTTGAGATTAATTTTCAGCAGAAAACCTAGTAAAAAGATCCTTGAATCTAGCGAAAGAGAGCTGGATCTTTTGCTTGATTGAAGAACTTTGATTTCTCAAGTATGATTAAATGATTGCACTTGAAACTCTTGTTGTTATCTTGACCTTGAGGTTCCTTTTATAGGCATGATGAAGGTTGGTGACAGCTCATATAACCGTTAATAATCCAGCTGTTGAGATTTATCTTTTAATAGACATACGTTCTATTTTATAAAGAACGTTCATACTTTATAACTAGAACGTTCTTCGTTTCTATTTTGAGTGATTACTAGACTGAGATCATTTGACAATTGTTTAGTGTTAGTGTTTTTGCTTTGTACACAAGTTGACTTTCTACAGAGGTGCAACATCAGTGTCCTCTTTATCCTTGTTGTCCCAGCCGTACTTGTTTCATAGGCCATCAATCTGGAGATTGATTTTGTTATGGTTCTTGATGTTTTTTTGCTTCTTTTAAACTTTTGTGCTTGATCAAGGTTCTGAGTTGCCTTGTTGTTTAATTCATTTAAAGTCTGGGATTGATTCATTTCATTTTTAAAACAAGTTGTCCATAATGATCTTGTATAAAAAATGTTGATACTTTCACAAACCATAATAATCTTGCTATGACTATACTGAATGCTGTCAAAAACCAAAATGATATTGGTTTGTTCAGACTGTTGTTTTTATGAACGAGAATGATTTTGAATACACCAGAATTATCTTGTGTTGTTGTATACTATTACCTATCTTTGATTAGCACACTCAAAAGCACAAGTTAAATAGCAACACAATTTAGAATCGTAATTAGAAATTAATTAACTTTGTTTGATTATCTTCAAAATATTAATTTGGGATTTTTCCTCAACAACTTTTGTTTCCATTTTACATTTAATTGTTCAATTGCTGCTTATATAAGATGTTTTGTTTTTTTTTTGTTTTTTCTTCATGCTCAATCATCCATTGTTCCTTTAATTGGTCAACATTGTTAGTCGATAGATAATAAGATCGATTTGTACTAAGATAAAAAGAAGAGTAAGTTCGAATATATCGTGATGGGCCATTTACAAATGTTGATGATAAACTACCAACACCCGACACATGTCCTTTGTACTTGTCACGACTAATGTTTATAAAGCTTGTAGTCTCATATTGTTTCCGTTCCAATGGACTGGCTGGCTGAGTAGGAAGAAGAGTATGTTGGATCCAAATTGGTTTAAAGAAATATGTCCCTCACAATTTAATGCACTAATATTTTGATTAAGTGTGTAGGTCTTCGTTTCACTCCATCTCTTTAAGTCTGATACGTGAGCAACATTGTGTCCCGATTGCCTCTAAAAATTAAAGCAATAAAGTGGTTCAGTTGCCTATGATGAATGCTGATATGTTTTGCTTTAGATAACTTCGTTAAATGCATATATGTTCAGGATCATTTGCCTAAGATGAATTCAACAAATGTCTGTTCGTCTGCCTCTGATGAATTCAACAAGCGCCTGTTCGTCTGCCTCTGATAATCAGTGATCCCGACTAGAAAAACTAGTTTTAGTGTCCACATCTATCGTCACCCCCCACACAGACGCTACTAGCGTCAATTTAGCATTGGCCAAATGAATGCTAAATCAATAAACCATTTTTTTCCCTCACCCTCACTGTATTTTTTCCCCCTCACCGTCAAGCACTCCTTTCCTTCATCGTTGCCCCCACCCTCACTTTTTTTTTCTTTCTCAAAAGTAATTTTGTTGTAGAAATTTAGGTTTCATTTTTTGATAGGGTGCATTTTTTTTTGAAATGTTGTTATTTACTTGTGTCTTTCAAATAATCGTATAACTTCTTAATTTTGAATTTATTTTTTCTTTGGCAGTTGAATGTGTCTGAGGGTTTCTAACAAACTCTAACAGAGTCACATAAGGTATGATTTTTTATTTGCTTCCATTTTGTGTGTTTGTACTTGTTACTAACAAAAATGTAACCATTGCCTTTTGCTTCTGTCTTTGTGTTTATATATTAGTTTGTCTCTGTTCTATTATTATGATAATAATGTGATCTTTAGGGTTGATATGATATTGCAATTCAAATAAAATAATTCATCAAATTTGTTTCTAAACTATATAATAAATCCATCAAGTGAGTCCTTCACCTATCATTCTCTATCATATTGTTAAAGCAGCTGGCAACAGATTTTTTCTTGGTTGGAAGGTTTTAGAAAAGGGACAATAGTTTGCAGAGATTCACTATATATTTGTAGCTTGCCAGCTAAAGTATTTGATTTTGATAGATATAAGGTGAAGATTGTTTTCTTATGTGAAGCATAATTGAAATGATATCTAAAACTGAGTGAACCCATATACTTTATATCTGATGTTAATTGTCAATTGTGAAGGTTAAGTTAGTTGAATAGATGTTTGATAGACCTTATCTATCTGACCAAAATTAAAATGTTAAGCTTTTAATCTTGAATGTGAAGATTGTTTTCTTTTGTGAATCGTAATTGACATGATGTATAAAATTGAGTGAACACATATACTCTATCTCTGATGTCAATTGTTAATTGTGAAGGTTAAGTTAGTTGAATAAATGTTTCATAAACCTTATCTACCTCAATGTTCCTTATGTGCCTATGTATTATGTGTTGTTGAACAAACAATATCTCTTTAACGCTCAAACTATCTTTCAGCAAGAGGCGGAGCTGTCCACACCTCAGGCTGCAAGGCTCATATTGATGTTGCACTTGAGTTGGTAATTATTAAATTCACACTTATTGTCTTGGTATTTTTTTACTTGCATTTCTAGAGTGTAATACCTAGTATTTACCTAAGATTAATACAATTGAATGTTATGATATCTACTTGTGAATTGTGATCGTAAGTTAATTTGACGTATTATGAATTGTCTTTACATATTCATATGATGTTGATTTTATTTGTGGTTCAATAATCATGATTTTATTTGTAGAGATAACCTTCAACGAGATTTACTCTCCAATGCGTTATTTTTGACAACCCACAAGAGGAAAAATGGCGCTTGAATTGATAGTCACACATAATCTACCTATGTAAGTTCTTTATTTCTATAAATTCTTTATACTGCAAATCAACCAAAAAAGAGTATAATCGCATTTACACAAAGATTCCTAGAAGAGCAATCCTTTTATTATACATGTATTGGTGTAAATTAGTATGTTATCTATATGTTGACTTGTTTGTTTAATTTATTTTAGAAATTCGATCATCTATTAACTTCATAGTTTTTTCCATTGATCAAGGAACATTTAAAAAAAATTGGAGGAAGTACAAGCACAACTTGGAGAAACAAGTGGAGATGGTGCTGAAGAAGTAGATGGAGCAACAATACTTAAGTTATGGACACAGTCTGTAGGGGATCATGCCTGTGGTCGAGTTTATGGTACAAGAGACTTGTCTGTTAAACTCCAGCGTGGGTGTACATCACTTACACAACAATCCCACAATCTTTCTAATTCCATGACTGGGATGTTATTTGAAGCGGAAAGGGCAACTAGAATTAAAGCTGAACAAATTGCTCAAAGTGTAGTTGTCCAAGCTTAAGTGGCTACCAAGGTCGCCAAAGAGGTTAGGGAGCATTAAAAGAAGTTAGAGAATGATTTTGATGGTTTAAAGATATTTTTTGTAGAACAAATTGACATTTTACAATGTCAATCAACTGGTGGATCATCTAATGCAAATCATCATCCTCTACATCCTTATTATTATGATGATTTGGACGACCAGTCATTGAATGAACCTTGATCTTGTAGTTACGCTTACTTTTTGTAGTCGTTGGTCGACAAATATGTATTTTGTGACTTTGTTGTGTTGTTATTTCATAACAAATGATACTTTATGGTGTGCTTGTTATGTTGTTATTTCATAACAAATGATACTTTATGGTCGACAAATATGTATTATGATGATTTGGACGACCAGTCATTGTAGTTTCAACACAAATGATACTTTATGGTGTGCTTGTTATGTTGTCAATTCAATGATTTTTGTGAAAACATTAAGTATTTTAATGTTTCTTAAGTATCAACTATTTTATACGACGTAAAAATATAATTGTGAAGGTGCAAATAAGGAAAAAAAATAAATAAAAGTAATCTACTTTTAGCGTTGGCAGTACGACACTACACGTTTTGTTGAATTTTCAAGTGTTGAGCGTAACGTCAGTCTGACGGGCTCTATGATATTTATAGAGTTGACTTTTATTTTATTGTTAATTTTTATTAGTTAACTTTGGCGTCGACTAGGTTGACGCTGGCTATTTTATTGACTACAATTTGTTGACTTTAGAAAAGGCTTGCCGATGCAGTAGGATTTTATCAAATGACGTGCCAGTGGAGGTATACTAATGTCTAATATTTTATTTTTGATGGTAGCATTGACGTACTTGCCAATGTTAAAGTAGCGTCCGATGTCACTTGGCTGACATTGTAGATTAGTTTCGACTGTTTTAGCCTAGGTCCAACACCGATGCTAAATCAATGTTAGCGTCGATTTTTAGGCCTTTAGCATGGGTTTTTAGTCGACGCTAATTTTTTTTTCTAGTAGTGGTTTGCCTCTGCCTCTAATAATCACATCAAGCCTTTGATCATCTGACTCTGAGTTACAATATATCCTCTAATGAAAGTCAACGCTCAGATGAACGTCAATGCTCCAAAGAAGACAAAACATTTACGCATCCTCCGATGAACATCTATAATCTGCTACTTGTCTGAAGATCTTAAGACATGTCCTAACCACCGTATCCTTTTCGTCCCAACTGTTTTAAAGAGGATACGCTAAATCAATGACAAGATCTATTTTGGAAAGTTTCTATGGTAAGTCAATCTCAAAAGATACGATACTAAACTTCATGGATTATGCTGATTTCTTGCAATTAGAACAACGGTTAGAAACTCTAATAGTTCTCTATAAAAGGACGTGCATTTCTCAAAACAATACACAAGAAAATATAAGCTATAAGCACATCTGCACTCTTAATTATTATCACTCTGTTTCACTTTAGTGGTTAATGTTAAGTGTGGAATAACATTTGACTCCATAGGAAATTTGATTTGCTAAAATAAAGAGTAGTATCATATGATGTGTAGTGTGTGAATGTAGGGATGGTAATTATAAGCCACTGATTATCATGATGACTGTGTTGAAAAACCCCCAAGGTCAATCTAGTCTAGAATTGCTATAACATTTCTATAGCATATTGCATACCCATAAACTGAACTTGCAACAAAGTTAATTCCTTAATTATTCATTAAACTATGAAATTAAATTATCTTCCAACCTAATATTTACTTGTTTTAAACCAAAATATTTGTGTTATTTGTTATGTGAGATTTTAAATAATTAAAGTAATTTGTTTTAGAATACTTGCACATTAGTACTTGTCACAATTAGGATCGATACTCTACTTTTACTTTAGTACTTGTCACAATTGTGTATACTTGCACACTTGCATTTAAAAGCAACAACAGACTAAAATCACGGCAATTACCTTTCTCTAGATCAATTCATTTGAACTCGACAAGATTTCAAGTCTTTTTGTTGCTGTCGACTGATATTCGAAGATCCCATAACAATACAGCACACTCATGGTAGTTGTTGTCTCATTTTTAGTTGGAAACATGTTGTATGTTGACACCTTTTTATTGTTCTCTTTTGTCGGTATTTACTTCGTCAAAGTTTTGTTGAATGTCGAACCTTCTATATTTTGATAGACCTCTTAATTGTCGATGGCTCTTATAATATGAAGTTTGATATTTTCATTGACCCCATTTCGAATCTTCATTAATGTCAAATGAATCTTTGAGAAATTTTACTTTTGTCAATAACATATGCCCCCAAATTTTGATCGTTTGTTGAAATAACCTAAATTTGTCTATGTGCACGGTGATGCATATTGCTGTATTTGTTGAGGTTTGGTTGAAATTGAAGTTTCACATTGCTTAGTTTTGTAAAGGGAGAGGGAGTCTGATAGACTATATATATAATTCTAGTTCTTCATTACAAGATGTACTAGTTATAAACACTTTAAGTTTGTATCTAATTATTTTTCTTCTCCTTTTATTTCTCTTATACTCTTGTTTTAGAGTGTTGTGAGATGTAATTCAAGTATTTGTTTTGAAGAGTATGGGTGTATTGAGATCATATGACATTTGTGAGAAATCTATGTGTTGTAACAATTTTTACATAATGTTATTATCTGATTGTCATTAGACAATAATAGTGATTTTTTCTCTGAATTTAGTGTTTACTTAAATTTCTCTATATATGTTTTTCTCAACATGGAGCTTGTTTCTTGCCTTGCATGTTCGTGCTTTGCGAATAAAGGCTTTGGGTAACATCCTGAATTCCTATTATGTGTTGTCATTCTCTTATATGCTAATTGTAAAAATGTTTAAATGATTATACGACATTGCAAAAAAAAAAAATGTTTTAGAAATCAATATAGAAGTTTCTAAACTACTCTTGTATAGCATTTAATTGATTATGAAGCTCTATTAGTCGATTTAATGGTTTAATTGAATAAGTTGTGCTTATGTTAGATTTCCTTATACTAATCAATATTAAGTAAAAGGGTTAATCGATTAATGTATGTATGGTTATACAAACATTTTGATATGATAGCTATTCAAACGGTAGTTAATGACTTTGAAGTAATTATTTTTCATTAGAGTCGTTCAATATTTCTCACATTTATTCATTTACTTTGCAATATCTTTATTTGTTTAGATTTTTTAATTGTTGACTTTTCATAGTTTTTTGTAATTAATAGCCACAGAAATTTTAAAATAAAAGTTATTTTGGCTTAAAAAAACAGAAGAAAAATGAAAAAAAAAATGAAAAGTTAATTTAATCTCAACCTGTGGGTTAATAAAATTGCTACTATATATTCATAGAAAGTATATAACAAGCTAGTTTAATTCAAAACAAATTACATTGAAAATAGCAATATTCCTAAGTTGCAGCTAAAAAGATCATAATAATAATAATAAAATGAGGATGGAGTTTTCTTCTAGGCCTTTAAATGAGTACTCTGTCAATGATGATGAAAGTTGTGGCCCTGTGGTGCATCATCAGTAGCAAATAGGAGGTGTCCATCTAAGTTCCCAAACAAACAAACATATTATTTGGAGCAGAATTAGTAAACCATATAATTTCAAACAAAAAACTATTATCCATTGATTGATATATGACTTTGTGTACAGATAAAACAATTTTACATTATGCATAAATTTATTTTTTATAATTAAATTTTTTAATCTAATTGTTTTTATCTAATAATAAAACTCTTTAATCTAATAGAGGAAAATAAAAACTTACCTAATCACTTGTACTATAGAATTGACTTTTTTATATATATCCATATATAAGTATTGGTATATATTTATTAAAAATTAAAAATTTATAAAATCCATGGTGAAAATCTGATAAAAGATAATTATTTACAAAATAAAATAAAATAATGAATGGCCCATTCTTTTATTATTTTTTATAAATTCTTGTTTTGTAAAAATATTTTTTATTTTTCATTTTTTAAATATATTCATTTTAATTTAGTAATAAGAAGTGAAAAATGTTCAAAATGAATAATTTCGATGAAGAGAAAATGAAACACTAACTATAGATAATGCATTTTTAAAAATAATAAAAAACGGCTGTTTTGAGATTTTTATTGTCTCAAGAAATATAGATAAATGAAAAAAATGTTTTCACAAAGTAAGAAATTATAAAAAATAAAAAATACAATTATTCGATTTCTTTTTGAGATGCAAGATGAGTTACCTGCTATGTGACGAGGGTCAGATATCCAGAGGGTTACTCTTGCTATTGCCGATTTCATTGGAAAGAGAAATACAAACAGCAAAGTGATCAAATTCAAGATAATAAAATGATTTTTAAAATAAGCCATCTTAAAGCAAAATATGGAGAAGCTAGATCATATATATGTGAAATATGTAAGGGTTGGATGGAAATATATAGATCAAGAGGGATAACTTTTCCTCAAAGATATATAGCACTTAATAATATAATTAACTAAATCAATATAGCTCACGTCATTGACGTTCTTAGGTAAACGCGTTTTTGAAAGGAACAACCTAGTCATTGCCATTGCGATGTTTAAAATTATAATGGTTGATTGATTTGGGTCAGCAAATCTATTATCTATTATAAAATAGACGCTCACGTAAATATCATTTAATATTGTGACATTTCATTCAAATATTGTCACCTCAACAAAAAATCCTATGTGACACATCTAAAAGGTTTTTCGTCTTTAATTCTCCTTATTATTCAACTTTCAATTTGGTTTAACAGACATTTTACTATTATTATTATTATTATTATTATTATTATTATTATTATTATTATTATTATTATTATTATTATTATTATTTAGCATTTAATATTATGTATAATTAGTAATGTGTCATGAGTTACAAATTAAAGTACAATCAATATATAATTCTTTTAGTATACTATTCTACTTCTTCAAACAATCTCTACTAATTGTGCCTTGCAATCCACTTATTTTCAAAGAAGTAGAGATACTTGGAATTTTTTTTATTTTTTTTTAAATAGACTCCCACATAAACATCATCTAATATTGTGTCATTTCATTCAAATATTGCTACCTCAACAAAAAATTTCATTTGGCACATAAAAAAAGGTTTTTCCTCTTTAATTCTCCTTATTATTCAACTTCCAATTTGTTTTAACACACATTTTACTATTATTATTATTTTATTATTATTATTATTATTATTATTATTATTATTATTATTATTATTATTATTATTATTATTTAGCATCTAATATTATGTATAACTATTAATGTGTCATGAGTTACAAATTAAAATACAATCAACATATAATTTTTTTTAGTATACTATTCTACTTCTTCAAACAATTTCTACCAATAGTCCTTTGCAATCCAATTATTTTCAAAGAAGTAGATATAGTTGGAAAATTCTTTTATTTTTTTATTTTTTTTTTATTTAAATAGACTTTCACATAAATATCATCTAATATTGTGCTAGTTCATTCAAATATTGCTACCTCAACAAAAATCCCATTTGGCACATCTAAAAGACTTTTCCTCTTCAATTCTCCTTATTATTCAACTTTCAATTTCCTTTAGCACACATTTTACTATTATTATTTTATTATTATTATTATTATTATTATTATTATTAATATTATTATTAATATTAAGTATAACTATTAATGTGTCATGAGTTGCAAATTTAAGTACACTCAATATATAAATTTTTTTTACGTATACTATTCTACTTCTTTAAACAATCTCTACGATTAGTGTCTTGCAACCCAATTATTTTCAAAGAAGTAGATATAGTTGGATTTTTTTTTTGCACAAATAGCTTTTGATTAAGTGGTATTTTGTAACATATTAGGGCTATTTGCTCAATTTTCTCAAAACCTTGATTGTTGTTAGTTAGAGTATTGTTTTTGCAGACATATTTGATCTCATCTACGACATGAAAATATATTGGCTCCTCAAAAAACAAAGAAGATTGTCCATATTCAGCTTTATATGAGTGTTATTATTGTGTCTTCGGGAGAAAACTATTTACCATTTATAGATTAAAGAATAATGTTTAATATTTAGATTAAAAAATTATTTGTTGTTTTTTTACGGAGATGTTTTTTGTTGTCAAATTTTTTAAAAATACTACCAATTCGAAGTTTCTACATCTGTTTTACTTCTACTCAACCGTACATACGAGTTGTTTGTGAAAATTCTCAAGTCATGTTGTACAGAAGTCTCATACTCAAAATATTGGAATTTAGATTTGTCATTTCTTTGACAGGATTAGAATGAAATGAATACCAAATGACAAAATCATTTTTATATTTTCTAACAATATTTTGACTATAAATTTATATTTGACAACACAAAAAAAGAGCATGACTAATCTGATTTTGCGGTAGATAATTACATATATTAATATTTATTAAAATACTTTTAAGATTTTTAACACTAAATATAATTGATGAATTTTGTTTGTAGGATGATCTTCACTATGGTTTTTTAATACTAAATATATGAATTAGTTGCAATTACGTTATGCAAAACATTTTACTTATTCTCAAATGTGTGTTTGTCAACTCATATATAATAATTACTCAAATAAACTCACTTGAAAAAATACTCTACAAATGAATAAATTATATTATTTTTGAAATTTTAAAAATGTTATTCACAATACTACTAATATGTTAAAGTCTATATATCCCGCGCAACGCGCGGGTTATATTCTAGTTAATAATTATTTCAGAAAGGTACATACCCAATCCGACTTCTGATCCGGCCCAAAATATAAATCTATCTCGGGTAATTTGGATTTTCTATCTTAATGGCCAGACCTAACGGTTACTACCTTAAAACGGCATCCTGCCAAATCCGCTTGCAATAATGACTATTTATTGTCGTTGTCCCCCTATATGCTAGGACTCACTTATATAAATAGTGGCCCTGACTCCTAAAAAGATACACACATTTTCTCATCGCAATACCTATTACTCTCTTCAAATCAATATTCACTTGAGTAGTGGAGTATCTGTGAGGGGAGTTTCCAAAATATATTTGAAATTTTCTAATAGCTATATTAATGTAGCAAAATTAAATAACTTAATGTATCACTTGGTCAAGTAGTTGCAATACTTGGGTTTAATGTATCTGTTAACCATCGAACCAATTCATATGTTAAGTTACCAAATGATACAATCTTTTTCAAGAATTATTTTCTTTCACCAATTGGTATGAGTTTCTCTTTAAATAGAGATACTTTAGAGGCAAAAAGTACAAGAAAATTCATGTTACATTAGTCAGATTTCTGTCAAAAATATTTCTAAATCATTTCTTCTTTTCTCTAGTGCACGAGAGTAAATGAAAAAACTTTATTTTGTAAACTATCATTGATCGATAGACTTGATATGAATGTGCAATTCACTTCAAGTATTCCAAAGTATCTTGAAGGGGATTCGCCGGTCAACCTGTTTGCATCCAATATACATAGATTGGTGAGCTGAATTGAACCTAAAGCTTAGTGTGATACACACGCTTTGGAATTTCTTTATGCAACCTTCATCATCATTAGTTTCATCTTGTTCTTGTTCAAGATTTATAGTATACACCCTACAAAAGATCCAAAAGTGTTTGCATGTACCACCCCTTCAATGGGTTCGAAGTTTATGGCCAATCCAACGAAGTCGACCATCATCTTCGGTCAAAATGGGAACATTAGCGCCATTTGTGGGGATTTAAGGTTTCCTTGCTTTGCTAAAAAACTAATTCTTAACTCTCTAATGGTTGGCAACAAGTGCAATAATCCTCGAAAAGAATGTTGATATCGTTGTTCAACATTTGGAGGACGAGGCCACATCATCCTCTTCCCATGAGCTCCCCGTCCACAATGACGTGCCTGACGCAGGCGTCGTCGTCGTGATAATCCAGAACGAAGGAGCAACCCTAGATGAACTCGTCGAGCTGATTCGGGAACAATCATGAATGACTATGGAGTAGAACTATCATCTCAACGTTGTGGAGAATCCACAGCCAACCACCCCCTCGGCGATAATGTCCTATGAGACACCATAATTCACTAAAGGCTCTAGGAGACGATGTCGTTCCCTGTGGGAGTCGCCAGAGCAAGGATACCACAAAAGGTCTTATCAAGACTCCTTGTCCAGAGAGACACGATAACGTCAACATAATTCACAATCTAGGTCACATTTCATTCCATCCCCAACCCGCAAGACCCATCGCGAACCAAACGGATTTGGAGAATCTAGCGGGATATATATATATATATATATAAAATGTTGTAAGGATATGATGGAAGTATATAGCTCGAGAGAGGGATAAATTTTCCTCAAAGATATAGCTCTTAATAATATCATTAAAATACAGATATATCAATTTCGGAAGTTCAATCTAAGACATCAAACTACATACATATATTATAGGCTTAATTGCAGTTTTAGTCCCCCTATTTATACTGATTCACGAAATTGGTCTCCCTATTTTAAAAGTCGACAGTTTTGGTCCCTCCCTCAGATTTTTTAATTAAAAAATGACGATTTGATTTATTTTAAATGACGAGACACACAATTCTATGATATAAACCATCTAGATCCATTAATTATTCATGGGTGTTAATCACTCTACATCATTGTATCATATGTCATGTTATCCAAAACATCTCACGTCATCATTTTTTAGCTAAAATATCAGAAGGAGGGACCAAAACTGTCGACTTTTAAAATAGGGGGACCAATTTCGTGAATCAGTATAAACAGGGGGACTAAAACTGCAATTAAGCCTATATTATATATAGCTTTATTTCTTATATCATCCACATTTTTTTTTTGAACAAACGTCATTGACGTTCTTAGGTAAACGCGCTTTTCAAAGGAAATTTCATTTGGCAATACAACATAGTCATTGCTATTATCTATTTGATTTTTAAAACTTAGAATGGTTGATTGACAATTTCGCTTCATCAAGATACGTCAGGTCAATGATTTATTTTTCTTTATTTCTTCTATGAGTAGTTAAGAAAACATTCCTAATTTGTTAATTATGCACACATATAATATTTATTATTATTTATTTATCAACTGTTCATATATAATGCGTTATGGAGGGATATTATTCTTTTTAGGTATGGCCCTCAGATGTCTTCTTCCTATTTGGGTGGGTGGGCGCTCAAGGGGCTTTCAATATATGTCATCGTGGTGGAAAGGCATCTTGTTACTTCGTTCAAGCACAAGTTCTTCTTCAGATTGGTTCTCAGTTGGTGTTTTCAAGGTGGTTGGTAATGGGTTAACAAATTCTTTCTGGGATGATACTTGGACAAGTTCTGTTCCTGTGAGACTTCAATTTCAAAGACTCTTTTAGGTTTCAGATTAGTGATAGGTGATGGGTTGGTAATATGGGTTGTTGGGTATGGAACTCTGTTGGAACTTAATTGGTTTTATACTTAGAGTTTTGATGTTATCAAAAGTATTTTATGAGAACAATGTATTTGACTTCACAAAGTATGAAAGAAGATTTATGTTTTTGAAGACAATCTAAAATAAGATTTTATTTAGATTTATAATTGAAAAAAAATCTTTGACCAAGTTGAAAAGAAGATATGGTCAAGATTTGAAGAAGATATGATCAACATCTTATCACAAGAAGATATGATTTATTTACAAGAAGATTTGAGCAAGATTTATCTACAAGAAGATATGAATTATGTACAAGAAGATTTGATCAAGATTTATCACAAGAAGATATGAATTCTTTACAAGAAGATTTGATCAAGATTTATCTCAAGAAAATATGAATTATTTAAAAGAAGATTTGGTCAAGATTTATCTACAAGAAGATATTGATTATTTACAAGAAGATTTGATCAATATTTATCACAAGAAGATATGAATTATTTACAAGAAGATTTGATTATGATTTACTTAACTCGATCTTATTTAATTATAGTTATAAATGACTTCTTAAACAAGAATTACAAATTGCCTTTAAAACTGAAAACAATTAGGAAAGAAAATATAAACCTAACTAAAGAAATTAATGTTTTAAGGTATCAAAGTGCTGAAGTTAAAACAGAAAATGTAACTCTGAAAACTGATATTGCTAAACTTAAGGTTGAAAATTTCAACATCAATTGAAAACACCACATGTAACTCTAATAAGCTGAAGAAGTATTTCAAGATTTTCTTGCTAAAGGTATGGAAAGAAACAAATATGCTTATATGATTTATGGAGTTAGTATAAATGATAAACGAGGTCTAAGATTTGAAAAAACTGTAACTGAACCTAAACCTATTCCCTATGATATCTTGTGTATTGTTTTCTCTAAGAAAGGTCACTCCAAATTATCTTGTGCCATGTTAAATACAAGGAAAGACAAGAAACCTTTCAAGACTAACAAAACAGGACCCAACCAAATTTGGGTACCTAAGAACGAAATTGTCTATGTTGTAGATGTCCTCAGCAATCAAGTTAAAACACCAATCTTGGGTACCTGGACAGTGGATGCTCGCGGCACGTGAAAGGAGAAAAGTCTACGTTCCAAGAACTAACATTGAGCAAATGAGGATGAGGCACAATGACTTTTGGAGGAAAGAAAAAAGGCCAAATCATTGGTTAAGGTATAATTGGTAATGTTGCAAAACATTTTTGGGCTAAAGCAATTAACATTGAATGTTATATTCCAAATAGAGCTTAATTAGGTCCATATTGAATAAAACACCATATGAATTGTGGAAAGGTAAAAAGCCTAACATCTCTTACTTTAAACAATTTGATTGTACTTGTTATATGTTGAACACTAAATATAACCTTTGTAAATTTGATTCTAGGTATCAAAAGTGTACCTTCATTGGATACTCTTAAATATTTAAGGCTTATAGAGTGTTTAATAGGGAAACTTAGATTGTGGAAGAATCCAAACATGTTAAACTAGATGAAAAACAACTTGACCTTGAAAAGTCAAAGCAAAATGATGATAGTGCAAGTGTATTGGAACCAAAGAAAGTAGATGCAGACAAACCAAAAGAACCTAAAAAATCATAGGATACAAGCAAATCAGAAGAAGATGACAAATCTTCAGAGGATGAATCTGATCAAGTCAGAAACAGTCAAGATATGTTAGAAGAAAGATTTGGATAAAAGTACAAGTCATCTCATCCTGAAACTTTAATCATTGGAAGTGCAAGTGATCATTTGAGGACCAGATCATCATTAAAAGATACCACTTTATATGGCTTACTATCATCAATTGAGCCTAACTCTATTGATGAAGCATTGGTAGATGATTGATGGATTCTTGCAATGTAAGAAAAGTAAAATGAATTCAAGAGGAATGATGTTTGAGATCTAGTACCTAGACCAATGAAGAACATTATTGGAATCAAATGGGTTTTTAGAAACCAACTAAATGAAAAAGGTGAAGTGGTCAGAAACAAGGCAAGACTCATGCACAAGGCTAAAGTCAGCAAAAGGGAATTTATTACACTGAGACATTTGTTTTAATGGCTAGGTTAGAAGCTATTTGTATCCTACTTTCTTTTGCCGCAAATAATAACATTATATTATTTTAAATGGATGTTAAAATTGTTTTTCTAAATGGTTATATAAGTGAAGAAGTTTTTTGTTAAACAACCCCCAAGTTTTGAAAGTTCTGAATTTCCAAATCATGTTTTAAAACGTAGGAAATATCTGTATGGTCTAAAACAAGCACCTAGGGCATGGTATGATGGACTTAGTAACTATTTGCTTAAAAATAACTTTGAAATAAGACAGGTAGATAATTAAGTTTTTAGAAAATCAATAGAATATGATATTCTTTTTATTCAAATTTATGTTGATGAAATTATTTTTGGATCTACTAATGACACTCTTTGCCAATAATTTTCTAAATTGTTGCAGCTTGAATTTCAAATGAGTATGATGGGAGAACTTAAGTTCTTCTTTGGGATAGAAATCCAGCAAAGTCAAAGAGGTATATACATTCATCAAACTAAATATACAAAAGTGCATCTCAAGAAGTTTAAAATGAATCATTGCAAACTTATGGTTACACCAATGCACCCTACGTGATCACTTGAAAATGATAAATCATGCCAAAAAGTTGACTAGAAAACCTATAAAGGAATGATAGGATCCCTACTTTACCTTACTGCTTACAGACCTGACATCATGTTTAATGTATGGGTATATGCAAGATTTCAAGATGACCCTAGGGAATCACATTTAACTATTGTCAAGAGATTCCTTAGATACCTAAAAGGCACTACAAACATTACCTGGTTTTACAAGAAGTCTTCTGAGTACAAACTAAGTGGGTATTGTGATTCTAATTATGCTGGAGATAAACTTGAGAGAAAAAGCACAAGCGGAAACTGTACATTTCTAGGAGAAAACTTAATCTCTTGGTCAAGTAAGAGACAAAACACAATTCTCATGCCAATAATAGAAGTTGATTACATTTCAGCAACTGGTTGTATCTCTCAACTACTTTGGATGAAACATCAACTAGAAGATTACAAAATCCTAGAAACCAACATTCCCATTTATTGTGACAACACTTCTGCCATTTTCCTAACCAAAAACCGTATACTTCATTCTAGAGCTAAACACATAGAAATCTAACACCAATTCATTAGGGACTTTCTTCAAAAAGGTGAGCTTAATATCCAATTTGTAGATACCGAACATCAATGGCCTGACATATTCACCAAGCCACTAGTTGATGATAAGTTTGACTTCATCAAGAAAAACATAAACCTCATTCTTTTACCTAACTGATGTTATGTCATCCTTAAAGTAGTTTAGTTTTATACTTAGGTTAAATTTTATGTTTTATGTATATGTTATTTTCATTATATTAAAAAAATAGAAAGGGAAATTAAAAATAAAAATAAGAAAGAGGCAAGTTTCACTTTCAAGTCTAATGACAAAAGGGGGAGTCAACGTATTTAAAAGAAAACTTGTTATCAAAATTACAGTTTTGTCATTATCAAAAAGGGGGAGATTGTTGGAAACAAGTTGGTTTTATACTTAGAGTTTTGATGTTAACAAAAGTATTTTATGAGAACAATATATTTGACTTCAAAAAGTATGAAAGAAGATTCGTGTTTTTGAAGACAATTTAAAATAAGATTTGATTCAGATTTATAATTGAATAAAATCTTTACCCAAATTGAAAATAAGATATGGTCAAGATTTGAAGTAGATATGATCAACATCTAGAGAAGGTCACATCTTAATTTAGATTTTCTTCAATTATAAATTTGAATCAAATCTTATTTTAGATTTTCTTCAATTATAAATTTGAATCAAATCTTATTTTAGATTTTCTTCAAATATAAATCTAAATCAAATCTTATTTTAGATTTTCTTCAATTATAACTCTGAACCAAATCTTATTTTAGTTTTTCTTCAAAAACACGAATCTTCTTTCATACTCTGAATTCAAATATATTGTTTTCATAAAATACTTTTGTTATGATCAAAACTCATAAAACCAACTTGGTTCCAACATGTGATAGTCATCGTTATAATCAGTTTATTAGAAGCAGCTACTCAAGTTCCAAACCTTTGTATTCAAACTCGATAGTGGTGTTAGTGTGCCTTCAATAATCTGGGTTTGTCAGATTGTGGGGAGAAGACTTGGCTGGTATAGTCAAGGTGTCTGTGTTCCTCAAAAGTCTACGGTTGTTAGGCTGTTGGAGAAGACTAGCTTGGAGGATAGGTGCTTTGTAATTCAAGTTATTGAATTAGTGGATTAAATCCTTTTGAGTGAAGGGACTGCTTGTAGCCAAGTTAATAGTGAACCATGATAAATTACTTGTGTCACTTTGTTCCTGCACTTCTTAGATTTGTTATTGCTTATACTTCAAGTAAATCATCAAGTCTGAACAAGTTTAATCAAATAATGAAAAAGTTATCAACTTAGTTAAACACAATTCTACCCCCTTCTCATGTTTGCACCTTCAAACTCTGGGTGTGGGAGTTTAGTTGGAAGAGGGAGATGTTCGGTCTAGAACAAGATTTGGTAGCCAATTTTGTCATTGTCTAGAATAAGGTCATTATTTCGTGTATAGATGATTATTGGGTCGGGAAGCTTGATTCCAAAAGGGTTTATTCTGTTAGATCGACTTACTTCTTACTCATCGTAACCTTTTAGGGTGGTGATGCTCGCTCGAATGAGGAAATCCATGTCATGGAAAAGACTTGGAAGAGTTGAACCCCATCTAAAGTTATTCTCTTTTCTCGATAGTTACTCCAAGATAGGATCCCTAGGTTCTAGAATCTTTTCAAAATGAGGGTTATGATGGAAGAAAACACACAAGAAAAAGGGGTTTGAATTGTGTTTTTATTTTAAAAACTTTTTCGTGAAAATAATTTCTGGTTAGAAACTTAAAACATTGAGATTATCTCCATATTTTTTCTCTTTCCTATATGTAAGGAATTTGTTGCATAGAAGTTTCACTTGTTTGTTGTATACTAATAAGTCTTCATCAATTCCTGTTTTTGAGCATTTTGTTAGAAGTTCTACTTAAAGTTTTATTTATTTTTGTTTTGTTGTGTAGTTAACTTAATAAAGGAATTTGAATCGTTTTGGATCATTTTTGACTGGTTTGTTACTAACTCTTTCTAACTAGACAAATTCTCTAAGCACTTTCTTCATTTTTTTTATGTTACCGGTCAATAACGTTGAAGAACAGACACTAAGGAAGTTACAGAGGGTTAGGGCTAATACAAAGTGGGTCTCGGAGCGCAAAATTACCTTTTATTGGAATCAGAATACAGCAGGGAGGTATTAGGACGCATTGCAGCAGTCACTGCGCTATAGTGCTTCTCTTGGGACAATTCTTTGCCTCTAAGTGAAACTGGAGGGCTAATTGGCGCATTGCAAAACATGGTTGTGCCCAATTTAATTATGAGCCAACACATTGTACCCAGAATCAGCACAATGTGCTGGTATGCGTTCCCAAATCATTACATAAGTAAGAAAAAACATTAATTTGTTAGGGTTCTAAATTTTGGATGCAAAGTAGGAAGCAACTACACCTTAAAGGAGACCTAGTGCAACCTTTATGTGTAATTTTCTTCTTTCTATGTATTCTTTAGTAAACACTATGAGTAACTAATTAACTCTTTCATTAGGGATTAGATGAACCTTCTTAAATCTATGTAATTTTGATTTTTGTATGATATTTATGCAATTAAAACGTATTTGATTATTGATACATTTTTGTTCTTAATGCTTTTCTGTGCTTATCACCATATAATTGAATCTAAGTATCATTTTGTTATTGAAAAATAGGCTATAACAACCGGAACCAAAATATATGTTAATGTTTCAATATTGTTATAAGAATATAAAGTATAAACACATGTATAATAAATTAACTTTCATACATGCTTTGAGTAATAGGTCTGATCACCTAAGAAATTAGGATTCGTAGTTATAAAAAAGAAATCTTGAGCCAAGGAGTTGGTCTTAGTCTAATTTGTTAATTTGACATAATCAAATAGGTTAGATTGTTAAAATAGTACATTAATAATTACATAGTGAAAAGAAGGTGATTCGAATTCCCTATTCGTTTTTCTCATATTAAATTTTGTCTGATTAATTTTACGTTCGATATTATAAACCAAATTCTAAACCTTTTATTACCTAAATATTTAATACTTTGTTGCGTTATCAAATTAATAGCGATCCATGTTTATATTATTTTTACTTATCATTATTATTACTTGAATGATTTGGTTCACTTGCCAAAGAATTTTCATGTTTTTTGGCACCGTTCCGAGGGATTGTTGGTTAATTTATCAACAATGCAAAGTAGTCATACTTAGTTTTATTTTTTTAATCATTATTTGCTTATTTTATTTTAAATTACCAAAAAAAATTATATAAGTATTATTTTTTGTTTTAATTCCCTTTTAGGGCTCTAAATTGTCATTATTTCATTTTGGTTAATTCCCTACTGTTGAAGGTGTTCTGAGTTGTGCATGTAGTGTGAAAATTCAAGATTAATATTCAATTCGAAAATAGAAAAAACTACAAAGCTAAACAAAATTAGAAGAGTTCGAGAAGCGAAACAAGTAGAAATAGAGGAATTGAAAGAAGTACTTGCTACCGAACTTTCGTCTAGTGATTCTAATACTGAGTCAGAAAATATGAAACCACAACCACATTTGCGTGTTCTTGGAGGTTTCAGTAAAGTACAAAACCAAGGGCAGATGACTCGTGGATTTCATGTTGTGGGCGTCTATCCTTTTGAAGTTAAGTCATCTGTGTTGAGTGCTATGAAGAATGAAAAGTTTTCAGGTGTTGAGGTTGAAGATCCCAATCAGCACTTAACAAATTTCTTTGAGATTTGTGGTACAAATAGCCATCCTGACGTGATTGAAGATGCAAAAAAGGTTAAAGTTGTTTCATTTTATCTTAACTAGAAGAGGTAAAGATTGGATTTCGTTCATTCCATTCAGGATGATAAATATTTGGGATGAGTTGGGCAATAAATTTCTTGACAAGTACTTTCCAATTTCCAAGTTTATTCAGAAAAAGGTTGAAATCACAAGTTTCAAATAGAAGGATAATGAGAAGTTATATGGTGATTGGGAGAGGTATAAACTTCTTGTGAAGAGGTGTTTGGGGCATGGATTTGATGAGTTCAAGCAGATGCATACATTTTGTCATGAGTTGAGACATCAAACGAGGATAATGTTGGATGTTTCAGTTGGGGGATCTTTGGATACACGGACTGTAAAGGCTACGAGTTTGATTGAACAGATGCCTTTGAACAAGTATCAGGTACATCATAATAGAGGGTCGTTCTGAAAGGGTTTTCTTGAAGTGGATACCAACACTACTATGTTAGTTCCACAAAAAATGATATCTTCTTAAATAGACAAGATAACTAAGAAGATAGAGGTGGTTTCTAGTTCTAAATATTGTGAATCAAGGAGAAACCATTGCCTAATAGCAAAAACAGTTCTAACATATTGTGAATCATGTGGATGAGACATGGAAGAACGTCTTCTAATGAAGATTTAAGTATAAATAAAGTTTTAAGATATCTTAATAGTAAACTACAACCATAGGTAACAATTATTGGTAAGTCAAACAACATGGCAACAATGACCACGACTACTTTTTACTTTTTTTTGGCAAGTTTTCATAAAACAAACAGAGTTTAATCGTCTAATTGCACATGAATAAAAAGAACAAAAAAAGGAAAAGAAAAGTATATTCTTTGTTGGCTTATCCTCACGGTCAAAGAAGGAAGATAGTTCTGACGAAAGTGGATTAGAAAAGACAGGCTCAAGTCATAAAGAAATGGGTCTCTTTGTTGAAAGATACAACTAATTCATTAGGAGAAAAGGAATGATAAAAATTTACATGTTTAACAACAAGTCAAAGAAAACAAGGAAGAAGGACAATAGTAACTACTTCATCACATGTTATATGAATGTGGAAAGTCCACACACATCAAACAAGAATATTCAAAAGATAATGATGAAACATCAAGTGAAAACTCCAACAACAGCGATATCATAAATTTATGTCTTATGGCTAAAAACCATAGAGAATATGTTAGTAACGGTGAATTTAACTTTTTACCTACTTGTGAAAGAATTGCAAGATGCATTTGAAGAACTTCATGAGGAAGAAAAGAATACAACCAAATTAATGACTTGTCAAAAGAATCCATTTTGAATTTAGAACATCAAATAGCAAAGCTTAAAAAATATATTTCTAAATTTTTAAAGCAATCTCATGAAGTTACTAAATTGTGTGTTGTTCTCAAAATTAATCTCATTGTAAAAATTATGTTTCAATAGAAAATGAAAATGTCATTTTAAAAGAACAAGTTTCAAAACTTGAAGTTGAATTTGAAACATAAAAAACTTCAAATCCAAGGAAGCTCTTTGCTAAAATTAATCATTTTTAAAATATATTATCATTAGTCTAAGAAACAAAATTTGTCACATATCAATTGTTTCTAAAATGGAAAAAAAGGACACACATCACCAAATGTTTTATAAGAAAATTCGTTGTACCATGTTTATGGTAAGATGGTGTTAATGTCCAAGGGACAAGTTCTCAATACTTACTTACAATGACCAACAAAAATTGGATATCATTAAATCATGTTTGATTGTTTTGTAGGTATATTATAGAGCATTAAGTAATCAATGGTTTTTTTGAAAACTTATGCTCTAAACATTTGAAAGGTGACTTATCAAATTTTGATTCGTGTTTTAAAAGTTCAATCACCTATAAAAAAACAAAAATTAAATTTTAAATTGCATAAATTTTGTTGTCAGTAGTTTAGAAACTTTGCACAAAGAAATGCTTGTTAACTTTTTCATTGTTCAGTTAGTTCAAGTAAGCATACTTATTTTATGTCTTAGTTGTTTTCAACATGAATCAAAATTGCTCAAATATGAAATGAGTGAATTGTATGTTTTAAGTCATGACAGTTGAACTAAATGTGTTTTATACATCAATTGTAAGAGTTTTGAAGTATTTGCTTTAACTAGTTTTTCTAGTTGTATCTATTTTATTTGGAAATGTTGAATTTTGTTTTTAATTTATAATGATGCTTCCTTCGTTTGGAATTAATTTCTATTCGAGATTATATTTCATGGTTAACTACTTTAGCTTTTATTTGGTATAAGGGATATTAACTCTGTTTTTAAATACCATAATAATGCATGATTTTGTGTAGAATGACCACCAGTTGCAAAGTTTGACCAAAAAATTATGGTGTCAAATTATAAAACGCAAAGGAATAAAATTGAACAATTATAAAACCTTAAAATGAATGAGTGTCTATAGATTAAATTGTCTCTTATAAGGTAATTCAACCTATTCACAGAGAAATCTCAAGAAATAGGTTCAAAAGTTACTTTATAAAGAAATGTGGAAATTATACTATCATAATTTTTTAATAAGATCATTGATGTTATATAGTATGGATAAGTTGAATTAGTTTTTTTAATGAATTCTATATTGAATATAGAGTGGACACTACGCTAAAAATGACATTTTATAGCGCGTCTTTTACAGCGCTTATTAAATACAAGCGCTGTTGTATAATTTTTTAAAAATAACGGAGGCTACAACAGCGCTTTTTTTACAAGCGCTGTTGTAGGGTCATATATGGTCACATACGCTTGCACATAATGTTTACAACTCTTTTACAGCGCTTTTTTAGAAAGCGCTGTAAATTCAAGCGCTCTCACATAGCCTTTTACAGCGCTTTGTGAGCGCTTTAAACACAAGCGCTGTAAAATGTAGCGCTCCCACCTTATGTTACATAGCTTTTAAAAGCGCTTCTTGTGTAAGCGCTGTAAAAGCCTTGCGCTTTCTCATAATCAAATGACCTATTACAGTACTTTTGATACAAGCGCTGTAATAGGCTTGCCCTTTCACATTTTTATAGGACCTATTAGAGCGCTTTTTAAACAAGCGCTGTAAAATCATTCATTTTAAATAAAAAACATTCACTTTAAGTAAATAAAAACAAATTTAAAACAAATTTAATACGTTGTCCAAACCCTACGAACTCTCATCTCCCCTCCCCTGCAAACTCTCCTGTGCGCCCATCTACAAATTGATTTACCTTCTTCCTCCTTTAAAACAAATTGATCATCAACGTTGTCTCAGGTACTTTATTTTATTTATTTGTTGTTGTCACTAATTCAAACTGACAAATTGTTACATGATATTAGATATGTTCTCATGATATATATGTTCTGTTTTGAAATCAATTAATCTTGGACCAATATTATAAGATATGTGTAGTATCAATATATAGGTCATATATATCAGACTTGAAATCATGCTTATTGTGTAACTGCATTTATATATATAGGTCATATAAATGGACCGGAAATGGATGTCTGCCAATCGATTGACAAAAGAGTATGAAAATGGAGTGAAGGAGTTTATTGAGTTTGCAGTGATGAATGCAAAAGAACCAAATAGAGTCGTTTGTCCTTGTTTAAAATGTTGTTTTGGAAAACACATTAGAGCAGATGAATTGGAAGGACATTTAGTATGGTATGGAATTGATCAAAGCTATACATGTTGGATAAGACATGGTGAGAAAATCAATGGAAACACTCGCACAGATACATATGTTTCAACTGATTTCGACACAGATACATATGAGCCGGACCGAGTTGAGGAGATTGCAAAAGCAGTTGAAGAAGATCTTTGTGATTGTCCTAAAATGTTTGAGAGCTTGTTGAGTGATGCAGAGAAACCATTATATAATGGTTGTACTAAATTCACAAGACTTTCGGCGATACTAAAGTTGTACAACTTAAAAGCGAGTAATGGATGGTCTGATAAAAGCTTCACAGAATTACTAACACTCTTAAAAGATATGTTACCAGATGATAATGAACTTCCCAGTAGAACCTACGAGGCTAAACGAATTTTGTGCTCTATTGGTATGAGTTATGAAAGGATTCATGCGTGTCCTAATGATTGCATTTTATTTCAAAATGAATATGAATTACTAAAGGCGTGTCCGAAATGCAATGTCTCTCGATATAAGAAGAAAGAATCTACTCCAGCAAAAGTCGTGTGGTATTTTCCTATAATACCAAGATTTAGGCGCATGTATCGCAGTGAAGATTCAAAACACTTGACATGGCATGCAGATGAAAGAATTAGAGATGGAAAGTTTCGACACCCTGACGATTCTCCGCAATGGGCAAAAATTGATCACGAGTATCCTGAATTCGGGATAGAGTCGAGAAATCTACGCCTTGCACTTTCTACTGATGGAATGAATCCACATGGTCTTCAAAGCATCTCACACAGCACGTGGCCTGTGATTTTGTTGATTTATAATCTACCTCCATGGTTATGTATGAAGCGTAAGTTTATGATGTTGTCTCTGTTAATTTCTGGACCCAAACAACCGGGGAATGATATCGACGTATACTTGGCTCCTTTAATTGAAGATTTAAAAATTATGTGGGAGACAGGTATAGAAGTCTATGACGGGTATAAGAAAGAATGTTTCAATTTGAGGGCTATGTTGTTCGGCACAATTAATGATTTTCCAGCATATCGTAATTTATCAGGATATAGCATTAAAGGTCAGTGTGCATGTCCTATATGTGAAGAGAGTACAAATTGGATGCGGTTGAAACATTGTAAGAAGAATGTATTTCTTGGACATCGTAGATTTTTACCTTATAGTCATCAGTATCGTGGGTGGAGAAATGCATTCAATGGAAAATCAGAGGAAGATAGAGCTCCTGTAGCATCGACTGGATATCAAATACTTGAGAAAGTACAAGGTTTGACCAATAAATTTGACAAACCTTTTGCGCGAGAGCTGGTCAAAACTAGGTGGAACAAAAAGTCAATTTTCTTTGAATTGCCATATTGGAAGTCATTGTATGTAAGACATTTTCTCGATGTGATGCATATTGAGAAAAATGTATTTGACAGTGTTATTGGTACGTTACTCAATGTACCAGGAAAGTCTAAGGATGGCATCAATGCAAGATTGGACTTGGTCGATATGGGAATAAGAAATGAATTGGGTCCCGTAAAGAAAGGAAATCGCACATATCTACCTCCAGCCGCTCATACTCTATCTAGAAAGGAAAAAATTGTTTTGTGTAAATTTCTACACGAAGTTAAAGTTCCAGAAGGATACTCTTCAAACATTAAAACTTTAGTTTGTATGAAAGACCTCAAGTTAAAAGGTTTGAAGACCCATGATGCTTATATTCTAATGGAGCATTTGCTACCAATAAGTATACGTTCAATTTTACCTGAAAAAGTTCGCCGAGCCATAACTAAATTATGTTTCTTCTTCAGGGAAATTTGTAGTAAAGTGATCGATCCTCATAAATTATCGACATTGTAGAGGGAAATTGTTGTTACTTTGTGTGAGCTTGAAATGTACTTCCCACCCTCGTTTTTTGATATAATTGTTCACCTTACTGTTCATCTTGTTAAGGAGACACAACTTTGTGGACCAGCTTATATGAGATGGATATACCCGATACAACGATATATGAAAATATTAAAAGGGTACGTAAAAAGTAGAAGTCGACCAGAAGGTTGTATTCCTGAACGGTACATTGTCGAAGAAGCTGCTGAATTTTGTACTGAATATCTGTCAAATGTTCAATCCATAGGGCTTCCCATGTCTCGTCATTCGGGAAGATTATCAGGAGAAGGGATAATTGGAAAAAGACTAATGACTATATCAAGGACAAAATGGGAGCAGGCACAATTGTATGTTCTACACAATGATGATGAGGTTCAACCGTATGTTACAATACACATGGATCAGTTATCTAGTTTGAACATGAATAGGAATCAAAATTGGATAACTCGAGAGCACAATCGAAGTTTCATAACATGGTTAAAAATCACATAAAGTCAAAGTTTGATGTAGACCCCGGATCAATTTCACAGAGATTGAGGTGGCTAGCAAATGGTCCGAGTTTACATGTCTTTTCTTACACCGGTTATATAATTAATGGCTACACATTTTATACCAAAGAACAAGATGATCAAACAACTATGTAAAATAGCGGAGTCACTCTCGTAGCTGAAGCGATGCATATCTCCAATGCAAAAGACAAGAACCCAATATATGCAAATCTATCATATTTTGGGGTTATCGAGCGCATATGGGAGCTAGACTATACAATGTTTCGTGTTCCCATATTTCGTTGCAAGTGGGTCGATAATAATAATGGCGTTCGGATTGATGAGTCAGGGTTCTTGCTTGTTGATTTTAATAGGGTGGGGTACAAAGATGAGCCTTTTACTTTAGCGTCGCAAGCTCAACAAGTGTTTTATGTCACTGATCCTGCTGATGATAAATGGTTTGTTGTCCTATCGACCAATAAAATAAGTGATGATAACAATAATGATGAAGATGTTGGTAATGATCTTTTCTTTGCAACATCACAACCACATGAAATTGATTCAACTGATGATGGTTTATATCTTAGAGATGATCATGATGAGGGAATTTGGATTAATCCATCGTTTCGTATCATTAATGGACAAACAAATGTGAATCCCACCAATAAAAGAAGAAGGGCATCTTAATGTGTTTAATTGTTTTTAAGCCATGTAATCTGAACTGAGTTCATGTATAATTTAATTGTTTGATCTGCCATAATTGAGCATTTTGGTATTTAGCTTGAACTGTTAATTTGTAATTTTCTGCTTATACTGTATGTAATTGTATATTGAACTTGACCTGATCATGTAATTTAGCTTGAACTATTTGAACTTGACCTGATCAGTTCAAGTTCAAACAGTTTAACTAATTAGCTTGAACTTAAACACAATTTAATTAAGTTCAAGTTATACATGTAATTTAGCTTGAACTTGACCTGATCAGTTAAACACAATTTGGAAGAAAAAATAATTTAACTAATTTGGAAGAAAATAAATTATTACAGGGCTTATGGAAAAATAATTTAACTAATTTGCAAGAAAATAATTTGGAAGAAAATAAATTATTACAAAGGCTGTGTAAGAATATAAAATAATTAAACACAATTTGGAAGAAAAAATAATTTAACTAATTTGGAAGAAAATAAATTATTACAGGGCTTATGAAAAAATAATTTAACTAATTTGGAAGAAAATAAATTATTACAAAGGCTGTGTAAGAATATAAAATAAGGAGGTCTTTAACAGCGGTTATGAGGAAAGCGTTGTAAAAGGTTCACAAAGCCTTTGGACATGATAAAACAAAGAGGCATTTTAAAGCGCTTTCTGTAAAAGCGCTGTAAAAGGCTTTTAAAAAAATAAAAATAAGGAGGTCTTTTACAGCGCTTTTTCACAAGCGCTTTAAAAGGCTTATATAAAAGCGCTGTAGTAGGCTTTTAAAAAATAAAATAATGAGACCTATTACAGCGCTTTTTCAGAAAAGCGTTGTAATAGGGTTTTATATATAACAGTAAACCTCTTCAGTTTCATGTTCATTACGTAAATTTCATACGAGTGTTTCAATTTCCTCTGTGTTCTCCTTCTCATTGCGAACCCTACGAATCCTAAGAGAGTTTCAGTTTCCCTTGTTTCTTCCTCATTACTTACTCTCATTACGTAAACATCATACACCTACGATCGTACGTAAACATCATAAACATAATTACTTAGTTCGTCTTCGTTCTTGTTTCGTCTGCGAACCCCGTAACCCTACGATCGTTCGTCTTCGTTTGTCCTTGTTTTCATCGTCTTCTGCGATGTTCGTCTGTGAACCCGTAACTCTAAGCAGTAAAAAGAGCTATTTCAGGTATTGTATTTATTAGTTTTTTGTTTCACTAAAATGCATGTTAACTTATACTGCTACGTACTTAAACTACTGCATGTTGAACTTGTTGAAGTTATACTGAACTGCATGTTGAACTTATTGTAGATAAATGGATACCAACAAGGAGTTAGATTGTCAAAATGAAGAAGTTGGCAACACCAAGACTTACGAAAATGAAGTCAAACGTGGTGCAACAATAATGCAAAATGTTATAAAAGCAAGAAGTACTGGGCAAAAATTTGAAGTATACTTTGTTTGTTGTTTTCTTTTTTTGCTCTTTATACTATACTTTGTTTGCTGACCTTCTTTGCTGTTTATAATTTGAGGTACTTACTATATGAGTTTATTAGGTGGGATGGAATGAGAGTGGTCAACCAATTGACCCCAACAGTTCCATGTTTGTTAGTTATATTGGAGTTGTTGTTCGTCAAAATATCCCAATCACAATAGATGATTGGAGAGATAAGGCATTGAAGAATGCCAAAGATGTATTGTGGGCTGATATACAGGTAATTTTTTTATTCCATCCTATTACTTATAAATTTTTACATACTGCTTTGAAGTATTTTACTCAAACTATATATTTATTTGGTTTGCAGTCAGCTTTTGTTGTTGATGAGGTGAGAAAGAGTTATGTGCTCAGAGTTGCCGGGAAAATACACTGGGGCTTTAGATCTCACCTCTCTAATTGCTATTTAAAAGACCGTGAAGGAAATACGAATGCGGAAGCTCCAAAAATATATAAACATTATATATCAAATGAGGAATGGAGCGCATTCGTATCAAAACGTTCCGACCCCGCATTTGTTTTAAGTGATTAATTTATTAGCATTTGTGTTTTATTATTCATATTCATAGCGTATTTTAAATTTTTACTAGATTGTTATTTTTTTTATATAGAATATTAGTAAGGCAAATCGCGAGAGGGCAAAAATTATTCCCCACCCATACAAGAAATCTCGTATGGGATATGCTCGTCTAGAGCAAAAACTTGTAAGTAATTAAACATCACATTTATTTAATGTGGTACACTATAAACTATACTATCTAACTAATATTTTGTTTATGATCTTAACGAGAATAGCTACAAGACACCCAATCCGATCAACCGTGGGACGTCATATATTGTGGAAGGAAGCTCGTGTAAATAAAGACGGAGTGGTTGATAACGAAAATGTTCAAAAAATAATAGAACTTTGTGTAAGTATATTTATCACTTTAATATTTTTTAATATTGTATTTTAAAAATGTTATTGAACTTATATTTTTAATCTTATATGTATTTTAGGCGAATCTTGAATCAGAAAATCAAGAGGACAACAAGGCAAGTTGCAGGGACATATTAGGTAAAGTGTTTAATGTTCTTGAATATTCCGGCAGCGTGAGGGGGAAAGGATTTGGCGTAACTCCTAGAAGTTATTTTTCACAAGAGAAGCGCCAAAATCCATCTAACGAGGAAGTATTAGAGAAGATCAAAGTATTAACGGAGCAAGTGGCCCTCTTGGTGAAGACAAATAAAGACAAGCAACTTGCGGACCAGCCCCAACGTGAAATTCACATGGAGAGTGAAAACGCAAGTTGCAACGTTGGTCTCAACAGTCTTCCTGAGGTAATTAATTACTTAATAAAATAAGAAATTCATTCAAGCTAACTGTTTCACATACTTATGTATTAACCATTGATTTAGGGGGTCACTCCATGCGTGTTATACTTATCCTCCCCTACTCATCAGAAGGTCGGAAAGGGAACATTGTGCAATACTCCGAGCGAAGTATTGCACAACACAGTAATCCCTGCAGGCCATGTCAAAGTATCGCCAGTTATTGCTTTGGAACCAAATGCACTGTGGCCTGTACCGGACAACGATGTAGATCTGAATTATTTGGGAGAAGCAATTGGCAGCTACGTGGCATGGCCCAAACATCTTGTTGCCCTTGACAAGGTATGTTTAATTAATTGAAATGTATGTTTAATTGATTATATTTAATTGCTGAATTTTTTCCAATTTTAACTTTAATTTCACATTTATTTAGATTCAAACAAAGTCTAATAAAGGGAATGATAAGAAGATTCCCAGAAACGAAATAGTCACATCGCCTGAAAAGGTTTGTCACATTTATTCTGTAAGGTTTGTCATTTTTTCAGATTCAATAAACTAACAAACTGATTAACCTCATTTTTCCAGATTCAATCTAATAAACCACCCGCACAACAGCAAACCAGCTGCCGCACCACGACTGGATGTTCGTGGTAAAAATAAAGCCGGCAAACTTCAAAAATTGGAGGATAATAAAGCTGGCAAACTGCAAAAGCTGGAGGATAATAAAGCGACCAAAGTTGTTGCTGCTAAAAAACTGGATCGTGTAAAATCAGTTGTTGCTCCTGCTCTTAAAATAAGTCAACCACGACTTGCTCGATATGTGTCGTGTCTTGACATACAGGCAAAAAAAAATATGGACAGCGACAACGATTCACGAATAATAAGCATGGATAAAGCTCTATTCCGAGATGCGTATGAAGAATTTTTTGAAAAAGAGCACATATACGAACTTCTCGACCATAAGGAGCTGAGTGCTACTGTCATCAGCATATACATGAGGTAAAAATTACTTTTCATCGCATTTATTTTTAATTAATTTAATTTATTGGTAATTAATCTAATTTGAAATTTTCATTGAAGGTTTTTGTATGAGAAGTTCGTGTGCACGCACATATTGTCAAATAAATTTTCATTCTTGTCTCCGCATAAGATATCGATGCTTCAACACGATCCAGTGAATGTAAAAAAAATACGTTTTAGATATACTATTAGGAAATAAAGAGAAGGATAAGTTGTTCCTTGCACCATATAATTCAGGGTACGTAATTATATATTCTTTATTTATATCTTTTTTAATTTATGAGATCTTAATTTATTAGTTGTGTTAACTAAATTTTTGTTGTTGTAGGGCACATTGGGTGCTAATTGCAATCAATGCGACCTCTGAAGTTATATACTACCTAGATCCCTTGCACGGCCATTACAACAATCGCCCCGAGATAAAGACTTTGTTTGACACGTAAGTAATATTCATTTATTTTTTACATATATATATAATTAATGTGTTTTTTAATGCTATAATAATCACATTTATTTATTCGATAGTGCTTTACAAGTTTTTCGAGCTCAAAGAGGTGCGACAGTGTCGAAGCTAAAGTCAAATAACATCACATGGATTCCAATAAAGGTTTGAAATATATGCTTTTAAATTTCACTTACAATCAATGCACAAATAATTATTGATTTATATGTTTTATTTTATAGTGCCCTCGTCAAACTAACAACATCGACTGTGGGTACTATGTATTGCGATTCATGAAGGAGATTGTTGATAAGAATCAAATTATAATCCCAGAAACGGTACGGTATTTTAATTATTTGATTTTCATATATAAACTATGTATATATTTGATTCTAACTTATTTATGTTCCATTTTTATATCGCACAGTACTTTGACAATTCTAGTCCAACATATTCTGAAGAAGATCTAACAGAGATAAAGGAAGACTGGTGTCAGTATGTGCTTGAAATGAATATTATTTGATTTGCTGGGGAATGGCATGCTGCAAGGGATATGGTAGTTCTGTGCTGTTTGTGAATATGTAGTTGTGAATATGAATATGTAGTTGTATGAAAACATAGTGAATCTGATAGTTATATGAATAGGTAGTTGTGAATATGTAGTTCTGGGCTGTTGTGAATATGTAAATATGAACAGATTGTTGTGTACTGATGAAAATATGTGTTGTTTGTTGTTGTTTTGTTGTTGTTGTGTACTGATTGTTGTGTACTACTGACTGATTGTGAACTGATTCTTGATGAAAATGATTTTGGAATAAAAATTGTGAACTGATTCTGGATTAAAAGACAGCGCTTTTAAAAAAAAGTGCTTTCTATAAAAGCGCTTTTTAAAATTTACAGCATATTTAATAAAACTAAAAAAAAAAAAACACCTTTTACAGCGCTTTCTCAAAAAAGCGTTGTAAAACGTGCATTAAAATGCACCTACTACAGCGCTTTTTTGAAGAAGCGATGTAATAGGTGCATAATAATGCATCTATTGAATACACCTACTACAACGCTTTTTGGAAAAAGCGCTGTAAAAGGTGCATAACAATGCATCTATATAAAAACGTGCATTAGAATGCACCTACTACAGCGTTTTTTTGAAGAAGCGCTGTAATAGGTGCATAACAATGCATCTATATAAATGCACATATTACAGCGCTTTTGTGGAAAAGCGCTGTAAAAGGTGCATAACAAATCATCTATATGAATGCACCTATTACAGCGCTTTTTTGGAAAAGCGCTGTAATAGGTGCATAATAATAAAACAATTAAATGCATCTATTACAGCGCTTTTTCAAACAAGCGCTGTAATAGGGGCATAATAATGCATCTATTGTTACAGAGATTTACAGCGCTTTTTTAAAAAGCGCTGTAAAATGCGTATAACAAGCGCGCAATATATCCACCTTTTTTACAGCGTTTTTTTTATAAAAAAAAAAAAGCGTTGTTGTATCTTTTTACTGCGCTAGTAACTACAGCGCTTATTTTTTTGAAAAAGCGTTGCAAAATGCATTTTTTCACGTAGTGAAAAAATTTTAGATCTCGCTCTCACATCGACAAATTATCTAATTTTTGATTTTTTTTTAATTTCCAATTTATAAATAATATATCAGAAATTTTAATAACTATAAAAATTCAGTACATATATTCATATTGGAAATTTTAATATAAATTTTATGGGTACATGCAAAAAATTGGAAAAAAAATATTTACTAGTAAAATTTTTTAAAAAAATTTCAGTTAATATATACATATGAAAACAAAATTTATGGTTTATATATACTTATTGAAAGCTTAGAAAATAAAATCTCTAGCACAATAAAAATAAGAGAAAAAAAATTACATGCTGAAAATTTGAAAAACAAATTTCCGATTTATATTTGCATATTAGAAATCTCAAAAATAAAATTTCAAATAAACAAAATGTAGGAGTAGGGGGTCAAAATTGTGTGGCATTTATCTCACTATGTGTCTATATATACTTCCATCCCATTCTCACACACTTCACGTATATAAGCTCTTGCTAACTTCTACAAATTTTGATTTAAGATGGCCTATTAAAGAAAGTTAATCTTGAATCTAACTTTGCTGTTTGTGCTTCTCTTGTCAATAAAATTGACAACAGCAAGGGTACCCCTTTGGATATATGACCCTCATCAAAAAGCAAGTAAGTGACCTTGGATACCAATAAATTATGGTTAAATTTTGAAATTGTGCTAAATTTTCAGTTGTATGGTATAATAGTTGCGGAAATTAATATATACTTTTTTTCATCAGATCTAACAATTTATATCCAAGTGTTGTACCATACAACTATTGTAACGTCTTGGGTTTTTAATCTTTAAGTTCATTATTTATTTTGTTCTTTTTTATTTCTTTTGAAAATTACATATGGTCAACTAATTCCACTTCAATGTAATTAATTTTTGTTTGTTTGTTTGGGAACTTAATTAGATGGACGCTTCCTTTATGTCACTGATGATGAACCACAAGGACACCATTTTATTCATAATTAATCATCCATGAGGAACCTTTTAATCATGCTCAGTAATTAAAGCAACTAAGAAATAAAGAACCAAAGAAGTTGGGGCAGAGCAATTATTTATGTATATTCTAATTGAACTATTATTTATGTAATATTTTACATTTAAGGTATATATGTTTGATGTGCGATACTAATACATATAATTACATTTAAGTTTTTTTTAGTTGTTATTTTTATCTACATGCCAATGTTGCAATATTATAGTAAATTTTATTAGTACTCCGTTTGATTGATTTCTAAATTTGGATAGATATGCTAATATTAAGCCATTGCTTCAACATGCAAGCAATTGATAAGGCTTGTGAGCGGATCTAATATGTATGTATATTGTTTTACTTTGTTTTTTAATTGTTTTTTCCATATTCCTTTTGATACATATTTTTCACATATCAAGAAGTATCTGACACGAATAAGACGAGAAAAGTGGAGTATCTGTGCATCATAGTATCATAACTTTTATAGTCAACTAAACGGATGAAGAGTATTTAATCACAAAAATTGAATGGTCATGGTGGTAGCTAGTTTTGTTCATGCAATAACTTTAAGTCTGTAAATTTAATTCGGTTTAAAATTTTCAAGTTATAATCCTAACAATGTTCTTCATGTGTTTAAAATCCTTCGTTATGACAATTTAGTCAAAATCAACATGTGTCATCTTGCTGTAAATTTATCAACCTTGTCTCTTATTTCCTGATTTTAGTTTAACTTTTGTTGTAATTAAAATCATCCAATTTCAAGTGGATAGTGGTTGAATGATCAATAATGTATGATATCATTTTCATTCATACTTGACCCATATTCTAACCAATGTTCTTAATTACTTTATTGTTGTTAAGTTCTTCAACCATTCGTTTTCAATTTTTTTTAATTTAACCAATTTATCTTATGGTTTAATATTATATACATATTCCAAATATTCAAGTGTGAGCAATTTTAATATTCTTAATGTTTAACCAATTTGATCACACATGCACACACATCAGCACTCGTGCGAACGCAGAATCTCTTACTAGTTATAAGTTGATAAATATTAACTCAAGTTAGTTAAGATTTATTAGTTTAATTATTATCACTATATAAAACTGAATAATATATTCATTGTAATCAACTTTTTTCATTAAATCAATTCTAAATAATTCAATTTTTCTCAACTATTTCTTATCTTGTTGGACTCTATCATGCTTCTCAACACTGCACTAGACTTACTCGCCAACCCCAACATCCCCTTCCCTACCCCCAAAGTATCCCTCCACCACCCTCTTGTCCATGGGCCAATCTACCTTATGAGGTATATGTAGTTGCCTCCACACAAAACAAAAATGTTTAATTCTTGGTCGATGTGTGTAGAAGAGTTGTCTAGGTTTTTAGATTGGGTGGGGAACAACTAATTTAATAACGCGGTTATAAAATCATTATTTTGCACTAGTGAATATTTGTTGGGAGAGATCAGTCTCTTAAGTAGATCTCTATTGATTATTTTCTAACTTCTAGTGGGAGATATATGTTAGAAAACCATGGATCTCGGGAAAAAGATCATATTGATGAGAAAGATAGAGAACATATGGATAATCTTGATAATTCATGTTGAAAGCATACATAAAATAATTAAAAAGACTTTGTAAATTGAATTTGTCATGTTTTATATATAGAATTTATAAATGGTTAACTACAACCTACTTGTTAACAATCTTTAACTAACTCTTATAGGAGTTGCAACTAACTCATCTAACCAATCAACTACACTCTAACTAACTTCTATTTTCAAATAGCCTCCCACAAACTCAAAATTGGAAAATTAATCGGTCTGAGTTTGAAGCAAGATTATTCTAAAACATGTAAACACGCAGTTCTCATAAGAAAGCAAGAGTCAACAAACTAAACTAAAGCAAAATGTGTAAATAAGCTTTGCAAAGAGATCCGTTTATGTTTCTTCTATTGGTGTCATAAATTTGGATCCATACACTAGGGTTTATAGAAGAACTAAATAAGACTTTCCATGTTGAACGTTCTAACTCCACGGATTGAAAATAGTAGCAACGACACTGCGAAAATTGAAGTACTTGTAGCATATTTCAACTTGAGTGATGAAGGAGATTGCAACATTGTGATAATACACGATAGAAAGAAGGAATTTCAAAAACACTATGTGATTTAGTGTTTCTTCCTTAACCTTCTACAGTTTTTCTTCTACCATCACTTGTTGATTCAATAAACCAAAAATCTTCAAATGAAAATATTCAAAATCTAAAGATGAAAAACTACAAAAAAAAAAAAAAACAATATTGATTTGTGAGAGCAGTGAAACATCTTGCTAGAACAACTATGGTGGAGTATCATCTTTTGCATTATTGAAATTTTCATCACAATTCAATGGATAATCTTCATTGGTGACTGACCAAATTCATATTGATCTTCATCGGTGTTATTTGCGGAAGTATTGTATAAATTTGGAGTTCTATAACCATATGTTTGTGATACCATATTAGTAATTTATGAATCAAGGACATGATCATATTAATGAGAAAGATTGAAAAAGTTGGGAAAGGAAGAGCTTATAGAGGAGGATTGTTAGATGTCATTAGGCATGAAAACTTAACCTGCACTTGTAGATACCCATTCAAACCTACCTCAACTTTGATAGGAAAAATATGCTTTGACCGGGAGCAAATGTAGATTCAAGTTCTCCCCCAAAAATCAAAGTCGAGGCAAGGCATAGATGAGGTGTTGATGCCCAATCTCGCCCAACTAGTTTTTTTTTTTTTTGAAGCAATGATAAATACTATCATAATTAATTAACACAACTGCGAGACATCGGGTTCGAACTCGGGACAAGACGTCCTATTGACATTTCCAAATTGAGATAGAACTTAAGGACGCCCATCATGTTATTTTATTTTAGTGTTTATATACATATGCTCATTTATTTTTATTTAATATTTTTTATGTTATAAATTTTAATCTATTTTCAATGAAAATTTTATTTCATTTTATTATTATCTGAGAATTATATTAATTTTAATAATTAATTTTTTTTTATATCCATGAGCGGAAGGGGGAAATTCCGACTCTGTCGAGAGCGGAATAGATATTTCAATTTCAAAACTCAACAAGATTTATGGACAAAGTATATGTTTTGAAAAGACCATGGTTGGTTTCGTTGGTCCACCTCTCACAAGGTCGTGAGTCCAACTCCCGTACAATGTGATGACCTCTTTGGTGGATCATATGTAAGTATCTCCCTGATGAGCCTCTAAATTTCAACTCATCTAAATTTTTTATTATAAATATATATATATATATATATATATATATAATTTTTTTTTTGACGAAAAGTCAAGGACAAAGTGAAAAGATGTAAAATTCACCCCATTCTCGTACTTAAATGTCATACCAGGTAGAGCGTGACCTTGTCGTAGATCGGTGCAAGTAGTTCATAGCACACCACAATTATGTTAAAATTAATCAAATAAAATTATTAATGTAATTGTACATAAATCCAAATATAACATGTAATCCCTCGGTTACATTATAAGTATTTATTAGTGTTTCACATATATTAAAAAAAAAAAAGATAGTCTAATTAATAAATAAATCATTATATATAAATGTATTTAATGTTGACTTTATACATTTCAAGATAAATTAGTAATATTAATATAAGTAGATTTCAAAAAGAATCGTAAATACATCTACTAATTTGCCTAAGAGTTTTTTTTAGGGAAATTTTTTTTATCAATAAGTGTTTATAATTAAACATAGATGAAGTATTATTAGAACTGAAATCCAAGTTTCTACAAGCAAGTAGTTGATCTTTTTTCTATGTGGTATTCTCCACCACACTTGTTTCATCCATATCCCTCTTTTTGTACACAAAACCTTTAGCTATCAACAAATAAACACACAAATTCAAAGCACTTAACAAAGCCAACATCCAATAAAAGTAATCAAGATGTGCCCTATTCAAATTATCACCCAACCATTTTCCACCACTCCTTGAAGTAATTTCCACCACAATAATTATAACACCATTGGTAACAAAACTTCCAACTCCAAGTATGCTTATATATGCTGCAGCTCCCAAACTTCTCATTCTATTTGGCATTTGATCATAAAATAATTCTTGTAACCCAACAATTGTAAATGCATCTGAAATTCCAAGAATTGTGTATTGAGGTAACAACCACCAAATACTCATTGGTATAATTGCATTATTTGTATTGTTGTCTATGAGATTATTTTTTTTAGCAATATTTACCCTTTTACCCTCCACAAGAGCTGACACAACCATAGTAAATATTGACAAAAAAAGACCAAATCCAATTCTTTGTAACACTGTTATTCCAGAATGATGTCCTGTTATTTTTCTAGCAAATGGGACAAATAATTTGTCATAGATTGGTACTGCAAATAATATCACAATTCCAACTAAGCCTTGAAGTGATGCTGGAGGGATTTTGAAATGTGGTCCAATTGAATGATTTAATGTGCTACTTTGCTTTGTGAAAAATGTGCCTAGTTGACTTTGAACAACAATGAACATTAAACAACTTAGCCATATTGGGATTAACCGAATTACAAGCTTCACTTCTTCAACTTGTGTCACTGAGCATAATCTCCATGGGTTTCTAGTTTGGCTTGAAGCATCATGTTCATCAATTATCATTGCTTTGTCCAAAAATCTATGGTAATATTATTTTTTGTTAGAAGAAATATTCACCTTTGATAAATAAATGTGGTAATAGGCTAATAGAAAATAAAGCAACTAAAATCTAAGAACAAAATATGCAAGGACATTTAATATATTGAAAAATTTGTTCAAACCGGCAATACACTTCTTCACCGTATTCTGTGTGAATTTTACTGTTAAATTCTTTAGAATAAAAAAAATAATTGGATTCTAACTCAAATGAATATTATTTCTCTTTTGTTTCTTGTATAACAAACACGAAAAGCAAATTCACTTCTATATTTAGGTGCTTGAAATCTCTACTATATCTAAATTTGTATTTTAATTTTTACTATAATATGCATTTTATCGAAATTTTTGCTTTAGTTCAAATGTCTTCGAAAACAGTTGTAAAAAACACTTCATTAATTAAAATCTAGCCCTTCTTCCAATTTGAAAAAATTAGAGGCCTAAAAAGATCTTTACTATATCTTAATTTGTATTTTAAACTTCATTTTAATTTGCATTTTTTTATAATAAAAAGTTTAGATTAGATAAAGTATCATCTATGCAAGATCAAAGAGAAAGGATCAAGACCCCCCATTTATCAAAAGAAATTGAGACCTCATATAGACACAAGTGGAACAGTGATGGAACCTATTTTCAGAAATATCTTATAAAGTGGATTTCACCAACATTTCTTTAAGAGAATCGACAACCCAATAAAATTTATTATTAAATGCAAGTCTTTATTGATAATTTTATAGTTCAAAGTAATTCGTAGTCACTTATTCCATCTAAAATGAAATTAAAGTAAAAATTGTATTTGATAAATTAATATATCTAATCTAAAATTTATATCAAGTACGTCAATTTTTTAAATATTATTTTTACTTATATTTTATTTCAAAGTGGATATAATTTTTGTCGTACGATAAATTTTATCCAACGTGAATCGATGATTAATTAACAAAATAAAAACAAATTTTGATTTGATTGGAGTTCAAATCCCTTCTAGTCATGCGGTCAGAACAATTCAAATTAAAAGATAAACATCAAAGTCTTCGTTTTTCTTAACTTAACTCCGACAACCACAATAAATGAAGAAAAAAAGTGAAGACAACAAATCGATTTTTGTAAAAACAACTTAATAAAGAGGAAAGTACCTGTATTGATCAGTGTGGGCCAAAGGACGATCTATGGGTTGAATTTGGGAATGAATTAAGTCACCATGATCATGGCCATACCAATAATTATCAGGCGTGTCCTTCACGCGCCACTTACGAGATGCAGCAACAAAAACTTGGGCAATACTTGTCATTGGGCTTCCTTTTGGGCTTTCTTTCCAATACCTTTTCCTTCCTAGCAAGAACATCACCAATGCTGCTGCCAACATTGCTACTAGAACTTCATTCCCCACAGCCCAACCCACATTGTCCTGATTTTATTGGCATATGATAAATTTTCAATTAAGATTCTCCTTTTTTGTTAATAATTCAAATTATCTTATATTAAATGATTTTGAAGGTCATGACTAAATTGTTCTATGTTAGGGGAATTTTAGTTTTACTAAAAATAAGGGATGTTTGTTATAGGTTAAAACAAAGTGATTTTTTACTTTATATTTTTAAAAATGATTTTTAGAGAATCTACTTCAAAATATTAAATGTTATTTTGGGTTCATTTAATATTGATTGAAAAATTAATTTTTGATATGTGGTAATTTCAATATTGATTGTTAGATAATATACTCAAAATAATTTCTCATTTTAAGTAATTTTTAAATTTAGTCCAAATAAAGATGTAACATAAAATTAAATACTTAAAATAATTTTTTTTTAGAAGCTACTGTAATCAATTTCTCATTTGAATCTTTTTTATTGTAATTCTCTTTTTAAAAAATTATAATAAAAAGAATATAATAGTTTAAAAACCATTTAAAAGAAACTGTAACAAATGAAACCAAGACGTCATCAAATTAAAGAGAAATATAATTATTGTAACATAACAAAATAGTTATTTCACTTTTTCTGAATTTTATAATTCAATAATTAATAGTAATTATCTAAAAAAGTGATTTTTCATAAATAATAATATTAAGATTAAAATTACCTGCAGATACACTATAACGAACACAGCAAAAATTGAACCAATTACAGTTGCTAGGTACCACCAATTGAAAAATGAGCTTTTGGCGTCTCTCTCTTCCAATGTGTCTTCATCGAACTGATCGGCAGCAAATGTTTGTACGCACGGCTTGTGTCCGCCATCCCCGACTGACAACACGTAAAGAGCCGTGAAGAACAACTTCTTGTTTTTCATTATGGACACTGATAGTGTCAACAAAATCATTCCCTGCATATATGGTGTTAATTATGTAATGTAACAATTAAACATTTTTAATGTTTGAACATGTTTAATAAAAAAGTTTATTTTGTGTACATTGTGAATGTAAATAACTGCATAGATTGACAACTAAGGACAATCTGATTAGACGAGGTGTTAAAGAGACTACATTTTAAAGTGACAAGAGGTATCTTGTGTTCCGATGATTAGTTTTCCACAATTAGAACATCTTATGCTTTGAGTAGTAATCTTTTTTATTGAATCCAATTTTATTTTTTCAAAAACAAACAACTACACATAAATGTGATTTTAGAATTACTTATGATAAAAGTCAAATATTTTATTGATGTAACAATTACGATTGATTGATGGTATAAAATATTGTGTCATTGTATATGAATTAAATTATTAATTGAAATCATACACCTACTTATATTTGAAAATTTCATTATTTTTCCAACAAAATTATATATTTGATAGTGAGAATTGAATTTGAACTATATGAATTGTCAACATAGTGTTTTCATTAGAAGGTAGATAACTATTCAACTAACACATGTGATTAGCTATATGTTCACTGATTTTTACTTCCCTTTCTTAAAGGAAGACCTAAATATACAAGTTTACTTGATGTCTCACAGTTTCACTTAATGTGAAAAGGTTGTCCTGCAAAATAATAAACTATTTGACATTTGAATTTAGGTATCACGAAATGCAAATTATATGTTAAATTATTTGTAGATTTGAGTTGATATAAAGTCTTCCATATAGTGAACTTATTCAATACATGGAATATTGCATGGGCAACATTTGTTGTTCTAAATATTAATAATTTTGCAGCACTTGTGTAACTGTAAGGGTGTCTTAGAACTTAGTGTTTTGAGTGATGTAAAAATTAGGTTTGTCTATATTAGATAGTGATTGTATGTCTTTGTTGGTTCTCATTCTTAATCTCATGCAAATGTCATTTGAAACAAATGAGTTCGTGAAAAATAATGTTTTAGCATGCAAAAACTTTGTAACATATTCTTATTATATTGGCACACTTTGAAATCCATTAAAAATATTTCTTAAGTGATTTTTAACTTTGTAAATCGACTTACAGGCTAATGAATCGATTCACAAAATGTCAATAACTTTTTTTGATATTCTAGACCAGTGAATCGACTCACGGGACTTACGAATTGACTCACTGCAAAACATGGGGTTTTGGGAGTCGACTCACAATAGGTGTGAATCGACTCCCATTTGTGTAAGTCAACTCACAGTTTGTGTAAATCGATTCACAAGGCCACTAGAGTTATTTTTTTGACAATTACGTAGTTGTTATTTAAATTAGGAAGGATTAGGAAGGATTAGTATGTTGTCAATTTTTTTTTCGTGTATTTCATATATAAACAATCATAAACCTCTTGAAACAAAAATAATACTTTCACTCGTTCCAAAAACATAATGCATTCAAGATCGTAATGCAAATTGAAAACTCTTTCTTATTCAAATCAGGTTTGCAATCAAAGTTTTATGTGAGAAATAACATAGAGAGAATCTTTGTGCTGCGTTGTCTATTCCAGACACAAGTCATCAAGGGGATATCAATTGATTTTGTGTTGAAGAGCTGAAGAAGGGACATATTCAGTTTTGGCTAGAGAGGTAGTTTATCTAGGGACTATATTGCAAGGAGTTAAGAAGGGTTCTTCTTCTCTAAGATAAGGTTCAAATTTTCTGTAGAGGGTTGTTCCAAGAATCTTGTTCAAGAGCATTTAGGAAGAAGGAATCAGTGTACATATTGTAACAATTGCCAATGGATCTTGTAAACGTTTGAAACCAAAATAATGGAAGAAACTTTATTTCTTTGAATGAGGACTGAATGTACTCTACATGTGAGGACGAAGTAAAGGAACTAGTATAATTTGTTGTTTGATTTTCTCATTTCCTTAACTCATTTATTTTTGCAATTTCGTTCTTTATCGATTTGGCTCAATTTGGAGTTTGTTGGCAAATTTATTGCTTTCTGTCTTGATTGATAAAAGGTTAAGTACTTAGAAATTCCTATTTTAAATCATGGAAGAAACTTTATTTCTTTGAATGAGAATTGGATGTACTCTACATGTGAGGACAAAGTAAAGGAACTAGTATAATTTGTTGTGTGATTTTCTCCTTTCCTTAACTCATTTATTTTTGCAATTTCGTTCTTTATCGATTTTTACAATACAATCGATCTTTGAAAAAACAATTCCAATACATTATTGTACGCAAATCTTTGAAAAAGTGTAAACTATATTCAACCCTTCCTCCTTTCTAGAGTTTATTGAACAAGTCATTTCTTGACTAACAAATTTTATTAAGAAAGCTATAGAAATGAACACATTTGTATAGTGTTCCTATAGGTATTGAAATGCATGTCTACTCAAGCTCACATTTGATATTTGTGAATGTTTGTCTCCTTAGTTTGGTTATATAGTATTTTAATGTATGTCAAAATTGGGACTTAACATAGGTGTTATTTTAGCTATGTTGCTCTCAATAACCACTAAGTATGGAAATAAAAAAACTAAAAAACTAATTGACAAAATCAATCATGCATGGCATTAGGTGGATGTTGGGACTACTTTTGAAACTCATAGAAATACATTGAACTTTCTTTAAGTCATTTTTACATCAATGAATGATTCATGAAGTTCTTGAATCAATTCATTATTTCCGTGAACCTGTTTTAAGAAAATCGATGCACATGAAATGATTCACTTGTTTTATGAATCGATTTATCAAATTTCTTGATCTCAAGACAAATCGATTCACACTTGTCATGAATTGGTTCATGACAGTTAAGGACTAATCCTGAGGTTTCATAACACGCATTAATCGATTCATCATTAAGCGTGAATCGATTAACACGAACACAATTTCAGTTTTTCAATGCATTAAGTTGTGTTTTATCAATTGATCCTTTACCTATAAATATCATCACCTCATAAATTTTATTTTAACATTCATTCTTCAACTTTTTCATTCCAAGTCTGAATTTAGATTACACAATTTTTCTAATTCACTTTCTTGTTGTTAAAATTTGAGAGAAAATGTGGGGTATCTTTTTTTCGATGAGTGTTCATATTTTGAGAGTTTCTGAGGTATCAAATTCTACATTTTGTGAGAGAAAATAGGTATCTTTAGGGGTTTTGTTAATTACTTAAATGTGAAATGGTGTTCTTCAATTGAAGAGTTAAGGTTCAAGAAATTTGTTAGAACAAGAAACAATAGAGAGAACGAAATGATAAACAAGAAATACAAGACATTTGATCACGGAGTTCGGCAAAGTGTGCCTACATCTCTAACTACATAACAATTGTAGTTCCTTCTTATTAGATGAATGAATTAGGATTTACATATTACAAGTTGTGTTTAAATACTAGTAATAAGGTTTGTATTACAACAATACCGTTGAACCATACAGTGCAGAGCTATCGCCGCCCCTATTTCCCCCCAAAACAACAGTTGGGCCAAAACACAAGGGCAGCAATGAAGCTTGCTCTGCTCGCTGCTCTATGCCCACTTGATACTACATATGAGTCATACTCAACAATCACCACCTTGGCAAATATCAAACCCCTATGAAGATTCACTGCATCACGCTCACATCCTGACAATTGGAAGTACCACTCCTGCTTAACACTAAGAAACATGTAACAAGTCGAAGCAATGCTATTGTCACTAGTGACTAGCTTGGTCAACATATCAGTTGCATTCTCTTAAGTATGAACCTTTTCAAGTAACATCTATCCAGATGCAAGTAAATCTCTGATCTTGTGAAACCTCACATCAATATGCTTAGTCCTAGTGTGATACACTTGATTCTTTGCCAAATAAATGGCACTTTGACTATCATAATGCTACTGAACTTCATCTTACTCAACATTCAATTCATTTACTAATCCTATAAGCCATAAAGCTTTTTTGGCAGCCTCAACTACTGCTATATACTCTACTTCGGTGGTAGACATGGCCAATATGAATTAAACTAATGATTTCCAAAATATTTGTTCTCCTACTAGGGTAAAGAAATATCTTGTTGTACACCTTCTATCATCCATATCACCTGCATAATCAAAACCAACATATCCTACAACTAAAAGATCACCCTATTTATTGCTAAACATGATACCATGACCTGTTGTACCCTTCAAATACCTAAAAATTCACTTGATTGTTCCCAATGACATTTAACTAGTTTGGACATAAACCTTCAAACTTGACTTACAACTTATTTAAATCTGGTCTAGTGCAAACCATAACATTCACTAAACAACCAACAACACTAGCATACGAAACCTTTGACATATACTCTGTTTTTACATTTGTCTTTGGACATTGATCCAACGAGAGCTTAAAGTGATTCCTTAATAGAATACTCACAACCTTAAAATTACTCATATCAAATATGTCTAACACCTTTTCAATATAGCTTTTCTGATAGTCATAATTTTCTATCACTCATATCCTTGTGAATTTTCGTACGAAAAATTTTCTTAGCAACACCCAAGTATTTCATGTCAAATTATTTTCCCAACAAGATTTTCAATTCATTTACATCATGTAAATGATTAGCATCGTTCAATAGTTCATCAACATACAATAACATGAAAATAAAAAAGCCATCATCAAGGCTCCTAACATAAACACAACAATCATACTCACACCTTCTGTGCTAATTTGAAGCTTGTAGGAATCAAAGAGCTTGTACCACTACAAAAGAGATTACTTTTGACCATACAGAGACCTCTTCAATTTACAAACTAGTCTACATTGTCCAATATCACTAAAATTCTCTTGCTACTCCATGTAAATTTTCTCATCTAGATCAATATGAAAGAATGTTATCTTCACATTCATTTGCTCTAAATGCATGTCCTGACTAGCTACCAAGGCTAACATTTCCTTCATAGAAGTATATCTAATGACTAGAGAGAAAATATCATCATAGTCAATTCATTTCTATTGTGAATAACCATTTGCTATAACATGAGCCTTGAACTTTTCACCTTCTTTTTCTATTATTGCAGGTTATCTCTTCTACACTCACTTGCAACCGATAGCCCTTTTCCGTCTAGGAATCTAAACAAGCTCTCATGTCTAGTTTTTCTCTAAGGACTCTATCTCCTCCAGCATAGAACCCGTCCACTTATCTTTCTTATCGCTAGCTATAGCCTCTTGAAAGGTGGATGGATCTTCAGAACTAGTAAGAAGAGTATAAGCTTCCAAGTCTTCATCTTTTATAGTGGCTTGATCTGATAGCGCTCTAGGTCACGTACAAGTAATATTGTACTCCACATGTATGTTCTATTTTAGATTAAGGTTTAGCTTGTGGTTCAGGTACTACCCAAGTGTTGCTTACTGGTAGTGGCTCAACATCGACTTAAATCACCTTACTACTGGAAGTTTCTCTCTATGATGTGGACATGTCTATTTTAACTGATAACTTCAACATGAAATGCTCATCAAACATAACATCCCTATTAATCAACATCTTCTTTGAAAATGGATCACATAACTTGAACCCCTTCACACCTTTTGTGTAACCGATGAAGACACACTTCATCAACTTTAGATCAAGTTTATATCTATCTTCATTGGGTATATTGGGTATATGCACATATCTTGGACACCAAAAAATTCTTAAATAGTGAAGATTAACGGGGTTACATGTCCATACCCCCTATGAAACTTCCCCATTCCAATTAAGCTCGTGGTGGCCTATTGATAAGATAACACACCATGCTAATAGCCTATAAATAGAAGCCCTTAGAAAAGTCCATCATTAAATCGGAAACATCTTGCCTTATCAGTTAGAGACATGTTCATTCTCTCTACGACACCATTCTGTTATTGTGTCTTTTAGAATTGAAAAATGACTCGGAAATACCGTGTTCCGCACGAAATTTCAGAAAATTTGAGTCAATGTACTCTATCCCATTATCTGCCCGCAAATACTTGACTTTTTTGCCCTTATGATTTTCTACCTTTGCTTTCCAAACCTTGAACTTGGCAAAAACTTCATATTTATGTTTGAGGAGATACATCCAAACTTTGTGCAAAAAATACCTAGAACAACCCATAAAAGGTTCTTTGTTTGCCCCCCACACATCAAAATGCACATAGTCTAGGATTCCATTTGTTTTGTGTTTTTCGGATTTAAAACAAACACGACACTATTTCCCAAGTATACAATACTTTCACAAAGCCAGCTTACAGTTGAGGATTCCCTTCAACAAATGTCTCTTATGAATTTTTATGATCCAAAGCTCATTGATAAGTCTCATACGCATGTGCCACAATTTTGTAGCATCATCGTCAAACTCAACCGGCTCAACATCACCTACAATAGTACAACCCAACAATGCGTAGATGCTACCTGTTCTGCTCTTTTCTCTCATCACTATCAATACACCCTTACTAACCTTCAAAATATCCATATCTCCATCAGACCTATATGAGAAATCATTTTCTTGTATAGTACCTAGGGAAATCGAATTGCATCTCAATTCTAGAATATATCTAACATTATTCAACATTCACACACCCCCATAATCCAGAGAAATTTTAATTTGTCTTCTTCCAGTGATAACACATGTTTTATCATCACCCAAATAAACAAAACCAAAACTACCTAACTTGAATGTGGTAAATCACTCCTTGTGCGGCATCATGTGGTAAGAACAACCAAAGTCAAGAATCCATGTGTTTTTGTGCACTTTCTAGATGAAACACAAAGAATACCTACCTCATTTCCAGGGCATCAGTTTGAACCATGTTCACAAAATTGAATAAGCCATGTTGTTAGAACAATCCCTCCTTTAATGCCCAATTTGTTTGCTACTAAAGTACTTTTTTGTTTTTTTGTTCTTGTATTTAACCTCTTCTTCTCAGAACTTGTTTACATTTTTCCCTCCCATGGTCTTGACCTCCCTTTACATACAGACCTTCTCCTGAAGATCTTTCCTCTACAATCTGTCTCCATTGAGAATGAGACTGAAGTGTAGTAGTAATATTGTCCAGCTTGATAGTGTATATATCATATCTAAAAGTTTCCACAAGGTGAATAAACTAACCTGGTAATGAGCACAACAGAATAATAGCCTTGTCTTTGTCATCGACCTTCACCCTAAGCCTCACCAAATCGGTGATTATTCAGTTGAATGTGTTGACATGTTGTTGCAAATCAAATTTTTCATGCATTTTCAACCTATATAGTTGTTGCTTAACAACAATTTGATCATATGAGTATTTTTCACAGATACTGACTTTTAATTTTCTCTCAGAACTCCTTTTGAGATGTTAGGTATATGATATGATATATCGCTTCATTTGATACACACAAACGAGTCATACTTACGGCCTTATCCTTCATCTCTGTTCAGTCGACTTCTGCAATGTCTTTCAGTTTCTCCTCACGTAGCGCCTTTTGAAAACCTTGTTCTACCGACAGATTCTTAACCCTTATTTGCAATAATGTGAAGTTTCTGGTTCTGTCGAATCTTGCCATTTTGAATTTTGCACTAGAGTTGCTCGTCATATAATAACAATTGGTAGAATAGCAACATGATCTTAAAAGAATAGAGAGAATGAAATCACAAACAACAAAGTGTGTCTACGTCTCCAACTACAAAGCAGCTGTAATTTCTTCTTGTTATATGAATAAATTAGAATTTATAGAGTACAAGTTGTGTTTAAATACTAGTAATAAGATTTAAAGAGGGTGGTTATCTCCCTCGCACCCCAATTGCCCCCCCACCACAACAATAGTTGGGCCAAAGCACAATGGTATGGGAAAACCTTGCTCCGCTCACTCGCCCCTTGCCCACTTGATACTACATATAAGCCATACTCAATAAATTTTAAGAGGGTGTTCTTCAAGTTTCATATTTTTGAGTGGTTCTTGAAGGATTAAATTTTTTTCAATTGTAATTAATAACTTAGTAAAACTTGTTATGTGTTAAAATTTTATTTTGTAATTTGATTGCTCTTGAATTGTATTGAAATATGAATTTTACTTGTGAAATCTTTCTGGTTATAGTTAATTCTTAATTTTGGGTGATATTAATTCTTGATTTTTCACTGAATTGTAATAAAGACTCTAGTTTTGAAAAGTAGATGAATCTATTCAACCAATTCTTCTAAAGTCTTGTAATCATCCTTGTCTAACAGAATGCATAAAAAAAATATTTTGAACTTGATTTGGTTAAATGAGATAATGATTCTTACCTCTAGAAAGAGAACCCAAGTTTAATTCCTATGAGGCATCCTAATTTTGAGGTTTGGGAAATCTAATAGTATGCTTTTTGTGTATCTATATGCTAGAATAAGGGATTAGTTTTATAGGTCCAAATGGTTAAAGTTGTGAAGATACTCTGGTGGTTATTGGAGAGTTCAATAGTTCATTTGCCATGTTGTAATGAGAGAACAACACCAACTAGAACTGATGTAACAATATCTAAATATTTTCCTTCATTTAAATTCTTTTTTTCTTCATTTCATTTTTGTTGTAGGCTTTTTATATATATATAAATTTTCTTAAGAACCTAAAATTATGCTTTGAATGTGAGAGATTGTTTAACTTTTTTTTTTGTCTATGGAAGAATTAGAGATCATATTAGGGAATGTGTCGAGGTGGTGGGAATGGTGAAGAGTGTTATAAAAAACGTGAAGACAAGGAGCACCCATTTGGACTTAGGACATGTGCATCTATATTGAATAAGTTCAATATTGAGCTTCAACGTGATAATAGGCCGAGTTTCTCTAGTATAATTTATTTTCTAAGTCAAGCAGTACAAAGCAGAGGGGTCAACAGGTAGAAAGGGTCAAAAGAAGCCCATTCGAGCTAATGAGGTTGTTGCAATGTCGAATAAAACAAATAAGAAACAATCCAACATTGAGGATATAGAGAAAGTGGTTGAGTCTCTTAACAACTTTGCTATTGGGAAATTAGATGAAGGAAGAATTGAAACAAAAAAGGATAATAGGGGAAAGGCAAATAGGGTTATCAAGAGCGAAACAACGAAGGGCCTTATTTATGGAAGAAAGGAGAAGAAAAAATAGGGTGAAAAGGATACTCCTTGAGGTTGTTGATGAGGAACATAGCGCATTCATACAAGAGAGAATGATCTCTAACAATGCTTTTATAGTCACCAAGTGTTTAAGTAGATAAAGGGTAAAAAACAGATGATGGCCCTGAAGCTCTACATGTTAAAAGCTTATGATCAAATAGAATGGCATTTTGTGGAAAAATTCCTTAAAATCACGGGATTTCCTAAAAACTCATTAAGGTCATAATGAGGTGTATCACTATGGTGTCCAATCAAACTATCAATAATGACCAACCAAATAAAAGTTTTGACTCAGAGTGTGGTCTAAGGCAAGAATACCCTTTATCTCCATACATCTTTATTTTGTGTGTAAATGTTTTGTAAGGTTTATTGTTTATTGCATTAAGATGTGAGCTTCAAAAGGATTCATGGTATTAAGGTGGCGAAAAAAGCCCCTCAAATATCTCCTCTCCAATTTGAGAGTAACATCTTTTTATTTATAGGAGTTAACTAAAATAAGGTTACAACCATTTTGAAGGTTCTTAGTATCTAACATAGTGCTTATGTCCAAGTTGTGAACATAGAGAATTAAGAGGCTTCATATAGTTGAAATGTGCCTAAAATTGACAAAAATATGATTTGTAATCATATGAGAGTTAAGATTGTGGAGCATCATTCGTGATATTTAGGTCTTTATTGTATATTTCATAGATAAAAGAAAAATATATTCTCCTTTATTCATAAGAAGAATTGGAATGGAAAGAAACTCAAGGGTTGAAAAGAAAAAAGTCTTTCTAGAGCCGACAAAGAAACATTCATCAAAGTAGTAGTTGAAACCATAGAGGTGTTGTCAGTCTACTTGTAAGAGAGAATATAATGCAAGAGACCACCCTTCTCTAAAGGAATCTTTGGGGGTAGTTCTCAAATGCTATGTTGTAGCCCATGACCTTGTATATTTGTCTAAGGTAGTTGATTTTCAGAAATTAGTCGTATGGATGATTGTTAAGATAATATGAAAATAATTAACCATTGCATCAATGAAATTCAATATTTACAAAAAAAAAAAAAACTATTGAATGGCGTAAGTGTAACAAGAGTTGCGTAAAATATATATATATATAGAGAGAGAGAGGAATATGCTTTTGACATAATTCTTTTTCTACTTTTATATCTTATTTCTTATTCAATGTAATATATTGTTTTATTATTTTAAGTTATTTACAAACGTTTTCTAACAAACTTTCTTAATTTGCTCATCTATCTAAAACGTGAGAATACCGGGGGAAAAAACGTCTTGAATTAGAAAATATTTCCATTTATTATATATAGAAATATATTTTTATATACTTTTTTATTAATTAACTTAGTGTTCGTTTATGTAAACTGTTTTTTTAAAAAGTATTCTATAAAAAATAGATTTTTTTATATACTTTTGAGAAGTTTTCTAAAATATATAATTCTAAAAAAAGAATTTTTTTCAATAATCTTCTTAAAAAAGCTGAAAATTGATTATTTGATATTTTAATTCTTAAACTTAACTTAAATATCTCAATAATTTTTTTAATAAGAAATTGTTTCTAACAAAAATTTGAAGAATTAGAATTAGAATTACAATTTCACTAATAAATCAGAAACAAAATTTTAAAAAATGTTTAAAGGAAATAAACAGCAAAGATACAGTATAACACGGTCACATGTGTAACTAATTTTTTTAATGAAAATTAGTAAAGTGAAAGGTGATATTGAAGGGAGAATGATTATATAAAAAAAACATAAATGAATGAAATTAAATTACCAATAGATAAATGATGGATGAGATGATAATTGTCTTGAATCGACCAAGATATGAATCAGCTATGAAGCCACCAAGCAAAGGGAATATTGAAGAAACACCAACCCAAGTGTTTTTGTTCTTAGCAGCTTCAGTCACTGGCTCATGAAGAGCCTCTGTTAGGTATATGATCAAATTCGAACCCAACCCAATGTATGCAAATTGCTCAGCAGCTTCCATAACTACAAAAATAATAATTATAATTATAATTGATATATTTTTTAAAAATAATAAAAATAATAATTGCATAGTCTTCGATTATAAGAAAGAAAAAAAAAGTCTCGTAAGAACAGTTTCTGATAAAAAATTGAAACAATATTTAATCGATTGGGACATATTAGAATCTGCAATACCCCTTTTGAGAAAAGATTTGATATATTGAGGTGCAGATTGAAACTTCCAGTGTCCCTTGTTTGTACTGGAAATTTCATCACTAAACTATTCATACATAAAAAAATAAAAAAAATAAAAACAAATCAAATGTATACTTTATGCTAAAATAAATCTTCTATAAAGTTAGACAAGAAAAATAAATTTTGTAAGGATTACTCACTTATGATGAAGATGGCAGCATGCCATCCTCTTTTGGGGGTTTTGGTGGTTTGGCCATGGCTTTGGATTTCGACGTCACCATTGTTATCTCCCATAACTATAGAGCTATGAAGAGAGAATACTTAATTGACAATTAATATATAGTTTGGGAGAATCATATTTGAGGAGGCAACACAAAGGGATTAATTTCTCGCTTATATATGCACAAAATAAGAGAAATATTTTGGGATGGACTTTTAATGTGTACGCGGTTACATTGTGGCTATAATAAATATTTTGTTTTATACCATAAAAATAATATTTAATTTGACATATATAGTTCTTTTCAAATTCAAAATGAAAATATATAACTTTTTTAATTTATAAATATATGTACACAATTCTTTTTATTAAAAATTTCACAAATTTAAGATAAAAGTGACAAAAATATAAATAAATAAATCAATTTTTAAGCTCATTTTTTGTAGTAGAATTTTATATAATGTTGTACACATGTCTGGAAGAATCATTTAAATGTATACATTGACATTTTAATAGAGAGTAAAATTATTTGTACAATAATTTGTAGAGCTTAAAAATGTAACTTATTTTACAATGATTACGAACGAAATTTTAAAATTTTATGAAATCTAAAAACTTATTTAATCCTAAAAATATTTATGTAAGACCCACATAATTTAAAACAATACATTTAAGTAATAATCAATGAATGAGTACTAGTAATTATGATATCAATAAATCATTAATTTTTTTTTTTTTATCATCCATTTTCTTTAACCTATTTTTGTTTATACTAAGAGACGGAGGGAATACGATTTATTATTTGTTATTCTCTCTTTTCTTCCAATTCTATTAATTTTTTTTTCTCATACCATTACTTAAATATAATTTTGTAAAGTAACTCATAAATTATCTTCCTCATACAAAATTAATTATATTTCATAAATTTGTGTGAAAGAGTCAAATTAGCATATAATATGAAATAGAGGAAACATATTTTTTGAATAAATAAAAGACGTGTTAAAAAGAGTGTGTTGCTAGTAACTTTTTTGCTTAATTGTAATTTTAGTTACTTTATTTTTACTAATTCACGAAATTGGTTATTCTATTTTAAAATCCGACAGTTTCGATCTCTTGTTATAATTTTTTTATCACATCATCAATATATTACAGCTATTATATTATTTTTTCTATTTGTTTCTGTATTTCTTTCTCACTTAAATGGTTGACAGAATATATAGGTGTATTTGTATGTATACATGTTACTTTTCTTAGGAGAATTTGACCCCTACACCTCCATGAGGAACCTATTAATCATGCTCAGTAATTCAAGGAAGCAACTAAGAAATCAAGAACCAAAGAGGTTGGGGCAGAGCAATGTTGGGTTTCGTGGGAAAGGATATAGTATTGTTCTATAGAGAAGCAGAAATAATTATATGTTGGTTTGTTTTGGATATACAATATTGCCTATGATTGTAAATAATTATATTAATTAATTAATAAATAAAACTTCACTTTTAATTTCTTCCTCATCTCTTCCCGCCTATGTTGCACGTATACGAAATGAGTATCACATACGATAAGTTATTTCTTATAAAATATAAATATACGATAAGTTTAGTTGTATATATAAAAATAAAAATTTCACAAAATATTAGTAAATATTATATAGAAAAAATTTAAAATAGAAGAAATAAGATAAAATTTAAGAAAAATAGGACATTTGATTGTATCGTTTACATTGTATATCACGTCATTTATAATATGTCATATTATTATTTTTTAGTTTAAAAATTTAATGGAAAGACTAAAACTTTGAATTTTAAAATAAGTGGACCAATTCTATAAATTGATGGAAATAGAATGACAAAAAATACCATTAAATGTAATTTTAAACAAAAATATTCCTTGTCACCTTGATTGATTGTGAAAAGAAAAAGAAAAGAAAGAGATGAAAAAGGTAGGAGAAAAAGAAAGAATTAGGACATCTTTGATTTTCTTTTCTAAATTTATTTTTTAAATATTACAAAAGGATAAAAGTTGTTTGCTTAACTCTTTTGTAAGTGGTTGTTTTAGAAACTATTTTGCGTTTTTTCTTTTTTAAAATAGGAAAACACAAACATCTTTGGGGTGTTTTTCTGTAAAAGAATGCGTAAAACTCACCATTTTCATTAATGGCAGTTTAATAAATATATAAATAAAAATATAAACAAATTATATTAAAATTGTAAACCATGGAGCATTTGTTTGGTTTGACATTTAAAACCCATAGACGCATGTTTCCAACATTTTGACACAATTTATTCCTTTTTATTCCTTTATTACCCTCACCTGTATTTATAACCCAACACCATTGTGTAAAAACATATGTAAGTATACATACTCGAAAACAAGTAATAAAATGATAAATGAAGATCGGTCTCATGTGGATTATTAAGAAATTTCAAATTTTCTTATCAATATTTTTTTTTGTGAAACTATCAATATTCATTTTAATCATTGAAGAAAATAAAATAACAAACAATTTCATGTAACCAAGAGTTTTAAGAAAATCGACAATTAAATGTAGCTTGATTTAGTTGGATGGAATAATTGGATTATGTTTCTTTTGTTATGCGTAAGTTTATCATTGATGCTACACGACGTTACATCATTTAAGATTCTCTTGTGTCTAAAAATTCATTAAATCAATTCTACTGGATAAAATGGTAATAAGATTTCCTTATGTCTAATCACTAACTTTTTGGTTCCAAATACTATGTCTAAGTATTTGAGTTAATTTCTAATCTACTACGTTAGCTACTTGAAGTTCATTCATTAATTGCTTTCACTAATTAATAATTTATTATCTACTCTAAGTTGATCAATATCATAATAAACATATAATCACAAAACACACAAGTGCTAAAAATGCATTCACATCATTACACATCACATACTTCATAATCAAAGTTAACATAATCCATCAAAGTGTTTTAGCCTATATTGAGCAAGACAATGAACTTAGGTATAAACTCGTTACAACATAAATGGAGTAATTATTAAATAACCTAAGTGAATCTTCAATAAGAACTAGTGATTTGTCAATCACTAGATGCTCTAGCTAGAGATAAACTTCTTGCTTCAGTCTTCAATGAAGAAAAAAAGAAGAGGACATTGGAATATTTTATTAATTTGGTTAAGGAGATGCAGCCAAATTAGAACTAGACAGAGTACAAGTGTCATTAACTACTTATAGTACTCTCGACATTTAATGTCTCACTTCGGATCTCTTGAAAATTCAGCTCAACAAATGTTTAAAGAGATATTTTTCAATTGAAACAAACTCTTCTTCAATGCTACATCACCCTACAACTATCAATCTTCCTTTTCCACAAGTGCTATAGCAGCACACATGAATTCTTGTTCACATTAAAGCACTAATCATGCACACTTGAGATAAATACATTAAATCTAACAAACACAAAACCATGCTAGCTTAAACATTACTAAATCCTAAAATTAAGCATGAAATTAAATTCAAATAAATAATAATCTTAAAAAGGAAGTAAGATATCTCTCATTTCTAAGAGTTATCATCCACTAATTTTCCTTTTTCTTTCTTTGCTCTAATGCTTACAAAGTTGTTATGTTTTTTCATAAAACAACCTTGTATTCTATGTGTTTGATAAAATATCTCTTAAGAATTATACAGTTTTTTTGGTTTTTGGCAATGCAATATTTTGTGTGTAGTATTAAGAAAGAACAACCAATCATTGATTTTTACTAATTTTTACTGATTTTTTTACTAATTTTTATACAATTATAATTAAATTTAATAATGCAACATAAATTTAAATAATTATCTAAAATGGAAATGAACCTACACATATTAAAACTCATATCGATAATTGTACATCCAAAATCAATTTTGAACCAAATTATCCAAACAATATGGATTGAAAAAATCACTTTTAAGTTCCTATATGTAAACATAAATTAATTTATACTCAATTCAATTTTAGCTAAAATCAATGGTCGTTATTGCATAATCAAATATATACAGAGTCTTGTAGGGAAGAGGGAGTCGCTTAACTCTTACTAAAATATGTCCCCTTTTTTTTAATCCTCTTGTTCTTAAAGGAATGAAGTCTTAAATTAATAATCTAGAGTTCAGTTGGGAGGTAAGTAAAAAATGTGTAAAAATTGTTCCATTCAATATTTGAATACGGATTCTCTCGAATAAATGATCTTTAACTGAAACTTATATCAATTGAGCTTAATCACTTAATTAAGTATCTCACTCTTTTAGGTTTTTTAACGCATCCATAACATATATTTGAAATATATATGATTATTAATTTAAATTAATTGATTAAATAATTAATAATCATACATAATAATTTCACACAAAAAACAAAAAATTTAACATAATTTCTAGTCACTTTATTCTTCTAAATTAATAATCATACATATCGATTAGTCCTGAAGGATTAATTTAAAACATTCATATTGATTTAAAAAACAAAAAATCAAAACTAAATCATGCCCTTATAAATTTATTCTATAATCATATTATAGATATAATGTATTTATCACAGTTGCTTACCACTTGAATCGAGCATATATGTGTGTGGTGTTTTTTTTCTTCTTATTAAATAGTTCTATCTACAATCAATATAAAAAAAGAAAAGAATATGCTATGAAAATTATAATGTTACCTCTTTAATATAAGAAAAGAATGTGCTATCAAATTTATAATGTTGTCTATTTAAAATT
>JBBPBQ010000001.1:6863530-6923617 GCA_037974755.1 Cicer yamashitae | reverse complement strand
AAAAATTACACGTGACAAATATTGACAGTGATAAATATAAAAATTATTGTATAAGTATTGGCGGCTAATACATAAAAAAAATACGGGACAAATATTTATTATTGATAAATATTAAAAAAAAGAGACAAATTTTTGTCATTGATAAATATTTTTCCTAATACAAAAAAAATATATTGTCAGTGATAAATATAAAAATAATAAAACAAATATTTGTCATTGATAAATAAAAAACACGTAACAAATATTTATCATTGATATTAAAAAAGCACAGGACAATTATTTGATATTAATAAATATAAAAAAATATTTAATAAATATTTATCATCAATAAATAAAATAAATTTTTTTATTTAAAATCTACACAAAATACATATAAAATATTAATAATATGTCATCCATACAATAACACGGATTTCTGGTTAGTTTCGTGGGTAAAAAGAAAAAGAGCAAATGAAGTAATAAAGAATGCTACGGTTAAGTTTCATTATGAAAGTTAATCAGTTTTCACAGCAATATTTGAAATCTTTGCAGCAGCAAAAAGAAAAGCAATATCTAAAATCCAATTATGGTAATCTTTTTATATAAAAAAGTTAACACTCAAGTTTTCATAGGAATGAGATTCTTGCTAAAAAGTTAAATAAATTACAATTAAGATTTTAAATTCAATTTCTTCTGAATAATTTATATTTAATTAAAATTCATTAATTACTTAAACTCAATTACTTGAATCCAAGCATTCTCTCACTCTTTTATTCTATTATCATACAAATGTTAGAATCAGGGCCACCCAATCCATTATGAGGCCCAAAGCGAATTTATCAGACGGGCCTTTTTCAAAGTTAATAAATAAATTATTAATATTTTTATTTAAAATTGATCTTTCGTACTTTTTATGATGCAAAATCATTTATCAAATTATTGTAATCGATTTCGTTTAACAATTCTTTTTCAATCGATAATAAAACTAATCCATTTAAATTTTTTTTTCTAGTTTATGCTCCAGCCAAATATATAGAAAAGGTTGATCTCTGCTACAACTGAAAAAAAGACTAATAATTTAGAATATAAATATTTACTTAATACTTAACAGATTACAGATGAAAAAGAGACAAATAAATTAAAAACACATACCTTAATATATTTTGACCACTGACAAGAGCTACTCACACAATGAAAATTTAAAACGAAAAATAAAATCAAAGCAAGGAATAAGGAAGTAGGGTCAAGGGTGAAAAAACTTTTTGTCGTGTTGACAGGAAAGTTTCAGATTAATGATTCTAAGAGACATTTATAGTAAAAAAACATTGTCAAATGGTTTTTATTGAAAAGGAATGCATTTAATATTTAAAAGATTCTTATCCTCATAAATAGTTGCATCGATTTTAATTGGCTAATAAAAAATTTTTGGAGGCCTTTTCTGTTTGTATATATGGTTAAAGAGTTTTGATAATATATCATTGGCCTCTATACCGTATAAAAATTAAGAGGATTATACCATGCACCCCACACTTAAACCTGTCACCCCCTCAATCAACGTGAAAATACAATTTTGCCTTTTTAAACTTTTCATTTTTTTCATAATTTTCGAAACTTTCGAAATAGAAAATTCCATAATTTTTGAAACTTTCGAACAATTCAAAACTTTCGAAATAGGAAAATTTCGAAACTTTTCAAATTTGGAAACTTTCGAAACTTTCCAAAATGTAATCTTTAATTCAAAAATTTGAAAAGTTTCGAAAGTTTCCAAATGTGGAAAGTTTCGAAATTTTCCTATTTCGAAAGTTTTGAATTGTTCGAAAGTTTCGAAAATTCCAAAAATTTTCATTTCGAAAGTTTCGAAAATTCTGAAAAAATGAGAAATTTAAAAGGATAAAATTGTATTTTCACATTGATTGAGGGGTGGCAAGTTTAGGTGTGGGGGTGCATGGTATAATCTTCAAAAATTAAAGTAAAAAAAATATTTTTTGGCGAGGCCTAAAACAAGGACTTTAGGCGCCTCCCCTTGGGCTGGCCCTGGTTAGAATTTGTATAAAACAAAACAAAATTCTATGAGTACAAAGAAAGCGAAAAGATTAGAGCATATACCATCGGTCACTTCTAATTATTTCAAAAATTTACACTCTTTTAAACCTTTTAATTCTCATTTTGATAGTTTAAGTTCTACTGAATGATATTACATGCTTATTTAATATATAATTTTTATTTCTAAACCTCTACTTTTCTATTTTTTTTTTTATTTCAATATATTATTTTTATTTAATTTTTGGTATGATATTCGCTTGTTAACAAAAAAAAGATATATATTTGGCTTTTTATTTTTATTTACTACTTTTTTGGTCTAGTAATAATATGGTGAAAAAAATTAATTCAAAACTTTTTATTTTTATTTAATAAAAAATAAAACGAAAATAAATATTAAATTAATAAATATGAGATTTTTTGGGAATGATTGCTATTTAATATGATTTTTTAGAATTTAAGGAAAGTTTTTAAAAGAAAATAAAACTTGAAAATTTAACTTAGTTAGTCATAATGGTAAACATTTATTTCTAAAAATTATTTAACCCTAATTTATTAATATAAATAAGGGTGTTATGAGATTTTTAGGGAAAAAAGAAAAAATGGGGAGGAGAAAAGAGGAGGGAGAAAAGTAGAAGAGTTGATTGGAAATACGAGCTGATAAGAAACTTCTTTAGTGAGCTAAATATTTTTTCTCCTCGTCTATTTCTTGACATTGTTGTTTTTATAGAGGTGTTTTTTATTATACTATGCACGTATGATATTAAAAAATATTTTATTTAGTTTTACGATCAAGTTTTAGAATGAATTAATAAAATTAAATTGGTTGTCGTACTGTCGTCTTCCTCTTTATCCGATTTGTGACCTCCCTTCTTTATTTAGTTTTCTTTTTTGTGCGACGAATCTTAAACTCTTTCGTTATTATCGTCGTTGGTCCGCACCACATGTGCGCCGCCGACTCGCGAATCTATTCACGCCGTCATGACCGTACAATATTTTTCGCAAGTCAACATATAACACATTGCTCTTACTATTATTTTTGTTATTATCATTATTATTATTATTATTAATATTATTATCATTATTATTATTATTATTATTATTATTATTATTATTCTGTTGTTATTAATTTAAATATATATGAAGTGGAATTAATAATAAAATCGGTCAACTACAAATATTTTCTATCCATGTTTTGATTTTCCTATTGCATCTAGAGATACGTAGGAGCCAGGTCTTTTCTTGTCAAATCAAATTAATAAAAAAATATTTTTTTCTTCTTTTATGAATGTAAATAATATATTTTATTTTTTGGTTGTTCTTTTTGGGGTAATATAAATAATTAAATAAATAAATAATTTGTATACAACTAATTATAACGTAACAGTTTTAACGGACGGTGTAGGGTGGTACTCGTAATTGACTCCCGAATCTAAATTTTTGGTTCAAGATCTTCATTTTATGTTTTATTCAATTTTTCCTTTAATAATATAAAATTGGTGGCGACTCCTTTTTCGCAGACAAATCAGACGCGACAATTCTCATTTTGATGGTGTAAGTTTTACTGAATGAGATTATAGACTTAGCGATCAAGAACATGAGCATTGCCCATATTTATAGAATTTGTTCATCACAAATGATACATGAAATTGTTCTATTTGAATTTTTTGAAGTTACTAAAATAATGAGAGAGGGAATGGGGAAACCAAAAAATGGCATAGCAACTACTGTGTGCAATTGCAAACTGTGGAAAACTAACATTCTTCCATTTGGTCTATACATTCTATCACTCATAATGATAAGAAACTGATCATACCGATAAATCCTCTATAATTGATTATTATCATCTATGTATGACAATATACCATGCATCTAAACCAAAACATAAAACTTAATGAGCAAACTTATAACATCTATGTTTATTCAAGTTCCAAACATAAAAGATATTTTTCAATAATCAAATGTGTACACAGAAGTAAATTAAAATATGAGAAAGTATCATCATACATATAATTTTATAATCTAAAATCCTTTAGACAACAAAAGTCATATTCAAGAGCCAAGTCTCATTCTATCTACATGATCCTCAAATTTTGACGAAGCATGTCTTTTGTCAAAGGATCAACAATCATCGTTCAGTGTTAATATGCTCAATAACAATTGTTTGATCTTTAATACGCTCTCTTATGGCTAAATACTTAATGTCTATATGTTTACTTTGACTTCCACTTTTGTTTCCAATGGTCTTGAAATCGAATCCATAATTTTCAACCATAAAAATGAAAATCTTCATTCATACACCATCTAATGTAGTCTCAAAACAAGATACAAACTTAACTTTCATTGTGGAAGTAGCGATCAAGGTTTGCTTTGCGCTTTTCCAAGAAATAGCTCTACAAACTAACATGAAAATGTAACTAGATATTGATTTTCTTGAATTAACGCAACTAGCAAAGTCTAAATTAGAGTAACCAATGAGCTCAAAATTTTCAATTTGTCTATACATAAACATGTAGTATTTGGTTCCTTGAAGGTACCCCATCATATTCTTTGCAATTTTCTTGTGTTCTATACTTAGATTATTCTGATATTTGCATAACATCCCAATTGTGACTGCAATGTCTGGCCTTTTACATACTTGAGCATACATTATGGTTCCAACTACAGAAGCATATAGAATAATCAACATTTTTGGAAGTTGCTAAAATAATAAGGGAGGGGATGGGAGACTAAAAAACTACGTAGAAACAAATGTATGCACTTGTAAACCATAGAAAACTAACAACAAACTAATTTATTAACTGTATTTGAATTTTCGGAAGTTACTAAAATAACGAGGGAGAGAATGGGAGACCAAAAACTTGCATAAGAGCTACTTTGTGTGGTTGCAAATTGTGGAAAACTAACAAAAAAACTTATTTATTAAAGGTAACTCAAGCCCAATATAAAAAATTAATATGGTATATTTTGGTCATTCACCAAGATTATTCATGTTTGAAGCTCAATAATGTTGGGTGTGAGATGGTGTATTTATAAAAATCTAAGTTCCATATTGAAAATATAGTCTAAAAAGAATTTATTCAGGTGAATATGTCTATTAAATGGTAGACTTCTAACATACTCTTTATATATATGAAAAATATCAAATGAGAGAAGTTTTACAATGAGATGGTGAGATGATTAAATCTAGACCACATAACTATACGTGGATGATCATGATTAAAGAGTTATTTAAGTGACACATGATCATTTTAAAAAGTCACATGACTTTTTCTTCTATTCTTGACCACCTATGTATGGTTATATAGTCAAGATTTAACTTTCTCACCCTTTCATTATAAAATTTCTCTCATTTGATATGCTCTATATATATATATATATATATATTTCATCATTCTCATTTTCTTTTCGCACTAAAAATAAGTCATAGCTAATTAGCTTCACTTCTTCAAGTGTATGGACAACAAATCCAAAACCTTTCACAAGTGAGTTTAATTCCACTTCAATTGCTTCTTTTTATTTTCAAATATTTTCTTGTTGATAATTTTGAATAAACTTTAATTCATGATCCTTAATATCATTTATCACGTACAACGTTATATAATATGTGTATTGTCAACATTAACTTTCTTTCGGTTCCATCATATTAGATTCATGACATAACTTATTGAGGAATTTTTTTTTTCCACAAGTTTCATGTAGCTGATCAGTTTTTGGAGTTGAAAACACCAATTATGTTAAATTACACTTTTTTAATTTTCATATTCTCACTTGAGTCATCTTTCTTTTTAGGGCATTTTTATCATTTGAAGATTTTTATCTTGGGAACCAAAAAATATACCATGTTTCATGCATAGGTACTCATTTGCAATGATATATTTTCCAATAGAGACATCAATTTTGATTGGAACATTAGTAGCCGAAAATTGGTTTTTATAAACTTTGCAAATGAATTATCTTTTTGAACTTCTAGTCCACATATGTTTGTTTGAGGATCAATGTGAGATAATAATATATTTCAATAATCATTTTCATCTAATTATTTTCTCATCCTAATATTGAGAATACTAATTCATCAAATAATAATCAACAAATTAAGTTGTAAATAAGTTTTCAATTATTGGCTCAACATACTTTATTTTTTATGGAAATTCATATCCAATATATATTCCTAATATTCTTTTGAGACTCCTCTAAGCGCATTATACTGGAGCAATTGAAATATACACAACACATGTGTAACACTCCAAATTTTATAATAAACTATTTTATTAATTAAATAGGATTTTAGATAATTAATTTGGTGTTACAATTATTTTAGAATACATGTTGATTAGTTTTATGATTAATTTTCTTTATAGATGTGTTTTCTATGATGTGTTAATCTTGTACATATTTGACCAAATATGTTATATGAATAATAAATGTTATATTTTATTATTTTATATATTTTTCTAAAAATAATAGTATATTAGTGTAAATATTTTAAAGAATAAGATTTAGGAGATTGTACGTGTATATGTGAGTTGGTAACTAATATGATATTTTCTCGTGTGTTTGACTAATATTAAGTGTATGTGCACTTAATTATATTTAATTATTTCTAAATATATCTTATTTTAATTATTTATTTTATAAATAATTATCTTGGGATAGTAACAATATTGTGTTTGATTTCTTTTATTTTTATATACTTGTTGTGACATTGTGATTTTATATATATTTATTATGATTTATTAATTAATATAAAGTAGCAGTGTTATATTTATTTATTTTGTGATTTTGACTATTCTCTAATGATTGTAGTATTTTAATATGAATATTTTGAAAAATAAGTATAATTATAGTGACTATTTTGAATATAAGAGTTTCAGTTGTTAGTGTAACGACTAGTTACGTGTTTATAACAATTGAGTTAATAACAAAAAATTTCATATTATATAAATAATAAGTTGTCCGAAAGGAATAATGTTATGAAATCTTTAAAATAAATTCTTACAACTGAAAATCTTTAATAATCAAAATATTCAAAATTGGGAAATTTTATCTTATCTCAAAAGAAAAGTACGATGTAGACACTATGTCTACTTATTCTTGATTTACTAACATAATCTAAGGAAGTTACTCTTCTCAAGGGAGGTAGAACTTCTCAACTCTCAACGTCCCCGACGGTCTCAGTATATGAAAACAACACTTTAATGAGATACTAAATTCCAGTGAATAATACACATAAATTTAGAGCAAGTATTGTCCTCGGCGCGGTAACCGGAAAAATCGATCATGGCACCCGCCTTCTTCCAAAAATATTCTTTAGAAATATATATGATATAACTAAGATTTATCTATAATAACCAATTACTTCTAATAATTAATAAAACTCATCAATTAAATTAACGATAATTCACACCTATATTAATCGAATAAATCCAATGTACACATTTATTTTGCAGAAATAAACCAACCAATCCAAGAATGTCTCGTCGTTATATGGAGATATACTACTTATGCGAAGTGAGTATTATCTCATCATGTGGAGCACCAGCTCATCCAGTGTGGGGTACGAGACTCATCCGTGTGGAGTCTAAACCTCATCTCTTTGTGAAGTTTAAAACTCATCTATATGTGGGGTACAAGACCCATCCATGTGGAGTTTAAACCTCATCTCTTTGTGAAGTTTAAAACTCATCCATATGTGGGGTACAAGACCCATCTCCAGCACACACAATCAAAGTAATTCATATTTTTAACAATCATATTCGTAAGATCATATTTATAATATAATATTTCATTTGAATATAATAACAACAATCGTTCAGGAAAATATAATAAAACAATCTTTTAAAGAATATATATTTACAATATGATATTTCATTTGAATATATAATAACAACAATCATTCAAGAAAATATAATAAAACGATCTATTAAAGAATTTATATATCTATAGTATGATGTTTTATTTGAATATATAATAATAACAATCATTCAACAAAATATTATAAAACAATCTTTTAAAGAATATATATTCAAACAATCATAAAAACGGTAATTCAACAAACAATAGTAAATAAATCAATTCATAATCTATTATTTAAAATCCCAATTCTAATAGAGTTAGATTTTCAACAAAATATAATTTTATAAGAAAGTACCATTCAAAATATCTAACTCTTTTTCCATTCTAAATTCCCAAAATAAATGTACCATGAAAGTTTAAAGGGTGTGATTACTCACCTCTTGAAGCGTTCCTTGATAAAAACTCCTTCTTTGACACTCGCTATTAACCGTTATCGCAGCCGCAAAATACTTTAGCTATTCTCCATTTTGATATAGTTCTATCTTTCGAGTTTTTAATTAAGTATTATTTTTTTTTATTTTTCTTAGTAGCTATTTATAGTTAAATTCTTATACGATATCCTTCGTTTACACAATTAACACGTTATGTGTGAATTGCTGAATTGGAGCACTAATGGAGCGTTGTTTCCACGGAACGTAGTTGCAGCAACTTAGCCTATACCACTAAAATCGGAATTGATTGTTATAATCCAAGTGTTGCAGCAACTTAGCCTAGACTTTCTACCACTTAATCGGAATCGAATGTTATAGTCCAAGCCACGTTACTTAGATTGTGTAGGTTCAATGTCTACCTATAATAACTAGCCATTCCTAACTTAAATTATATTTGTTTCATCTAACAATTAAACATAAAATATTGTATAGTTCATTCATTTGTTAAATAAAACAAACAATAAAAAACAAAGCTAAGTTTATCGTATTATCTTATTATTGAATTTGCCTAACCCCCGAAGTAATTATTTATCTAATTGTAAACTTATAATTTATTATTTAGATTGAACGTCTAATATTTCTAAACCTTGAAATTAGGACGTTACATTTCTCCCCCCCTTAAAGAAATTTCGTCCTCGAAATTTACGTCAAACCGAATAAGGCTAAAATGCTCCAATTGATGAAACATGAAGAAACTTATGTACCTGCATTGACGAGATTTGGATGTTGACGTATGACTTCTTCCTCTAGTTCCCACGTTGCTTCTTCTGAGGTTAACCCCTCCCATACCACCTTTACTAATGGGATCACCTTCTTCCTTAGAGTCTTGGTACTCTTGCCAATAATTCGAGTAGGTCTAGGCTTAAAGATTAAATCACCTTTCAATTGAATTGACTCAGGGGCTATCACGTGTGAATTATCCGGAACATATGTTCACAGTTGAGAAACATGAAATACGTCGTGAAGATTAGATAATTGTGGCGGAAGAGCCAATTGGTAAGCAACAGACCCGACTCTTTTTAGAATTTGGAAAGGACCCATGAAACGAGGGTTCAACTTTTTGACTTTCATTGACCTTCCTACCCCAGTCTTAGGAGTGACTCTCAAGAATACATGTGACTCTTCTTGAAATTCCAATGGTTTTCTTCTCCTGTCAGCATAACTCTTTTGCCTACTTTGAGCTGTACGCATTCTTTTCCTAATTATTTGAATTCTACTAGTGGTCTCTTGCACTAAATCAGGTCCTAACATAGGTTTTTCACCAACTTCACACCAACACAAAGGGGACCTACACTTCCTTCCATAAAGAGCCTCATATGGTGCCATGCCTATGCTAGAGTGATAACTGTTGTTATATGAAAATTCTACTAGAGGTAAATACTTATCCCAATTCCCACCTTCATCTAGAACACAAACTCTAAGCATATCCTCAAGAGTTTGAATAGTCCTCTCTGATTGACCATCTGTCTGTGGATGGTAAGCTGTGCTAAAACTCAGTCTAGTACCAAAAGCTCTCTGAAAAGATTTCCAAAATCTAGAGGTAAACCGTGGACCCCTATCGGATACTATAGAGGTGGGTATACCGTGTAATTTTACTATCTCCTTAACGTAGAGGTCAGCTAGTCTATCTAAACTATAGGTTGCTTTAATTGGTAGAAAATGAGCTGATTTGGTCAATCGGTCAACTATCACCCAAATAGCATCAAAACCCATACGCGTCTTAGGCAAACCCATCACAAAATCCATAGATATGCTTTCCCATTTCCACTCAAGAATTTCTAAAGGTTGCAACAATCCTGAAGGCTTTTGATGTTCAATCTTAACCTTTTGACACACAAGAAACTTAGACACAAAACTAGCTACATCCCTTTTCATTCCCGACCACCAGTACATTTTTCTCAAATCCTGGTACATTTTAGTTATTCTTGGGTGTATCGTGAACTTACTCTTATGCGCTTCCTCTAAAATCTTATCCCTAAGACTCCCCTCCGTAGGAACAATGATCTTATCCTTAAACAACACTAAACCATCACCGGATAAGGTATAATCCTTCTTGCCCACTAGAGACTGCATTTCTTTATCTAAGAGTTGTTTTGTTTTAATTATCTCCCTCAAGTTACTACTGATTTTTAGCCTATTTAGATTCAAGCTTAAAGCATTAAGGGATACATCCAAATTCATGTCTCTAAACTCCTCTAATAGGCTTGTCTCTCGTACCATCATACAAGCCACATGTAAGGATTTTCTGCTTAGAGCATCAACCACTACATTCTCTTTCCCAAGGTGATATTTCAACTCAAAATCGTAGTCCTTAAGAAACTCCACCCACCTTCTTTGTCTCATATTTAATTCCTTTTGATCAAACAAATACTTAAGGCTCTTATGATCACTAAAAACCGTAAACTTATAATTTACTATTTAGATTGAACGTCTAATATTTCTAAACCTTGAAATTAGGACGTTACAATTAGTAATATATATTTTTTTAAAAGGTTAATTATTTTAATTACTCTAATTTATCATATATTAGTTATGAAATAATAATAGTAATAAAACAAAAAAGTAAATAAAGAGACCAATGGGTTTGAGCCATGTGTGAACCCTAATTGTTAATAAAAACAAAAAACAAAAGGAAGGGAGTTGGGCAGCCGTAAAAAAATACAACAACAACCTATCCTTTGGCGATAACTTTTTCAGAAAATTTCTCCGTTCTCGTCCAAATTTCAGTATGTTGTTTTATTCATTTAGGTAGTCAAATAAATATATTTCCTCAGATTTTTAACCATCCCAATTTCTCCCGAAAATACCCGACTTCTCCGTTTATAAAATTTCTTATTTTACATCGTTCTTCCTCACCGTAACTTCGATTTGAGTGAAACCAACACCAAAACGATCGTGTGAAAAATGTCTATATTATCCACTGATTAGTTTTCTTATTTATGGTAAGATTCCTTGACCGAATTTCGAAATTAATTTTAGAGTGCCTCCTCATAATTTATTTTTAACGTTTACCCATAAACTGTGGAGTTAGATCGATTGAAGGAAAAAGAGTCAATGAACAAAGCTGTTTGCTCGTGGAATCGTATTCGTGTTTGAAAGCGTCGAAATAAGGTAAGGGGTGAGAGAGCGTTTGAATTCATGAGTATAATATATTGTGAGATGAACGGGAAAACCGTATTTCCCAACTATTCATCCGGGGCTTGCTACGTACGGCAGTAGCCCTTTGAGGGATAAATTAATTAATGTGCAAATATGGAAATTGTGAGATTAAAATATAGAATATAAAATATTTGTAAGGTGTTGATTGATTTAATTTCTTTAAATGTGTGATATTTGATGTTATTGTGATATTGAGTGTCGAATTAATTTTATGTATATCTTTGATTAGATGAGTTTATGTGATCTGATAATAAAAATGGATGTGTTGTGATAATTTTATGTGATGATGATGATGATGTATGAATAATAATTGCGATTTTATAAATTTGTGATAAGTTTATGTGATGAGGTACGATTGATGATAGTGATGCTCTAAATTTGTGATGAGTTGTGTAATGATGATGATGCGTGATTTATAATAGTGATGTTATGAATTTGTGATGAAAATATTGAAGTAACCCCTGATGAAATAATTGTGATTCCAATTTGTGTTTGAGATGACGGTCTTAATGGAGTATCAAAGGCCAACGAGGGGAGAAAATAAATATTGTGAATTTGTGAAGTGGAGATTATTTTGTCATCATATAGGTAGGGCCTGACAAGCCTAGCGATTCCGGGGAAGTACAACTGAATTGAGCCTGATCGTGGCGGTCTGCTGTTGAGCCTTAAGGCAAGATTCTTAGACCTTGGAGGTATTCGGGTGGGGAATTCCTAGGTGACTTGGAGGTAGCACTCCAAATGTCAGGAGCTACCATGCAACACACGTTTACCTCGACTGTCGCGTATATGTGTCTCGGGTTGAGTTGAGGGGATCTATGAGGACAGAGCCAATTTGAATTGTCCGTCCACCGGGATGGTGGCATAGTATCATGGCCTCCTAACCAAGTACTTCAGAGTTAGAATGGTACCACATTGTGAAGTAGAGTCTAAGCTCATGCATAGCATTGCATTTTTGTGTGATTGTTTGTTGTGATTAATATGTATTCTGTGCGATGATAATTTCTTAGATGATTTGATGTTATTGTGAAATGTATTGATTTTCCTTGATTTTGACTATATAACGTGGTGTTTTTCCTTGAACAATGTTTGTGTAATGATACAGTTTTATGTATGATTAATTGCGTGTTCTCCTTACTTATATTATACTATTAACATGATTTCAAAACTCACCTCCTTCGTTGTTTGTGTTTGACTTGCTTGGTCCTGCGTTTGTGAAATCGCATTACAGGTTAATGAGTCTTGAAGTTCAAGTTTGAGAGGAACCCCGCTCTCTGATAGGTGATACCGGGAATTAAGAGTTGTAATGTGTATTTTACTTATGTAATTACAAATGACTTTTTATATGAAAACCTTAGTACGAGTAAGTCTTGGGAATTAAATCAAGAAATTTTAGTTAAATCAAGTTCATTGAATTTTAATTGAGGAACAAAGTTGAATTGTTACATCTGTATTTAGAGAAACGTGATATCCTAAAATAGATATAAAAGTTTTTATTTTCTTAAACATATTTTCTTTATCCGTTGCGAATTAAAATTCTTGTATAAATTATTATATATATTCTCTTAGATGAAGAATACTAAGCTATTAACTCAAAATTAATTGTAATTAAAGGGAGAACATACATATGATAGCTTGTTGGTTTGATGCGAAGCAATACATCAATGCACAAGATTGAATGTTCCCAAGTAGAAATTGAAACTTTCTCATAAGTATAGTTTATGTAATAAACTTTAGACGTCTAAAGAATAGTCGTTCAATATCATTTTTGTGTATGAACATATTTACATGATGTCTAACATACATGTGATCAATACTTATCAAATGAGGAAAATGAGATCTTAGTCAAATTAATTGAGCAAATAATCTCACAAGCTTCTAGTTGTGAATTGACAAGAAACATACATGTGATCATATGGTTGATGCGTCAATAAAATATCTAACTGATCCACGTGATCGATGTATTGGTTCTTAAATATCACTCTTTTATACGTTCTAGAAATGTGAGGGACACATTTCCTCAAATTATCACTTCCCTTTCAAAACTATTAATGTACAAAAGTTGAAGAATCTATTGCTTCTTCAATACATGCTCACATAAACTTTTTAACTATTTTTTGCGTCACACTAGTTTTGACATGTCCCAACTGATCTTGTCAACGAAAATTTTGTTATGACTTGTAAACTCCTGATTCACAATAATATACATATTTCAATTGTTTTGTACTATTTGAATCATTATTAAACATTCACAAATTTTAAAATTTTGTTATCCAAATAAAATTATATAGTAAAAATATTCTAAAGATATGATTTACCATTTATATTACCATATAAAATAGTACTCCAATATAAAAAGAACTTCAAACATAAAAAAAATCTTCAACAAGTAAAACTTTTTAAGCCATACATACATATTTTATTTAAATAACTATAAATTGAATATAAAGAAGTGAAAAACTTTATAATCCATGCATACATATTTTATTTAAATAACTATAAATTGAATATAAAGAAGTCAAAATATTTATTAGTTTATTATAAATTTTACAAATAAAATACGTGAAACTTAAGAATTTCAAGAAAGTAATTAAGAAACTCAAATTATCAATAAAATATATTTCCAAAATACATAACTCTCCAATAGAACCTTCAAGTCTATCATGCCATTACTAATATAGTAGAGGATGATGCCGATAATGTATTATAAAATTAACCAAAATAAGAGCAAAATAAAATATAGGAAACTAAAGAAAAGCTAGTTCTATTCTAGTGTATATGATAAGGATCTCAAGAGCATGAAGATAATCCATATTTTTAATAAATTAGGATGAACTTTATTTATTTTCATTTGGTTTGTAATAATTCTTAGTTTGCTTTAATTTGAAATTGTAATAGTTTTAATATAGATTTAGTTGATGTTATATGTAAGTGAAGATACTTTGCTTCCTTACATTTAGTTTATTTTTATAAAAAATGATGTAAGCCCAATTTGAGCCTAGAGAATGGTGTCACTTATGACCCATTTAGGTTTAGAGATAATTTTACTATAACTATGAATTTGTAACCTCATTGAAAGGGGATTTTTTGGAATGAATTAAAATTTCTCTATTGAGAATTGTGAATGAGTTAGGTCTCCTCTTTAAGTTCTTGGATTAGAACTTGCTTGAGTCTTATCAATGGCTTCCTTACCATTGTGGTGATTCTTCATTGGCTTATCAATCATCCTTGATTGTGGGGCCTTCTTCATCTTCTCAACCTAATCCATCTTTTGTTTCTTTATAATTTTCAGTTTCCTTTACATCAAACCCCAATACACAATTTCTACCAATTTTTGTGTTCAGCAACCTGCGATCATATCTCGAGTTCTACAAACTTTTTTTTGGTGATTCAACAGCCTAATTTGTATTTCGGAACGTCATCTTTCACCTCGTTTTGGAATCGCCCGATTCCGAGTTTCCTAGCTTTGGGTATCGCGTTCTCCAGCAAAACGTGATTTTGGTTCAAATCTGTAAGTTTTCAACCTAGAACGATCCTTAAAGTGAATCATTACAAACAGGATCATATCAGTATATCTCTCAAGTGCCTTGAACGCTCTATTTATATGTCTATATTACAAAGATTTACAAAGATATCAATCTGGATGGGAATTGTCATAACCCATGATCAATTTGATTGTACTTATCTCATTTTAGCATTTGAATAAAGTTTATTTATATATATATATATATATATATATATATATATATATATATATAAAAGAATCCTATCTAACATATGTAATTGAATTTTTAGTTACTCATATGATTGTTTTTTTAAAAAATATTTAGGACTATCGATCGATGTTTTTAAATTATATAAATTATTTCGTTAATTATTTAATTTTTTTAGTATTTTTTCTTAATTTATAAAATTTGAAAATATTACAAGTTAATTTGATAAAAGTATGTAATTATTTCACAAGGATAATTTTCTTATTTAAATATAATATATAATCTATTATGTCATTATGAGGTTTTACCGAACACATGAAATAGCCAACGTAGGTTGGTCTAATCGTTAAGGATTCAACTCAAATCTCACAAGAACATAGGTTTGAATCTCACTATTGATGTCAGAATTTCATTGCTGGATAATATGTAAGTACATATGTCACACTTTGAATCTTGAGGCTTTGTTTGACCGTGGTGAGCCCTTGAGATCTAAGTCTTTAAACCTTAAGACTTTGTTTGACCCTAGTGAGCTCCGAATCTCTTTGATTGCTTTTAACTCAATGTGGTGATCCATTTAACTCCTCTCATTATCCAACACAAATTAAGTGATTATGAAAATATTAGTAAAGATGATATAAAGTTGACTTGGTGGCTAAGTTGAAAAATTTAAAAAATAAAGTGATAAAAGGATCACATATTCGATCTTCACTCTCAACAAAATACTAATAATATTAATTGTTAACATGGACCATTGAAAATAAAATAAAAATACTACTAATAAATTAAGTGAAAAATTATGTTTTGACTTGAAAAGACTATTCTAATTTATATTTCCTCCAAGATAAATTATAAATAAATTTTATATGAATCAAATACAAAAAATACTAATTATTTTTCTCCTATTAAATAATAGTATTTTCAAAACAACTCTCAATTAATTTAACTTTTTTTATATTTCTAATAAATCAATTTAAACACCAAAGGTAATTTAGATAATAGAATTACATTTTTTATTCATATTAAATATCTTAAAAGTGATCAACTACCATTTTTAATATACACAATTCAATTAAACTTAGATTATATTTTATTTTAGATGAAGTAATTATTAATATATTAAAATTAAGTTAAAGATAAAAATATCCTAGTGTGATTGTTAAATAAGTAAATATTCATGTTGATTCGCATAATCATAAAGATGTATCAATTTAATCTCTCACTTTATCAATATTTTAAAATGATTCTGTAGTAAAAAAAATTTTAAAATAATTTTTAGAATTACAAAATGTTTCATCAAATAAAAAAAAACTAGAATTTTGTGTAATTTAAACAAAAACTAGAAGGAATTATATGAAGAAGATTCAAGATTGAAGCGTTTTCCTTTCCTTCAAATGAACTTCCTCATACTTGTCTCTGCTTCAATCTCTCTATTTCTAGCCATTCTCATTGCTTCTCTCCATCTTCTCCACCCAACATGTACTCTCTCTCTCTCTCTCTCTCTACAAACATGTGCACTTTTTGCATGCACAAATGAATGATTGAATTAAAAACATTTGTGGGTTTTGCAGATTTTCTTCCATGGAACAAGCTTCAAAACTCTTCTATTGAATTAGTGGCTGATTTGATTATAAAGAATGGAGTTATATACACAAGTGATGAGTCTCTCCCATTTGCACAATCCATGGCTGTGGCTAATGGAAGGGTTCTTCGCATTGGGAACCACTCTTTTGTTCAGGTTCATTTCTTCGTATTGGGAACCACTCATTGGTGCCCTTTTTTATAATTTTTATTTTCTATAAATTTATAAGAGATTATCTTTTGTAGTTTTTTAAGAAAATGAAAAGTTTATTTTCTGTGTGTTTGTCCCAACAAAAATCAATTTTTTTTAAAAAAAATCAGTTGTAAAATTTTTCTTTAGAAGCTACAAACAACTTCTCATTTTTAACAGTTTACATTATTTTCAGGCTTTTCATATTTTTTAAAAACGGTAATATACAGAAAGAAACTTTCAAAAATGATTATTATTTAAAAAAAAGTGATTATCTCACGAGAAAAACCATAATAAAGGCACCCTTGAGTTATGATTTTATGAGTTCGTTTGTTACAGCTTTTCGCTATAAAATAATCACTTTTGAAAATTTGTGTTTATTTACTACAATTTTTTTAAAAAATGAAAAATCTGTTTAAAATGAGAAGTTATTTTTAGAAGCTTCTAAAAAATATTATTTTTTATAATTGGTTTTTTTTTAAAAATAATTTTTACTATGATAGACATACACAAAATATCTTGTCATTTTTTTTTAAAATCTATAAATTTCTGGAATATCAAAATCATTTTTTTTTTAAATCTATTACAAATGGACCCTTAATTGCAGTCCAATTTGCAATTTTCTTGTGAAACTTTATATTGTAGCAAAATATGGTTATGTTGCAGTTGCAGACGACAATATGAAACCGTGAGTTGGATGTGATTGTAAGCTTTTCAAATTCCACTGACCCTTTTTTTTTTAACATTGTGTAGGAAGTGGCAGGTTATGGAACTGAAGTGTTGGATCTTGAGGGGAAAGTTGTGGTTCCTGGCTTTATTGATTCACATGTGCATTTCATTTCTGGTGGCCTACAGGTGTCGTATATAAAAGTCATTTTCTGAATGATTCAATATTCTTCTTTACTTTTTTTGTATGGGGTTAATTTTTCTCCTCAAATTAGCTCTTATGTGTGTATGTTAGAATTTGCTTTATACCTTTTCAGAATGATTGAAATTCTAATATGGCACTGTTTGGAAAAACAGTTTAATTAAGTGCTTGTTATATAAGTACTTGTGAATAACTTATTAACAAAAAATAAAATAAAGTCAAACAGTCAATACTATTTTCATATAAGCTATTAGCTGTTTTCATAAGCTATCCTGGAGAGCTTATGCAAACAGCTTGTGAACATGTCATAAACTGTTTCCAGGAGCCCTCCCAAACAGGCTCCCAAGTGCTTATGGCCTTCTCCAACTTGGGAGCACTGGGTCGATTTTAGAGTGTCTTAGAGTTGGTGTTACAATCACAAGGACAAGAGGCTTAGTTAAACACATTATAAGCTTAAATCTATTTTAGACAAATATTTGTTGACAGAGACTGTGGCTGTGGTGTTAAACTCATGGGTACACAAATAATATATATTATGAAAAATACTCCTAAATTTCGTTCTCAAAATATTTTTCAGAACATAATTGCATCAATTGGGGCATGCAACCAACTTTTTTGCCGTCAAAATACACTTTTCACTTGTAACAAATAGATGACATTAAATGATCCAAGATTATCATTAGGACCAAATTGATGTTCCAAAAATTTTCAGGGACCAAAATGGGGACTTACTCTACATAAGTGTGTTTCTTCTCTCTGAACCTAATTTTTGGTTTTATTCGTGTAAGAAATCTTTGTGAACTTATCTTATATGCTTTGTTTCTAATTATAAAATACGAGTAATTTCTGTGTTTCTTGTGTGTATAATGAGATCACACACCTTTCTATTTATTATGATGTTGCAATAATTGCATTCAATGTCTAGGAAGTTGTATTGACTAGGATTACTAACAATTAGCCTAGGATGTTGCACAATCAAAGAATAATTAAAAGTGTTTCTTGTGTGTATAATGAGATCACACACCTTTCTATTTATTATGATGTTGCAATAATTACATTCAATGTCTAGGAAGTTGTATTGACTAAGATTACTAGCAATTAGCCTAGGATGTTGCACAATCAAGGAATAATTAAAACATACACTAAATTTTAACAATCCCCCTCAAGCTAAAGCTTACTATGCTTTAAGTTTGTTACATAAAAAATTTTATCACAAAAAAAAAATGAAACTAAGTTTTACAACTGTTGGACTAGTTTGAGAAGAGAAGACACTATTAATGATTCATGTGTGAAAGAGTCACCATTTGATTGATTATCGGTGGGAATAAAATGCGTCACTAATATGATTCATATGTGGGAATAGAGTCACCATTGGGTTGATGTTGGTAGGAATAAAAGGCGCTAATAATATGATTCGTATGTTGGAATAGAGTCACCACTTGATTGTCAGTGGGAATAAAATGATTGTTTGAGCAAATGGTACCTTGTCTTTGAAACTAAATTCTCACAGCAACAGATACAGTGCAGAAGAGGGAGTTGAAAGATGAGAGGTTGTTGAAAAATCACCAAATCATGAAAAGACCCGTAGAAGGTGGCTAGAGACAGGTGTATGTGCTCTCACGCGTGGATTTGGTGGAGGCGCGTGGTACCCACGCGTAGAGAAGACGGATGCGCGTGGCAACGCGTGCAGTGTCGGTTGGCGACAGGAAAAGCACCATCGTGCTCACCGAAGGATTGTGCGGAGGTGTTTGTTGGTTTTGGATGGTGGGTCGCACTAGAAAAGGGGCAGCTGATGTTGACACAGCTGTAACAGAGTAAAAAAAGGATAGAAGAGTGACAGCTGGTGTAAAGCATAGTTGTGTTTGAAAGAAAAAAAAATCACAGGAAAAACGCACAGTGAAGGCCGCGCTTTTGAGGCAGCTGTAGTGTTGTGACTGGTTGCTAGAAAGGCAGCCGGAGTTGACAGCGACGGATGATTGTACGAAGCCAAAAAATTGAAAGACTGAAAAAGGTGGTGCTGTGATAGAATCAGAACCAGAACCAGAACCTGCTCTGATACCTGTAAAATATGAGTAATTTCTGTGTTTCTTGTGTGTATAATGAGATCATGTACCTTTCTATTTATAATGATGTTGCAATAATTACATTCAATGCCTAAGAAGTTATATTTACTAGGACTACTAACAATTAGCCTAGGATGTTACACAATCAAGGAATAATTAAAACATACACTGAATTTTAACACTAATTATAATCATGGATGCAGATGATGCAGGTGCAACTGAGAGGTGTGAATGAGAAGGAAGAAGTCATTAGAAAGATCAAAGATGCAGTTCAAAGTAAACCTTGAGCTCTTACATTCTCATTTACTACTTTTAAACTCTGTTGAGGTTCTGAAGTTAAGAAATATCATAGCTAAATGCAACATTGACTCAAAGAAAAAAAAGGCGACGAATGACGATACTTGCAATTAGGTTTCGATGTGTCATCACTCATCAATCATGTCTTTGACTTCACTAGTACTTCAATCTCGATTATTAATCCAACCCCATCAAGGACCTATGTCTCATTTAGCTGCTTCTGTTAAATATGAGCCTAATTTCTTCAGCTTACAAAAATAATTTCCATTACTCTTTCTTTGGGTAATAATGCAGAAATATTAGTCTTAACAGGCATGTTGTCTAGCCACAAAAGTATGTTCATCAAATGGATACAAATCTGTATTATAGTATCTGATATATATCATAGTCATCAGTACCTTACGATACTAGCGAGACATATCTCAATTCTATACAAAGTTGAACCCAATTGATAAGAATCCCTTGTGTGTATCTACTTCGGATATGAATCTCATATTGAATCCCGATTCGTTGTATTGAATCCCAATTCATTCCAATGAATAACTACCTAAATTTAGTATAGTCAACCACTTTTTTGTCCTGTATAGTCAACCACTTTTCTTTTATCGTTTGATTTATGAATTGAATCTTAAATTATTGAGGTTCATATTGATATTTTAACTTATAATTTAGCTATGTCACTTGTTTTTCCTTAAACATATCATATTTTTATTAGTAAGGCATCTTACGATTCATAATAATATTTGATTCATGATTCAGAAAATAGTTTTGATTTGATAACCATGAAATATATACTTATTTAGACTGTTAATATTAGGCACAAAACCAGGTTCCTGGATTTTGGGTGGTGGATGGAACAATGATCAATGGGGAGGAGATTTGCCTACTGCCTATTGGATCGATGACATTACACCTAATAATCCTGTAAGGCAAACACTATAATAACTTCTGTTTTTGAACATGTTCATCATACACAGCATTGTGAGTCTTATTGAAGTATACAAGCAGGTTTGGCTTTCAAGAATGGATGGACACATGGGATGGGCTAATTCAGTGGCGCTATCGCTGGCTGGGATTACAAATTTAACCGATAATCCAAGAGGAGGAACTATAATGAGAACTGCTGATGGAGGTAATAATTTATTATCCGCATGTAAATAGAATGAGGTGAATTTGTGAAGCGTATAAGATTGTGAATTGGTTAGATCTTCCTTCAAGTAATCTAGGATTATTCTGTAATTTTTCCACGTCACTTTTTTGTAAATCATTCTCTTTAATTTAACTTTCTTTATTTTGACTTCATGAATCTTCATCCAGTAACTTGGATTGTGAACTTTGAGTTGCTTCATTTTTAGGATTGTTTTTGTGATAATATGTTGTGAGTTTTGTGATTATTGTTTGAAGTTGAAGCAAATTAGCACATCGTATTTCCATTCCATCTAATGTAATTGCTAACTGGAAATCTGTATTGTCATATTAATATTCTTAGGTCATGTTTGGATAAACAACTTAATTTAGCGCTTATAACATATGTGTTTATCATACAAACGCTTATGCAGAAGCTATTTCTATAACCAAAGATAAAATAAGGCAAACTATTTTCATATAAACTATAAATCGTTTTCATATGCTATCCTGGAGAACTTACGAAAATTAGCTGAAAACAACCTGTGGACATTCATAAGTTGTTCCCATAAGCTCTCCAAAACAATGTCACAAGTGCTTATGCAAGTAGCTAAATTATTTCAATATATATTTTTTGTTACATAAAAGGATATAATATTACTAACTGTTGTGTTGGGTCTTTCATTTCATGCAGAACCTACTGGATTGCTAATTGATTCTGCAATGACACTAGTAGTCTCCCAAATTCCTGAGCGTTCTATAGATGACCGGAGGGAAGCGTTGCAAAGAGCAAGCAGTCTTGTTTTGACAAAGGGTGTGACAACAGTTGTTGATATGGGAAGATATTTTCCAGGGGTTTCATCAGATCTTTCTTGGGAAGATTTTACAGGTTTTAGTGTTATAGTTTGAGTTTTATGCATATATTAATCAAATGAAATTACGTTATGATCATTTTAGATGGTTTTTATTTATTAAATTGAATTTAATTTATATACACTGTCAGTGTAGAATTTTTTACACTATCAATTTATTATAATCGCCAGATCATTAAAAACATTTGAATTTAATTATACATACTTCTAAAGTCGCGTATATGATTGACTGTAATTTGTAGATAGTGTTAAACTTTTTACGCTGAGCAAACATAGTCATCAAGGAAAGAAAGAACATCAAAATCTTCAAGAAACTGATAAACCAAGCAGTTACTAATTATGCTCTAAGAAACACCATTAATCCATTAAAATCCCAAATTAAAATTAGCAAACAATAATGAGAGTAGAAGATTTTATCTTATTCCATTACATAATTTTGTTTTTGTAATGAATTGATTTTATCTAAAATATAGAATGAATAATATTATAATATAATATAAGAAAAGGATGAAAATATGGAGTGATGTCATATTATTCTGTTTAACATAGTAATAAATCTTTTTAAACAACAATTTCTACTTATTTACTCAGTTATATGAAGCCTCAATCTTTTCCTAAGATGACTTTCATGCATGTTTGTTTTTTGTGTGAATTGTACAGATGTGTATCTGTGGACCAATGCTATGTCAAAAATGAAAGTTAGAGTGTGTTTGTTTTTTCCAATGGAGACATGGAAACGGTTTGCGGTACCTTTATAATTTTTTTTTAATTATGATTTTATTCTGTGCCTCAATTTTAGTGCTTATTTTTATTTGTCTCCACTTTGCGTAATCTTTCTGCCTTCTTTGCAAATGAAACTCTTTAACTTACCAAGAAAAATATTGAACAAGAAATTTTCTGCATTATGACTTTATGACATTTCCAATACTTGCCAATTTTTAAGTACCTGAATTCTGAATACATTTATTCCTATTCCTACATAGGATCTGGTTAATAAAATGGGCCATGCCTTAAGTCAATGGGTTTATTTCGGCGGTGTTAAAGCTTTTGCTGATGGATCTTTGGGTTCTGGTAGTGCATTGTTTTATGAGGTGAGACTAGTATTTAAGAATTTTCACATTCAATATCTGTTGTGTTAATTAACAAAAAGTTAAATGTTCTTCTTATGATCCCTTTGTAACCTAACCCCTTAGCTCCATATTTGGCCGGTTATGGGTGGAAGGCAACAAACAGTTACAAAATCCACCTTTGATAAATTTAAGGTTTAAATATGTTTTTGGTCTCTAGAAATATACAATTTTTTAATTTTTTGTTTTGTTTAATTCTTGCAAATATACCACATTTTAATTTTGGTCCTTGTTTTGTTTAGTCCTTGCGTAGTATGTTCGTATTGAAATTGGTCCATGTAATATTCTTTTTAGTCTCCTTATGTAGCTCATATTGGAAGAATTATATCAAATGTTCTACATACTAGATAAATTTCAACATAAAAAAAAAATATGTCACAGACTAAAAAAACAAGGACCAAAAGTAAAAAGTGGTATATCGGCAAGGACTAAAAAAACAAAAACAAAAAATTACAGGGACTGAGACAACAAAATAATATATTTGCTGGACCGGAAACATTTAAACATAAATTTAACACCTAGTTTAACCATGTTCATTAGATCATGTAATTATGAAGGTATTTACATTAGTGTTCAAAATTTTGTAGCCTTATCAAGATGAGCTGGACAACTATGGCTTACAAGTGACAGAACCTGATGTTCTTCTCAACATGACATTGGAGTCAGATTTATCGGGTCTTCAGGTGCTTCATTCTAATGTGAAAAATCTTAGTTACTGTCTTTCTGTCTTAATATTTATTTATTTCAGGTTGCAATTCATGCTATAGGAGACAGGGCAAATGGCTTGATCTTGGATTTACACAGTTCAGTTGCTTCTACAAATGGAATGAGGGATCGAAGATTCCGGGTATGTCAGGATTAAAATATGAGAAACATTCAATAATTTTCTATTAGGTTTATATATATGTTTAGTCCCTACGTATATAACAAATTTGGTTTTGGCCCCTGTAATTCTTTTTTGTTTTTCATCCCTCAAAAATTAGATGTCTTCATTTTTACTTTTTAGTCTATGATGTCAACTTCCCGTTTAAAAAAGGATGACGTAGCAAACAGAGATACATGTCATCCTTTCCATGTAAGATGACAATGCCAAGTATTAGATTGTATATCCCATTCATTACTTTGTAAAATACTCAGTTAGTTACCGGAATTAGTTATAGAGATTGTGCAAGCTAGTTAGACTTCTTTTGCTCTTTGTTTTGTACTAATCCTACATGCTATATAAATCCTTTCATTGTAAACTTAATTCAATTAAATCAATTGATGAGATTCAATATGGTAACAATCCTTTCCATATTCATTCCTCTAATAATCTTGGCTGTGTTGGTATCTCACCCACTGAGCGATGACAACTACAATTCATGGAAGAAAGCCATGACTATGGCACTTTCGGGAAAAAACAAATTCGGTTTTGTTGACGGTTCTATCGATCAACCCGCTCCAAATCAACCTAATAGTTTAGAATGGCATCGCAACAACAACTGGTCACATCTTGGATCTTGAATGTGATCTCGAAGGACATGCAATCCACAGTTCTTCTTTGTTCTACCGCGAAGGAAATTTGGGATGATCTTCAAGAACACTTTGAACAACCTAATGGCCCCTTCATCTTTCAGCTCAAGCGTGAATTGGCAACCTTGCAACAAGGTTCCTTGTCTGTTACTACCTATTATGCTAAGGTTCGTTCTTTTTGGCAGTCTCTTGTTGAATTACGACCCTCCCATCATTGCAATTGTGGTGGTATTTGTTGAATAAGAAGAAAATATTGAGAGACATGTTGAATAACCCGTGTGTTTCAACTACACAGCAGAAGTTCTTTATATAGACTTTATGATAGGTCCTCAATTTATAAATGCGACAGTAAGAATTAATGAAAGATTAGTCACATATGATAATGTATTTTATTGATGATAAAGGGAAATTGAGCAAAGGAAACAAGCCTTCCTTTTACTCCTGAGAGCTATGCTCACTCCAATAAGAGAGAATCTTCCCTCCACTAACAATTAACAGAATTCCTCCCACCCTCCTTACTAACGTCTCTCCTATATAAGTGATGGGGCCAACTCACCTTTCTTGGATTTTCTAGCATACATTGTCCATACCTTAGTTGCACTATGTGTCTCACTAGACACGTCATCAATTCCTTCTTTGTCCCCATCAATACTCCCCCCTTGAGTCACAGACTTGTCCTCAAGTCTGAGGGCTGGGAATTGTGTTAGCATTACAAACTCGTCCTCCCATGTGGCTTCTTCAACAGGCTTGCCTTTCCAATGAACGAGCAATTGTTTGACGTCCGACCCCTCCTTAGTGATAGTGCGAGTGGCAAGCACTGCTACTGGTTCCCATGGTGCAGCAGGATCACCGTCGAGGCCCGGGGGTAACTCATTCTCAACCCGGTAATTGCCAATTGCCTTCGTAAGCAATGAAGCATGGAACACCGGATGAATGCGGGCTGTAGCAGGTAACTGGAGACGATACGCAACTGCACCAACCCTTGCTGTTATTTCAAAAGGCCCATAGTATCTTGGAGCGAGCTTCGGATTGATGCGTGCTTCAACAGAATTCTGCACATGTGGCCTTAATTTTAGAAAAACCCATTTACCAATTTTAAAACTCACATCTCTTCTTTTCTTGTCAGCTTGGTCCTTCATGCGTCCACGAGCTCGATCGAGATGGTACTTCAATTGTCTCAAAGCCTCGTCACGATTAACAAGTTCCCTTGTTACAGCTTCTACCTTGGTTTCCCCTCGAAGGAACCGCGTGAGGGCTGGCGGTGGCCTCCCATAAACCAATTCAAAAGGAGTCGAATCCGTAGAGACGTGGTACGTCGTATTGTACCAGTACTCAGCCCACGACAGCCACATTACCCACGTCCAAGGCTGATCAATTATAAAACAGCGAAGATATGTCTCCAAGCAACGGTTAATGACCTCTGTTTGTCCATCCGTCTGTCGGTGGTAAGCGGTGCTCATTTTCAACAAGGTCCCCTGTAATTTAAACAGTTCACACCAGAAGTTGCTTACAAAGATAGGGTCACGGTCACTCACAATGGAAGAGGGAATGCCATGCAGTCGCACTATCTCCTTTGTAAACACCTCGGCCAACACACGGGCATTAAAAGGACGCTTGAGAGGAATGAAATGGCTGTATTTGGACAGCCGATCGACCACCACAAAGATCACGTCAAACCCCTTGGATTTAGGAAGACCGGTGATAAAGTCCATCGATACATCTTCCCAAATCTGTTCCGGAATTGGTAACGGCTGTAACAGACCCCCAGGGGCAGCAGCGACATATTTTTGACGTTGGCAAATATCACATTCTTGCACAAATTGCTGGATAGTCTTCTTCATGCCAATCCAATACACGTTCAGCGCTACTCGTCTATACGTGCGATGGAAACCGGAATGGCCCCCTTGTGGGGTAGAATGGAACTCTTTCAAGATAACCGGTATCCATGGAGACTGTGCAGAAATTACCAGCCTCCCCTCATACAACAACACCCCTCGCACATAAGAAAACCCAAACCGAACCGGTTTTTTCTCCTTGAGCGCAGAAATGACTTTCTGTAGAGCAACATCTTTGTGGACCTCTTCAATCACTTCAGCCCTACCTAACCACTCCGGGACATGTATCAAGGAAGTCATTTCCCCACTATCATGCATACGGGACAATTCATCTGCACCTTTATTCTCAAGTCCGGGCTTATAAATGATATCGAAATGATATCCGTGAAGCTTTGCTGCCCAATTTTGCTGATTCATGGTGCAAATCCTCTGTGATAACAGCTGTTTTAGACTCTTTTGATCGGTATACACCGTAAATTTTCGCCCTACGAGGTAGGGACGCCAATGTTGGATAGCAAGAGCCACTGCCATAAGCTCTTTTTCATATGCTGATTTGGTCAGATTGCTCTCCCCTAAGGCTTTGCTAAAATAAGCAATTGGCCTCTCTTCTTGAATTAAGATAGCACCCAGCCCATTCCCAGAAGCATCACTCTCAGTAACGAATTCTTTCTGAAAGTCTGGAAGTGCTAAAATAGGGACAGACGTTACCTTTTGCTTTAACAGTTGAAAGGCTTGCTCAGCACCCTCTCCCCACTTGAAATTGTCCCGCTTCGTCAGCTCAGTTAATGGCCTCGCCATTTTGCCATAGTCTTTGATGAATTTACGGTAGTAGCCTGTAAGCCCCAAAAACCCTCGCACTCCTTTCACATTCTTTGGAGTGGGCCACTGTAACACATTCAACACCTTAGCAGGGTCCATCGCTACCCCTTCTCTAGAGATGATATGACCCAGGTATTCAACACTAGGCTCCGCAAAACTGCATTTCTTCCTATTAGCCACCAGACCTTGCTGCTGTAGAATGTTCAGTACAGAGGATACATGATGGAGATGGTCTTCCAAACTCGGACTGTACACTAATATGTCATCAAAAAATACCAGCACATATTTTCTTAGAAGATGCTTAAAAATGTCATTCATTAGGGCTTGAAACGTCGAGGGTGCATTCATCAATCTGAACGGCATTACGAGATATTCATAATGGCCTTCATGAGTGCGGAATGCAGTTTTGTGCACATCTTCAGTCTTAACTCTCACTTGATGGTATCCCGATTTGAGGTCTAACTTTGAGACATAATGACCACCGTATAATTCATCTAAGAGTTCATCAATCACCGGAATAGGGAACTTATCAGGAATAGTTACCTTGTTAAGAGCACGATAATCTACACACATCCGCCATGACCCATCTTTCTTCTTCACGAGTATCATTGGACTAGAAAATGCACTTTGGCTAGGACGGATGACTCCGGACTGAAACAGCTCTCTGATTTGATTCTCTATTTCATTCTTGTGGTGGTAAGGATACCTGTAGGGGCGAACATTAACAGCGCCAGCTCCCTCCCTGAGATGAATAGCATGCTCTTGTTTTCTCTTAGGAGGTAACCCATGTGGCTCTGCGAACACCTTTGAGTACTTCGCCATTATCCCATGAATCTGAAGAGAAGGGGTCATATGTGAATCATTGACAGTTCTGCTCAACTCAAGACCCTTTGGTTCCCCTTGTGCTCTTGCAGATAACAACATTCCTCTATACCATAGCTTGGGTTCACTGCCTTCCCCACGCAGCTCCACCCATTGAGAGTCAATGGGGAAACGTAACACCTTTTGTGCCCAATCGACCCACATGCCCCCAATGGAAGCTAACCAAGACATTCTGAGGACAATGTCAATTCCATCCAAATCGAATAACCAAGCATCAATGGTAGATGTCATGTTCCCTAGATCCAGCACCAATTTCCTGCAAACTCCTTATGCCACCACTGTAAACCCATCCCCCAGTTTGACATTGAGAGGAGTAGTTCCTTCCACTAGCCATCCCATTGACCTCACCAACTTGTGCGAAATGAAATTATGTGTCGCACCACTGTCTACCAACACCAACAAGGGTACTCCTTGCACTCGCCCTTTTAACTTGATGGTGCGCACATTCCGTAACTCCCTGGGACTCGGATTGTCTTTCTGAGCCGAACTCATAATACTGAGTTCAACTCCTTCTTCATCTTCCTCCTCTGTATCAGCTGCAAGGACTTGCATCTCGCCGTCGTCGTCCTCCTCCATCACCATTACACGAAGCTGACAATCTGGGCATTGGTGACGAGGATGATAGGCGCCACCGCACTTAAAAGACAGGTTTTTCTGCCGCCTTTCTGCAATCTCGTGGGCTGAGATATGACGGATCCCACGATCACAGGGAACAGATCGTCGTGAGTCTTGACGGGTTGCAAACTTCTGATTCGACCCGTTTCCTCCTTTCTCTCCGCTGTCGTTGGAGCCCTTGACTACGACCCAATCGCTGTTTCGCGCTCGACCCGGTTGAGTTGACCCGGTTCCAGAATTCGGGGTGGATCTATAAGTAAAACCTGACCCGGATCCCTTAGGCCCATAATCGCGAGGCCCATTCCAACCAATCCCCTTCTCCTGTACCTCTGCTTCCATACCACGTGCTAGTTTCATCAGCTTCGCACGTGAGATTGGACCTAGCGCTTTGAGGCTACGAACTCTTCCTCGTATCCCATCACGTAGGCCATGAATGAAATACCCAACAAATTGAGCTTCTGGTAAACGATCTACCTGTGCAACCAACCTCTCGAACTCCTTGATGTATTCCTCCACACTGCTTTCCTGCTTCAACGATGAGAGTTGCTCAAACACGCTCCCATCACCGAGACCGCCGTACCTCTACATCAACGCATCTTTGAAATCTTCCCAAGTCAAATCAGTCTCATCTTCAACAAGCGCTTTGAAAAAATGGATGGTAGATCCTTCCATACAGAGTTGAGCCAAACTAACCTTGATCTCAGGGCTCGTATCCTGCACTCGAAAATAGACCTCCGCTCGAGCAATCCAACCGGCGGGGTCATCACCGGTGAACATTGGAAGTTCAATCTTTTTCACCGATTGACGGAATTCATCAAGCTTCTCTCCCTGCATCTTCCGGATTAGCTTCTTGATTTGCTCGTTGTCAGCGTGATTGAGTCTCCATCACTCTTCTGTTTGACAGAATCACCCATGTCCTTGCTTGGAGTGATTTGAGTGATGAGCGAGATGAGCCTTTCTTGATATGCAGTAGCTTGAGCTCGCATCTCAGCAATTGCAACCTCGAGGGTTGACATTCGGTTCTCCAATGCATGAACCTTGTTTTCCATCTTCTTCTTTGGGGGCATTCACCAAAAATTTATACACTCACTGGTTTGTAATGTATATCCAGCAGGTCGGACCAAATTGATAGGTCCTCAATTTATAAATGCGACAATAAGAATTAATGAAAGATTAATCACATATGATAATGTATTTTATTGATGATAAAGGGAAATTGAGCAAAGGAAACAAGCCTTCGTTTTACTCCTGAGAGCTATGCTCACTCCAATAAGAGACAATCTTCCCTCCACTAACAATTAACAGAATTTCTCCCACCCTCCTTACTAACCTCTCTCCTATATAAGTGATGGGGCCAGCTCACCTTTCTTGGATTTTCTAGCATACACTCTCCATACCTTAGGTGCACTATGTGTCCCACTAGACACGTCATCAATTCCTTCTTTGTCCCCATCACTTTATGTGATACATGCACATAATGACAGGAATACTTACAGACGATAGGAATACTTACAGACTTTCTATTTATTTAAATACTAATATTTTATTTTTAACAGTATTCAACCTTGGGCTGATTTCATTCAAATGGAACATGTTATGCATTTCCTTATGGGATTGAATGACTCCTTTTCTACTATTTGTGGGCAAATTTTGTCCACTGATCCCATTCCCCTAATTACTAAAGGGTTTCCCCTTATCATTCAAGAAGAAAAGCAAAGGGCAATTGCAGCTCCACCTATTCCTTCTTTTGACCCTTTGCCTACGTTCATTGTCAAGAATTCTTCTGAAAACAAATTCAAGGGTAGCATGAAAGATCGCCCCCTTTGTGCTCATTGTGGTTTGCTCGATCACACTCAAGATCGTTGTTATAAGATTCATGGTTATCCACCTAATTACAAGAAGAATTCCAATTGACAGCACAACAGAATGGCCAATTGTTGACAGTTTTACAAGGCAGCACCCTTACGGTTAATTCCACAAATGCTTCCACCTCCAATTGTATAGTTCTTTCTATCAATTCCCCTTCTTTAAATTTTTCACACAATCACCGGATTCTTGATTCGGGTGCCAGTGCCCACATTGCATGTCCGTTGCATTTATTTCATTCTTACCAAAGGATTCTCATAAGTGTGTTACTCTTCCAAATAACATGCTTATTCCTGTTATTGCAGTAGGTGTCACAAAATAGGGATTGATGCCTTTTGCTTTGACATTTTCTCAGTATAAATAATAGTTACAACATTTACATCTAATAATTACAATTTAAGGGGATCAAATCAAATTCTAATTTGTCTAACTTATTTTAGGAAAACTGGTAAATATAATTTACAAATTAATATTATTTCCTGATTCACAGTAGGAACTATTAGATTGACTCCTAATTTTCTTATGCAAAATGTGTTGTATATTCTTCATTTTAGTGTTAACTTGATGTCTGTTAGTGCTTTACTAATTGGTAATTCTTTCTCTATCATTTTTTCAAACAATCAATTTGTGATTCAAGAGATGGCACACTTCAAGAGGATTGGCAAGGGTAGCTTCATTAAGGGCCTCTATGGGCTATCTTCCCAGGACCTGATTTCAGATATGGGCTATCTTCCCAGGACTTGATTTCAGACCACATTGGTCTAAATTACAAGTTTAAAGAACTTGTATCTTTCCATTCTTGTAATTCAATTTCTTTTTGTTATAATCCCCCAATTTGGCACTTTAGATTTAGCCACATTTCTGATAAGATCCTTAGATTTTTAAGCAATAAAATACCTTTTGCCATGTCAAATGAATTTACTTCTTCTATTTGTCAAATATGCCCTCTTGCTAAATTTAGACGATTGTCTTTTCCTGCTTATAATCACATCTCTGATGCTCATTTTACTTTGTTGCATTGTGATATTTGGGGTCCTTATGGTCACCCTAACTATGATGGCAAGAGATATTTTCTCACTTTGGTGGATGACTGTTCAAGATACACCTGGATTTTTATGCTTAGTGCAAAATCTAAGGCAACAACTGCAATAATTAAATTTTTGGCATGGTCAAGACTCAGTTTGGTGTCACTGTTAAATGCCTTTGGTCTGATAATGCCAAGGAATTGGCCCTCACTCAGTTCTTACAAAACCAAGGCACTTTGCATTAGTTTTCTTGTGTTGAAAGGCCATAACAGAACTCTGCTATAGAACGCAAACACCAACGTTCGTTGAATATTGCTCGTGCACTATTTTTTTCAGTCCAAGATGCCAATTACTTTTTGGGGAGAATGTGTTGTTACTGCAGCCTTCTTGATCAACAAATTGCCCTGTCCAATTCTCAAGGATAGATCTTCGTATCAGTTTTTATATGGTAAGGATCCTGATTACAATTCCTTGAGGTCTTTTGGTTGCTTGGTCTATGCTGCCACATTGCCATCCAGTCGCAACAAGTTCACTGCAAGAGCAGATCCCACTGTCTTTGTTGGTTATCCTCATGGCTATAAAGGTTATAGACTATATAGCATTCAAACTCAAAAGTTTTTTATCTCAAGGGATGTCACTTTTCATGAGACTACTTTCCCATTTCATGACTTACCTAATACATCCATCTCACGAGATCCATTCCCTGATTTGGTGATTGCCATTTCCATTCCTGAACACAACACACCAGATCCTAATCCCCTTTTATCCGAGCCAGATATTCCAAACCCACCAGATGATCCAAATCCTCCAAATAACCCATATCCTCCTTCCCAGGATATTTTTACAGTGTGTATATCCACTAGAAATAGTCGTTTACCTACTTACTTAAATAACTATGTGATGACATCTCAGTCACCCCTCTATCCCATTCAACAGTTTTGTTCTTATGCTCATCTCAACCCATCGTACAAGTCCTTCATATGTGTAGTATCAGCTGCTTCTGAACCTCAGTTTTTCCATTAGGCAGTGTCTAGCTCTGGATGGAGACAAGTTATGAGTGAATAAATCAAAACATTGGAGGCCAACAATACTTGGTCTGTTGTTTCCCCTCCACTCGGTAAGCATTGTATTGGCAGTAAATGGGTGTATAAAGTGAAATTCAAACCGATGGCAGTGTGGATCGTCATAAAGCTCGTTTGGTAGCCACGGGATATACTCAGCAAGCTGGTATTGATTTCTTAGGTACCTTTTCCCCTGTCGCCAAGCTCACTTCTATTCGTGTTTTACTCACAGTGGCAACAACAAAGAAATGACATTTGTTGCAATTAGATGTGAGTAATGCATTTCTTAATGGTGAACTTTTTGAAGAGGTTTACACGACTCCTCCTTTGGGTTATTATCCTGCTAAAACGGGATTGGTTTGCAAGCTGAACAAATCCTTGTATGGCCTTAGACAAGCATCACGACAATGGTTTTGCAAGTTCTCCACCACTTTGCTTGCTCATGGTTTTGCTCTGTCTAGAAACGATTATTCCTTGTTTACTTCTGGTTCAGGTCCCTCTTTGATCATTCTACTTGTTTATGTAGATGACATTGTGTTGGCAAGACCAAATTCCACCAAAATTGATGAGACTCAGGCCCTTCTTCAATCATTGTTCAAATTAAAAGTTCTTTGTGACTTGAAGTATTTCCTAGGATTGGAAATTGCTAAGTCAAGCAATGGCATATCACTTTCTCAGCATAAATAAACTCTCAATCTGCTTGAAGATTTTGGTTTTTTGGGCTGCAAACCTGTCTCACTCCCATTGGATCCCAATGCTAAACTTTCAGCCACTTAAGGTGATCCTTTTTTTGATCCATCACTTTACAAACAGCTCATTGGCAGGCTCATGTACTTGCCATCTCACGAGCTGATATTAACTTTGTTGTTCATAAACTTAGCCAATATATGCAAAAGCCACAAAGGCCTCATCTCCTTGTTGCTCACCATCTTTTGCAGTACCTTAAATCTGCACCAGGCCAAGGTATCTTGTTCCCTTACAACTAATTCTCTTGCTCTTTCAGCTTATGTTGATGCTGATTGGGGCAGCTGTGTGGATACCAAAAGAGCCACTATTGGTTTTTGCCTCTTACTTAGGCAAAGAAGCAACCTACAGTCTCTAAATCTTTTGCTGAAGCTGAGTACAGGGCATTGTCCTCTGCAGCTAGTGAAGTTGTATGGTTGCAACGTTTACTTGTTCACTTTGAAGTCTCTCCAACTTCAGTTATGATTTTTTGTGACAACCAATCCTCCATCCATCTTGCTTCTAATCCTGCCCACCATGAACGTTCTAAACATATCGACATCGACTACCATTTTATACGAGAGTTGGTTCAATTAAATTTGCTAAAGCTCATTCATGTCAAAACTCACAGCACCAATTGGCTGACATCTTTGCTAAGGCTCTTCCCACTCCAGCCTTCTTCACTCTCATTTCCAAGCTAGGAATCATCAACATCTACTCTCCATCTTAAGGGGGGTATTAGATTGTATATCCCCATTCATTACTTTGTAAAATACTAAGTTAGTTAGTTATTTGAATTAGTTAGAGATTGTGCAAATTAGTTAGAGGTTGTGCAAGTTAGTTAGATCTCTTTTGCTCTTGTTTTGTATAGATTTTGCATGCTATATAAAGAAGGATTCCATTCATTGTAAACTCAATTCAATTAAATCAATTGATGAGATTCAATACCAAGTGTCAACAACACCACATTGAATGATGGTGACATGACAACATTGCTGTTGAAGTTGTGGGATTTTAGAGAAAATGAGGAGAGAAAATAATAAGAGCTTGAATATTGTTAAATTCGAAGAATATTGAGAGACATATTGAATAACCCGTGTATTTCAACTACACAGCGGAAGTTCTTTTTATAAACAAACATAATAACAGGAATACAAATAGACAGTAATACTAACGGGCCAGAATACTTACAGCCCATCTAATATAATTATTTACATTCTAATATAATATTTTAACACTCCCCCTCAAGCTGGAGCATATAAATCAAATGCACCCAGCTTGTTACATGTATAACTAATTCTAGGACCTCGCAATGACTTTGTAAAAACATCTGCCAACTGATCATTGGAATTGACAAAGCTAGTGATGATGTCACCCGATTCGATCTTTTCTCTAATAAAATGACAGTCTATCTCAATATGCTTGGTCCTCTCATGAAAAACAGGATTTGAGGCAATGTGCAATGCTGCTTGATTATCACATATTAGTGTCATTGTGCTGGCCTCTTCAAATTGAAGTTCTTTCAGGTACTGTTTCAACCAGATGAGTTCACATGTTACTAGTGCCATGGCCCTGTATTCTGCCTCAGCGCTGGATCTTGCAACAACATTTTGTTTCTTACTCTTCCAAGATATTAAATTTCCTCCGACAAGTACACAATACCCGGAAGTGGATCTTCTATCTGTGGGTGAGCCTGCCCAATCGGCATCTGAGTAGCCAACTATCAGAGTATGTCCTCTATCTTCATAAATGAGACCTTTTCCAGGTGCACTTTTGATGTATTTAAGAATTCGAATTACAGCATCCATATGTCCTTGGCAAGGAGAATTTAAGAACTGACTTACCACACTGACAGCGAAGGAAATGTCAAGACGAGTAACTGTGAGATAGTTTAATTTTCCAACCAATCTCCTATATCTTCCTGAATCTGATAGAGGCTCCCCCTGATTAGGTAGGAGTTTGACATTTGGATCCATAGGAGTATCAACTGGCTTGACATTTAACAGACCTGTTTCTTCAAGAATATCCATAGCATATTTTCTTTGTAAAATTACAAGGCCATCCTTGGATTGGGCTACCTCAATGCCCAAAAAATAACGGAGTTTACCGAGGTTTTTAGTCTGAAATTGATTTGAAAGATGTTGTTTCAACTGGAGTATTCCTTGCTGATCACTACCAGTTATAACAATGTCATCCACATAAACAATAAGATAGATGCACCCTTGGGCTGAGTGACGATAAAATACAGAGTGATCGGCTTCACTACGAATCATACCAAACTCTTGTACTACCGAGTTGAATCTGCCAAACCAAGCTCTAGGAGGCTGTTTAAGACCATAAAGAGACCTATGCAGCCGACAAACCATGGTGGAAGACTCCCCCTAAGCAACAAACCCTGGTGGTTGCTCCATATAAACTTCCTCTCCAAGATCACCGTGCAAAAAAGCATTTTTAATGTCAAGTTGATGGAGAGGCCAATGTCGAATTGCTGCAATGGAGAAAAACAGTCTGACAGATGCCATTTTGGCAACAGGTGAGAATGTATCGCTGTAATCCAACCCAAAAATCTGAGTATATCCCTTGGCTACCAACCGAGCCTTAAATCGATCAATCTTACCATCAGGGCCAACCTTCACTGTATAGAGCCAACGATACCCGACTAAAGACTTCCCATGAGGTAAAGGAACCAGTTCCCAAGTACCACTGCTTTGTAGAGCACACATCTCATCAAGCATTGCTTGCCTCCACTCAGGGTGGGATAATGCTTCACCTGTAGTTTTAGGAATAGAAACAGAAGACAAAGAGGACAAGCAAGTGTAATGCAAAGGAGAAAGACGATGATAACACAAATCAATATAATGAGGAGATGGATTACAGGTTGTGCGAATATCCTTACGAAGAGCAATAGGAAGGTCATGCTCAGGTGGCAGGGCCGGATCCAGAGGTGGCGTCGGAGGAGAGTCTGGAATGGGAACAGAAACAGGCACAACAGAGGGTAGGCGACAACGCTGATATGTTTGTAATGGTCGTGGAGGTTGGGGGGCAGACTCGACAGGTTCGATAGGAGTAAGAGTGAGTGGAATAGGGATAACTATTTGAGGAGGTTCAGGATTAATGTCCTGATGGGGCTCAGTAGCTATAGGGGTAGATTTAAAATATGGTACAGACTCGAAAAAGGTAACATCGGCTGATGTTACGTAGCGGTGTAGTGTAGGAGAATAACAACGATAGCCCTTTTGGGGCCGATGATAACCGAGAAAGACACACTTGAGTGATCGAGCTGACAATTTGTCCAAACCAGGAGATAAATTGTGGACAAAACATGTGGACCCAAAAACACGAGGTGGTAGTGGGTGAAGAGGGGAATGGGGAAAGAGGACCGAATGAGGGATATTGCCATCAAGGACAGAAGACGGCATACGATTGATAAGGTAGCATGCCGTTATGACTGCATCCCCCCAAAAACGGAATGGAACATTGCCATGGATAAGTAAGGTTCGTGTGGTTTCAATGAGATGCCGATTTTTGCGTTCGGCTACCCCATTTTGCTGGGGTGTATGAGGACATGATGTTTGGTGTAAAATACCATTGGAAGCCATAAAATTTTGAAACTGATGGGACAAATATTCCCGAGCATTATCACTTCTTAAGGTACGAATAGAAACCCCAAATTGAGTTTTAATTTCTTGATAAAATTGCTCAAAAATGGAAAACAGTTCAGTTCTATTTTTCATTAAAAATAACCACGTACAACGAGAGTAATCATCAATAAAAGTAACAAAATACCTAGACTCTAAAGTAGACACAGTACGAGAGGGACCCCAAACATCAGAGTGAACTAAAGCAAAGGGAGATGATACTCTTTTATTGACTCGATCTGGAAAATTACTACGGGTGTGTTTCCCTAACTGACACGACTCACAATGTAAAGTAGACAACTTAGACAAACTAGGCACCAGTTTTTGCAGTTTGGTAAGACTTGGGTGTCCTAGCTGAGCATGGATAGTATGAGGGGACTCTGTTGCAGAGCACATCTTGGAAGATGTAGAAAGGTAATAGAGGCCTTGAGACTCACATCCGACGCCAATCGTCTGTCCCGAACTCCGGTCCTGCAAGGTAACATTATCATTAGTGAAAGTAATAATACAGTCATGGGACCGAGTCAATCGACTAACTGAAAGTAAATTAAAAGAGCATCCAGGTACATAGAGAACAGATGCAACTGAAATGGAAGGGAGAATTTGGACAGTGCCAACTCCTTGAGAGTGGGTTCGAGTGCCATTGGCAGAAGTTATAGTAGGTAAAAAACCAGATGTAGAGAGTAAAGAAAAGAGACCTTTATTACCAGTGACATGATCAGACGCACCAGAATCAAGAACCCAAGGGCCAAGAGAAGATGCGTGAGAGAGGTAAACAGATGAGTTACCAGTATGTGCAACCGAAGTAGGAGAACTAGAGTTCGGATGACTCTGAACCCATCGAAGGAAATCTTCATAATTTGCCGGGGAGCCTTGTGGAGATGGTGTAGTCTGAACAGTGGCAGAAGGATCAAGCTGAGTTGCATTTATCGAAGGCGGAGGCTTACCATGCAACTTCCAACAGCGATCAATAGTGTGTCCAAACCGATGACAATGCTCACATTTGGGACGAGGCTTAGAGTTGGATGGTCCTCCACGAGAGCGATTCTGATTATGTCCCTGAGATGCAAGGGCAGCAGTGTCACTCGGAGCTGAAGTAATAGAATGCTCAACTGGATGCTTTGCTGGTACTCGAAGGAGGATCGCTGAGGTAGTAGACATATCCGGAACAGTAACAGACCCCAGAATTTGATCACGAGTTGCAGAGTACTCCTGGGGTAGGCCATAGAGTGCAAGGAGCATGAAGAAGGTGCTGCGTTGTTCCAACTCTTTCTTCTGTTCAACTGGATTACTTGCAGCAAGAGGGAGAAGCTCATTAAAATCATGAAGTGCACTATGAACGGTGCCTAGATATGAAGAAATAGAGCCATCTATTGTCTTCGGAGTAATGATATTCAGCAAGCGGTGACAAACTCCACAGAGACGTTGAGTGTCGTTAGTATAGAGAGCCTTTGCTTGGCTCCAAACTGATTCACACGTGAGATGTGGACGGAAAATCGGTTTAACATCTGGATGAAGTGTAGACTTAATTACACTACACAACTGAGCATCTATCTGTTTCCATTTGGATGTTTCAGTCACAACCACCTTTTCAGGATTTTGAGTGAGATGGTCCTCGTAACCTTGACCAAGCATCCATAGTTTGATGTCGGCGGCCCAACTATCATAATTTGATCCAATCAATTTTTTGACAGAGAGAGGAGAAGTGATGTAGTTGGTGAAGATGCTCTTTGTTTTAGACTGAGACGTCATGGTCAGTAAAGAGTGCCAGAGAACGCGTCGGAATCGGGAAAACAGGGGCTGTTTGAACTGGAACTCGTATATCCGTAACTCGAAACTCAAAACTGAGGGCAGATATGGAAGCAGGAGGCCGAGGCGAGTGCCACGGAAGAAGCGGTGCCGTGAACGGCTGCCGGACGCGCGGTGGCTGCTGGCGGCGCGTGGATCTCACGCGCGAGGAGGTTGGTGGCGCGTGGAGGCGCATGGGGGCGCGTGGGGGCGCGTGGATGCTTTTCTGGTGACGCGTCTGAAGGGGTAGGCCGATCTGGGGTGTGCGACACTGCTGGCGTGGTCGTTCGTTGAAAAAAATCGTCGGAGACAGCAGCAACAGTGATGGCAGTGGCGGCGGAGCGTGGACGGATGGATAACAAATTTAGAAATCAGTGTATTAAAGGCAGGGAGGAGGAAACCGGAGTTGAGAACCGGAAAAAATATTCACCGGAGACAGTGGGTCCACCGGGTAGTTGACGATTAGGGTTGTCTCTCAACAGGCTCTGATACCATGTTAAATTCGAAGACTATTGAGAGACATATTGAATAATCTGTGTATTTCAACTACACAGCGGAAGTTCTTTTTATAGACAAACATAATAACAGGAATACAAATAGATAGTAATATTAACGGGCCAGAATACTTACAGCCCATCTAATATAATTATTTACATTCTAATATAATATTTTAACAAATATTATTGATAATAGCTTTATGCTAGCTTGTTTACAAAAGATTCAATACTAATCTCTATTTATAGAGCTACATAGACTCAATCATAAATCAGGATCAAATCATAATAATAATGACAGATATTCCAAGAGATCTCTATGATTATAAATTGATCCTATGAAATTATTCAAGATACTCTAATATAATATGAAAGATATTATAAGATATTTTTTAATATTGTAACAACTACCACGTGGCATTTCCATGCCATCTATTGCCACATGGCATTTCCATTGCTACATGGAACTGACATGCCACCTCAAAATCCCATGGATGATAGAGATGAAAAGCAAAACAAAAATTATTTACATGTACACAAAACAAAAAATAAATGATTTACATTTATTTGGTACTATAATCAAAAGAAAAAAAATACTTTTTTTTCAATTCGCAACTTCATCTATTGCATTCACTAGTATATCGTCATTTAGTGATATATGTTTTACTATAATCATTATGAACAACTGAAACTTTGCTTTCAGATTGAGCATGCTCAGCACTTGGCACCTGGTACTCCATCTCGATTTGGCAAAGAAGGAGTTATTGCTTCTGTGCAGGTTTCTTTTTATTAGCGTTATCTTGCAGTTTTCAATCTTTTTTTAACAGTGGAGCAGTTTGTACAATTGCTGCACCTGTACCATGCAAATAAATGATAGGTTAGCTGCATAGCTACTAAACTCAGTAACTGATTTCTTTTTCATTTTTCACTACAATTCTTTTTGTTGAGAGTTCAACATCAGATAAGACATGGCCTGAAAATGACATTATAAGTGGGAGGCATCCCTCACCTTACAAGCCGGTTCTGTAGGTTTGAGTTAGACTCAATTCAAATTCTAAGATGATATCAAAATTTATCTAAGATTCGTTGTGCCACTTGGGTTATGCTTAAAATGTTCGGTTTTGGGTTTGAGGGGTGAGTTGGGTTGAGAGTTCTATACCGGATGAAATATGACCTGAAAATGTATTTATAAATGGGAGGTATTATTCCCAAATCATATCTTGGTGTTTCTTTTGAACAATTCAAGTGTTCTAGAACTTGTAAAGGACTCCATGATCAATTCACAACAGCCTGTCTAGTAAACCACATGAATGTGTACTATCAAATCTACTAGCGCATTTGGTTCTTAAAGGTCCAATGTTCTATCATTCAGCTTTAGGGCAAAAAGTATTGCTGATTCTTGAGCCTGATTATCATTTACAGTAATTTCAGCAAAAAGTATCATATTTAGGAAAATATTGTTGATTCATGAGGTTGATTATCCAAAACTATTGCCTTCCCCAAAATTTTCATTACCTTTTTCTTTGCTTCCATTCTGTTGTATATCGTCCTAGCTTTCAAAGTAACATAATATGAACCTATTGATATGGACCATATCTTCACATTTATATATGTAAACAGTTTAATCAATGTCCTTTACAAGATTTGTAATAGTTTCTTGTTACTATTCACCAACAGCCAGATCACTTATTGGATGACGCCAATTCTGCCGGTAAAAAGCTTGGGGATGATAGAGCTGAAAGAGAATCATATTTATTTAAGTCACTCTTAGATTCGAATGCATTAGTTGCATTTGGTTCTGATTGGCCGGTAAGCGTGTTTATCAATCTCATTATAATCGTCAGGTTTGGAATATTTATTTGTCCCAAATTATTTATCCCTCGAGAATAATAAGACAACATTTATCAACTTTTTCCATTACTATCTTCGAATTATTGAAAAATTTGGCTAACTATTTCATTACTACTACTTTCAACTATTCCAATTAATACGGTATTTTAGTCTTCACGTATTATTTTACTTTAGAAATCAACTCAACTAATCATTTTCTTAAGAAGTGTGCATTACTTAAAATGACATCTATAACGAATTAAGAGGTACTTCACTAAACATCATGTTTCTGTTTACTAGGTGGCAGATATCAATCCCTTGAGTGGCATTAAGACAGCAGTGACAAGAAGACGTCCTACTTGGAAAGATGCATGGATTCCATTAGAGTGCATTTCATTAGAAGATGCGATTAAGGCGTAAGCATCGTTAAGCAATTAATTTTGTTTTAATGTTATATTGCTTATTGATATCTTGTCTTTTTATCTCCTTTTAATGTGCATAATTTCCTTTTTAATGATTGACACAAAATCTCATTGATGATCTACTTGATGTTTTCTTAGTGACATTTAGGGACTATTTAGATTGGCTTATTTATTAAGTTTATCTACTAGCATAATCACTTGTGAGACTGTAATTAAGAGAGCTTATGGAAACAAATTATTACATGTTTATAAGTTGTTTTTAGTTTATTTCATAAACTCTTCAAGATAATTTATGAAAACAGTTTAACTTTTAATATAAAAAAACAGTTTTAACTTTATTTTTTCTTTTGTTATAGAAATAGTTTATTCATAAGCATTTATGCTATAACCACTTCATTAAGGTATTTATCCAAATACGGACTTACTCTATGGATTTTCTCTATTGATAAGCACTTATTTAACTTTTGTTATAGAAAACTTTTTTAAGTGCTTCTTCAACTAGTTGATACGATTTTCCTTTTAACGATTAAATTTTGCTTTCCACATCATTGCTCATAAATTCATAATGTCATATTCTACTTATTATTTGTTTTTTATTAATCAAAGTGACACTAAGGTTTATTTTACAACTGTCCTTTGAGAGATTTGAACTTGGTACTTTAAGATTGCGAAGTTAAACTCTTAATATTAAGCTAGTACCTCAAATGTTTATTAGATTCTCACTCATGATGAACTCTTACAGGTATACAATTTCTGCTGCTCGTGCATGCTTCATTGACAATGATCTTGGATCTCTATCTATTGGAAAACAAGCAGATTTTGTGATATTATCCACTGATTCATGGAATGACTTTGCTGAAACAGCATCTGCTTCTATTGAGGCAACATATGTTTCTGGAATGAAAGCATATCCTTGAAACCCTCATATGTGTTTTGGTTGTGTCGTATGATTGAAATTGAAATGTATTCTTAGTATTTTAACTAATCTGTACCAATGAAATAATTTATTTTCATAGAATGAAATAATTTGAGTTTAATAAAAAATACATTGCCATTGTATATTAGTTTTATATTGATATCTGATAGAAGTCATATACTATTGAAAGAAGTATCTACATTTATAGTCGGATATGCCTTGAATAGGATTACCTCTTGTGAAAAAACAAATGAGAAACCAAAAAGAAAATTTGGCATCTATTTTGTCATATCGCATCATTAATTTCAAGATACACACTTAAAGAAAAGGAGTGATGTGGCAAAACAATATTTTTTTTATTGAATGTTAGTATAAAATTGATTTATAGTGAATTATATTTTTTAGAGTAAAAATTCAAATTGGTCTATGGCATCTTGGACCGTTTTAGTCTGAGAGAAATAATACTCAAATTAATCTTTAACAATTGCATAGAGGAGACATATTAGTTCATTCGTTAAGTTTAATCTCTCTTCTATGATGTTAAATAGAATTTAGTAGTTTGAAGATATAAGACTTGTAAAACTAATTCCAACCTTCGTTTATATTACTTTATAATCATTATAATCATTTCTTCTTCCTTATTTGTTAATTATTTTTGATTTTTAAATAGTGCCTTATTAGTTTAAACTCATATATGGAATCTACATAATTTAATGTGTTTCATTTAAATTTCAACTACTAAAAAAAATATTATTTCATTGTTTATAAGATTTATATTAATTTTTTATATTTTATTATAAAAAATATTCAATGTTTATTATTATAAGTAATAAAAATTCAAAAAAAATTAAATTTTATTTCACTGACACTTTAAAAAATAATACTTAATATTTATTACTATATGCACGAAATCGGTTAATATCGGTCATTTATTGTATGATTATATTTGATAATTGTAATTCTTATTAATTATTAACCACATCATCAATCAATCATATTAATGGACCATGTAAAATTGTTTACACATTAATTAAATTTTTTTTATTGCTCTTGTATGCTCGTATTTATAATATAATAATAATATAATCCTGCACTACTTGTTATTATTCATTAACTTGTCTTAAACATATATTCTAACACATTTTTATTGTTTTTTTCTTTTATTTTAGAAGAGACGATAAATTTCACCATAATTAACTTACACAACTGTGAGCGAATCTGGGACAAGACGTTCAACCTAACAATATCGACATTTGTCAGCTAAATTAAGACTTAAGGACTTTTTATTATCTCTTTTGTTGGTTGAAATTCATATGGAGTCCCCCAAATTATGTGGGGCCCATTTTAATTTGTTGGGATTTATATAAATTTCAATCAATAAAAAAAAGTGTGTTAAAGAATGTGTTCCTAGTACTATTAGTTGATTTTTTTACACATTTCGTATTTTCCTTTAACCACTTAACATTTTTATTTAAACTATGGATTAAAAGGTAATGCAATGTCAATGTAATCTTGTTTTATGTTGACAACCAATAATAACTCATCATACGAACAAAATATTCAATAACTATTTTTGCTTTAAAAATCATTTAATATGATGTGGCATATTAAATGAGTATAATTAAATGACGATGTAAAACAATTTTATACTATAGTACACTACAGTTAAAACTCTTAAACTATTTTTATCTCTTTTTATTACTTTTTTAACTCAATTCATTTTTTGTCATTTGTTTTTAGTTTTGACTTTAAGGGTGTTAGATTTTATTTTGTCAGTGATACAATTAATGGATAGTAACAGAGGAAAACATGTAGAATGGAATAAAATTTATGATAGATGCATACAAAAAGTAGTAAAGGATGGAACATCTTGAGAAGTGGCACGTCAGATATTTGCTGATGTGGAAAAATTATGATTTCTTAGCATTCGACCTAATGAAATGTCATATGGTGTTGAGTTATGTTTTAATAGATAATAAATACTTGATTAAAAGATTTTGGAGAATACCATAAGTGCATTTGTGATCTATGCTATTAATCAAATGAATTGCTATATAAGTAGAGATTAGATACAAGTATTTAATATTTATAGACCAATGTAAATATTTTTGTAATTATTCAATGAATTATAAGATCTTTCCAATCTTGGATTAGGACACCATCCTTTCACCCTAAATTTTTATTATTAAAAATAAAAGTTATAGACTTATGTATTGAGTTAACTAACTATGTATCTAGGGATAACCGAATCTCAACTAGGTCTAATTTGACGAACAGTCCTCTAACAATATAACTAACAGGAAATTTGATAAAGCACAATTATGTAACATTAACATTTCTGATTGAAGGCGTGTCTCGATGAGACCGACACATTGATTACATTTAATTAATTCATTTTTACAAATTATTATTGGTGTCAACGTGGAAGTGTTAATATCATGTCTGTTATTCGTGTCAGTATCTCTATTTCATATGTACAATTAATTAGGGCTAGCTACTGTGTAATCGATTATAATTGTCTCACATTGATTAACTATTAATATCATACTAAAGATCAACTAATTTTAATATGATAAATGCTAAGAGCACTTGTTAAGAAAATAAAAAATAAATAGAAATATTCAATTAAAAATGTATTAAAAATTGTGCTTACAAATTTTTGAAAGTTTAAATTTGATTTTTCCAAGACAAAATTTTCTTTTATTTTTATTCCTTAGCAAGACCCCTTTAATAAAAATTTGAAATTCCATCAAACATTACGTATAATAAATGCATAAAGAATCTTTTATTGGCACTATTGGAAAAAAAAAACACCTGAATATGTTTGCCATGCTGACAAGACTCACAATCAAGACTCCTTAAATGTGAAAGTTGAGGAACCAAAACCTTTAACTTACCTAGACTTGGATGACCCAAATGAAAATGAATAATATCTGGAGATGGAGATGCAGGAACACCACATACTATGGATGAATGAGGATGAAGATAATAGAAATCATGTGATTCATATCATGTTCTATGTTAGAGAATAGTTGAGAGAACAAGTAAGCGTACGTATTGAAATCAAATTAAAAGGAGAACCAAATACAAAAACACATAATTCAAGGATAGAGCTAGTAAAGGTGAAGTTTGACCAATACTAGTAACACGTGCTTCAGAACTATTAGAAAGAGTGGTGTTGTAATGTATTTTAGGAGGTGACAAGTTATAGATAAGAGAGGGATTACCAATAACATGATCAAAAGCGCCAAAATCTAAAATCCATGATCCCACATTATTAGATAAACCATTCGTATAATTACCAATATGAGCCAAATTAGTTGTAGTAGAATTTTGTTGGACTGCCATCGAACTACTAACAATAATTAACCTCAAATGATAGAGTATGCAATGAGATTTAAATAAATAATTTAGGTATTTGATGTAGAAGTTTATATTTCTGACCTTTTATTTTAATTATTGTTCACTTGGACTTTTTGGCCTTTAGGTCTGTTAGGTTATTATCCATTATTAACCCTAACTATATATGTAGTCTCATGGAGTCATTTAGGATTATCCAATGAATGAAAATGTCTTTTAACTTTAATTTGTTGCTAGCTATATCATTTATTTTGTTTTGGTAACTTAGAACCCTAGTTTTTGTAGTCTTGGTAGGAAAATATCCTATCATCAAATGTGTATGGAGCAAAGAGGCAACTAGAGAAATTTACTACAAGATACATAGAAACTAAAAATTAAGTCCAATCAACCAGAAAAATGCTTTCCATTGATAGTCAACCCACAAAACAACAGTTACACTAAACAACAATTACACCATAGCCTAAAAAAAACTCACAAACCAAACCTAGAGCGTGCAAATTACTAGGACAACAACAAAGAAAGCCCAAAAGCAAATTACTAGGACAACAACAAAGAAATCACAATAGTATTTTAACTTTTTTACTTGTCATCATGAAATGTATACTCCTGGATTTATGTTGGAGTAGAGAAAAAAGCTTCTATTATTTTTGCTACAATTGAGTCCAAAAAAGTTATTCAGTGGACCTTAGTTTTTAAAATTGAGTATAGAGTGATAAATTTCAGTGGCCTAGTTGTTTTTGGAAAATTATACCATGTACTCCAATTTTACCTATACCCTCACAAAATTTTTAAAATGTCAAATTTATCTTTAATTTTTTTTTACTATTTTACTAACTCAAATTCCCATTTTTTTATCATTCAAAGATTTTCGGATAAAGCAATTAAAGTTTTCTGAAATTTATGGAGAACTTTTTAAAAGATTTTCGGTATAGAAGTTTACAAAGGTGTGTACCGAAGACCTTTTTAAAAGTTTTCCGGTACAGAAGATTGAAAATGTGTAGTGCCGAAAAACTTTTTTCACAAATTTTGACATAGATCAGGTATGAATAATTATAATTAATATTGTAAAAATCTATTATTGTGACTAATTATTATAATTTAATTTATATTATATTTCAGATATTTGATACACGGGAAACTGTTGTAATTGGACTAGGGAAATTGGTATAAAAACAAAGTGATCGTTATCATTACTAGATCAGATAAAGAGACAGGAGAGAAATGGAGGAAGAATAAATTAATATTAGGTTGTGACAAAGGAGAAAAATACAAATGTGTTAATAGTTTAACTCGAAGTTCAAGAAAAAAGTGTGGTTGTCCTTTCAAACTTAGACCAAAACCATTAAAAGATGGTTTATGATGGATAATTAAAGTGATTTATGGAGTTCACAACCATGAATTACCTGATATTTTGGAGGGACATGCATTTCTTGGACGTTTAGATGAAGAAGAGAAAAAACATGTTCATAACTTAACAAAATATAATGTTCCGCCGAGGCACATATTACTCTCATTGCAAGACCGAGATAAGAATAATGTTACTCAGATTTCACAAGGTAATAGGACATAGATGCAACATTTATTGAAGTTAATTGAAGATACAAAATATGTGTGTTGGAATAGAAAGCGGGAAGACTCAAATGTTATGAGAGATATTTTTTGGGTCCATCCACATTCAGTGAAGTTATTGAACTTGTTTCCTATCGTGTTGATTATGGAAAACACCTACAAAACCAATAAATACATAATGTCATTACTTGAAATTGTTGGTATGACATCAACAAAGAAGACATTTGTAGTTGGATTTGTTATTTGGAATGTGAGCCTGAAGAAAACATTTGTTGGGCATTAGAGAGGTTAAGAGAACTGTTTGCTACACAAAACAAATTTCCTCACGTAATTGTGATAGACAGAGATCTTGCTTTAATGAAAGCAGTAGGTATTGTATTTCCACATGTTGTTAATTTATTTTATCGATTTTATACCGACAAAAATGTTGGAGCAAAATGCAAGCAATATGTCTTAAATGATAGACAAGAGTTAGTATTGAGTATGTGGAAATATATTATGTATTGCAGTGATGAAAAAGAGTATATCATGCGCTTGCACATGTTTGAGCAATCATGTGTCGATAATAAAGTGTTTATTGATTATGTGAAAGAAACTTGGTTGACTCCTCATAAGCAAAGGTTTGTTGAAGCATGGACAAATCGAGTGATGCATTTGGGGAACACAATGACTAACAGGTATGTCATGTCACAACAAAACTTAGAATTTCTAATTTTATTATATATTGTTGGATTGCTCCATGGTGACAATTTACATGTAATGGTAGGGTTAAGTCAGCTCATTGGAAACTAAAGTTAATGTTGGGACAAAACATGGGTGACATGTGTAAATGTTGGGAGGCTATGAACAACATGATAAGGTTGCAACTTAAAAAAATCAGGGGCTCGTTTCAAAAAAGTTTGTTTGATAAAGCGCATGAACACAACAATCCATTTTATCAGAGTTTGAATACATTCGTATCAAGAGAAGCTCAAAGACACATTGCTGAAGAATACGAGAAAGTTGAGTGGGATGGTGCTGACAAATCTGTACGTGGGTGCTCTCTCAGAAGAAGATACGGGTTACCTTGTGCTTGTGAATTGGCACAATGTAAATTGATGGGTGAATCAATTCCTCTAGATTCTGTGCATATTCAATGGAGGAAATTAAGCATGGAATGTGAACTCACCAAAGACACAGAAGATGGATTAGTGTTGGATATGTCTACTGAGATGAATGCCTTATGGAAACGCTTTCGATCACTTGATGTTATAGGAAAAAGAGTGTTGAAGAGTAAGGTGCTTGAACTTGCTTTTCCAACTACAAGTTCAATGTGTCCACCACCTGAAAAAGTTAAAACCAAAGGATGGGTGAAGAAGAGTAAGACTAAGAAGCCGAATGGATATGATGTATATCGAGACCCTTCTTACTTTGAGCATGTTAATGCAACATATTGTGAAGATCCTGATTCCCAACCATCTCAATCATCAAAGAAGAGACATTCTCATTCATCAAAGAAACAACCCTCTCAATCATCTCAATCCTCAATACATTTGTTCTTGAGACAATTTCCTGATGTTATTCAACCATACATTGATGACATATTTAATGTGATAGCAGATGGAAATTGTGGCTATCGTGTTATTGCATCATTGCTTGGACACAATGAAGAGTCTTGGTCTTTGGTCCGCCATAGTTTGGACCAGGAGATTGCTTCTCATATAAGTCCATATGATAAATTGTTCTCATGACGCATTAGAGAAATCAAAGATTCTTTGAAGATAACAAGTTTTGGTATTCAACCCCTAGATAAATGGATGTCCATGCCTGATATGGGTTATGTGATAACGACAACATATAATATTATTCTAGTCACGTTTGGTCAGATATTTTCCATTACTTTCTTTCCTATGAGGGTTTCACATTCAGGATCGACAATAAATGATCGTATTATATGTATTAGTTTTGTCGAAGCAAGTCATTGAGTTCTGGTAAATAATACTTATTTCTTAAATATCTTCAATCTATTTTGCAATTAAAGATGAAAGATGGATTTCTAATAAATAATATGTATTTCTTAAATATCTTCCATCTATTTTGCAGTTAAAGATGAAAGATGGATTTCTAATGCAAGACATTGCACCAGGTTGAAAGAAATATCGCACCGATGAAGCAACTTCTTGGGCAATAACATATACGGGACGTCTACATCAGTAGGAGTATTTATTAAGCCATATGGCACGTGTTACACAAGATGCACAACCCGTAGATGGCATACCATTAGATGAAGATTGATTTTGTATGGACTACAATACTTTAAAACTTATATAAAATCACTTGTTATTAGTTCATTTTAGTTACTACTTTCATTATATTTCATCTTGTATTTTATTTAGTTGTTAATTTACGTTGTTTATCACAAATAATATAAAGTTAACGATATAACAATATTGTGAAATAATGAAATAAAAATAAAATAACATTAAAAACTACAAAAACGATGTTTATCACAAATAAAAGTAAATAACTACTAACTAGTGTTATGACACGTTAAATATAAAGCTCTAAAAAAGTAACTATACATATCGTCATTTGGATCAGCATCATGTGCATCCAACCCCCGTTGTATAAGATCACCCACCTGCTCTAGGATAAATGGCTGTTCACTAGAAACTTCTATAGCGGTGGGGATATTAAAATCTGGAACGTGGGGTACACCATCTGGTCGCACTAAAAGTGGATGAGATACCCTGTAGAACCACTCCAAATATCCATCTCGACACTCAGATTAATATGTAGCTAGATGTATCCTATGATGTAGTTCGGTGACAGAGGTCAAATATCCGTCCATTCCACATCTACATCAGATAATCTAGAAAGAACTGGAGGTGGGGGTGGTGGAATATGTTGAATATATCCAAATTGTCTGAAACACCTCTCAGGCAAATATGTCACAATTGTGCTGCATAATCGAAGGTGGCCAGTGTATAATATGATATCATCGAAGGGAATGACATCCCTATGATTCTCCCATGGTCTCCATATGATGTCAATAGGTGTCAGTGCATCAATCATCTGTCTATACTCAAGGACTTTGTGCTTGCCTTGTTGATAGCTTCATCTATTCATTCTGGCAATACACTCAACGTGAGCACCCTGGTCACCTCTTTTACAAATATGTGGAAAATATTCGTAAATCCAACACTGTTGCAAATAAAAATAAATAAATTAATGATAAACATAAAAATTAATAAATAAAAATCATAACAATTAATAATAATCATTAATATTTAATACCTGTAGTAGAGACATATATCCACCTAACTGTTTGGTGTCGTAACAGTTGGCATCTGAGAGGTAGTCATAAAGGACTACGAGTACAACACTACCCCATGCGTATCTACTAGTACCTTCCAAATCTTTGAATAGGGGAAGATATTTCGCATCAATTAATGCACGACTTTTATCGTTGAAAATAATACTCCCTACCAGATTCAACACATACGCCCTATCAAATCTATCTACTGCACATTGTCTTTTAAAGACCTCTTTCAACCAATTGTAGTGGGGCTAATCCAGAAAAATTCACCCACGTCTCTATAATTCGCGAGAGAACTTTTGGAGTAAATTGTTGCAGTTTCTTTCCACGAGCAACTATTTTCAGTATTGGTCGCTCTACATACAAGTAAAATATATGACATTAAAATTAAATATAAAACAAAAATAATAATTAATTTAAATATTTTTAATGCACCATAAATAATAATTTATTTAACTTACTTCACCAAACCACAGTCTTCCAGAAACATGATGCCGTTATCGTGTAAGGACATACAAAGCATATGGTCCTCTAGGATACCGTGTCAGCTCACCCTTCTGCTGTACAGGTCTCTCCTACATCTGCTCCTCATGTACTACAGTATGCTCCTCCTCTTCATGTACTGCTTGCTCCTGCTCCTCATGTTTAGCAATATCAGCCTCCGGGATAGATATATGACATTGCTCTCCCTCGTCATCATCTTCCACTATAATTCGTCATCTCCTTCGGGATGCTGTCGGTCGAATCTTTTTCGGAGCATCCATAGATTATGAAGTTTCAACATCATGTGCTGTTTGTACTATTTTTTCATCTCTTCCTCTAGCACCAGCACCCACTGGAAAAAAAAAAGAGTTAAAATAAAATGAATTAAATAAATAACAAAGGAATAAAAAGTTAAAAAAATACAAAAGAATTAAAAAAATATAAACTAAAATAACTTCCGGAAAACTTGTGGATTGAAGTTTTCCGGTAACTTTCGGAAAACTAAAAAAAAGTATTCCGGTATTGTGTTGAATTTCGGAAAAGTTGAAATAAGTTTTCTGGTAGTTCAGGAAAAGTTGAAATAAGTTTTTCGGTACTGGAAATGTTGAAATTTAGTTTTCCGAAAAATAACTTCTATACCGAAAAACTTGAAATAAGTTTTCTGGAGTGTAACTTGCGCACCGGAAAACTGAAATGATGAGAGAGTGAAAAATGATAAGTTTTAATATTTATACGGGGACATATATGTCATTTCATTCAATTTGTGGGGGCATAGAGTAAAATTGGGGGGACAGGGTATCATTTTCTTGTTTTTGCAACCTGCAAAATTGAGTATAGAGCGATAAATTTCACTCCTGCATTGCAAAAGAAACCCCTATGTCCTTAAATCCTATTGATAGCGTGAACATTTAAAACCAAGACCTCACAGTTGTGTATGTGAGTTTATAGTAGTATTTATTATTTTTTTAGAGACAAAAAAAATTCAACCCCTGTTCCTACTAATATACTTTTATCTTTATATATTTTACTTAAACCATTCATTTTTAATTTTTAAGAATTAATAGTGTTTGTGATCTCTTCGAATAAGTGTGTACTTCTTAAGAAAGAGAAAAAAAAGTTTTAAGGGTGAAAGAACATTCTTATCATTCAACATATTTAATTTGATTCTCAAAGTACAAATTATATAATGCTAGAATATCATAATAAATTTGAAGAATTTAAGGAAATGAAATAACAAAAAGCATAAAGTTAAAATTTAGGGTAGTTTCTTCTCGCAACTTCTATGTTTTAAAAAACTTTCAAAATTCACATTTGTATCAGCCAATACATAAGTATTTTTTTTGTTTGTCAAAATATACATTCGAATTGGCAAATTCAAAGAGTATTGAAGGTGTAAAAATAAACTCTCAAAAACTAGTTCTTTCCACCAAAGATTCCATAATCCTCCATCTAAGTTGGCCTCTTGGACTAATGTTTCCAAGTGTTAGGTTTCCTATTTCGGACTCATTCTCACTACTGGACTCCTCTCTATTTTGTATTGGACCTTGACTTCATGAATTCTTATCATTTTAATCTCTCTGATTTTTTCTTTTAGATTCTTCTTCTACAATGGCGCGATTTCAACTCATGTTAATACTTCGTTGATGAATCATTTGTAAATACTTTTATCACCACTCTCTAAAATTTGAGGTCTATCCTAAAACTAGTAAATCTCAAAATCGTAACTCATCTAATTATTTTGTTTAAAATAAAACAACACGTCAGAGAAAAATATGATTTTCTTCCTCGTCCTCACTCAAATCCACCGTAAAAACCAACCACAATGAAGATGTGTGCAATTATTCATTATTACATCACATCAAATGAAAATTTCATGGAAACTCTAGCTTGACTTGTATGAGTTCTCTGTCTCTCACTAGTCACGATCTATTAGCTGGACAATACTCCAAAAGAAGAGAGGAAATTATTTTCTATGGTAGAGTTTCGAGCCTATACACCTGATATTAATTTGCAAGCTTAACTCTATCTTGGCTTAAATATAATTCAAAAATACACATTTAATCTTTTAAATTTACCTCAATTTTTGCTTAGGTAATTTGAGTTTTTTTTCTTCTTTTCTACTTCAATCTATTAAGTTATATTCGTTTACACCATTAACCTTTAATATATTAAATTACACGTGCAGTTCTTTAAGTTTGAAATATTTTGTCGAAATACTGTCATAAAATGTTAAAATTTAATTGAAACATCGTAACGAGTTGACTATACAAGCTACTTTGCATGTGAACAAAGTTAAAGACATTGATTATGTGAATAGACATTTAATTACCTTGCTTTTAAGGTTATACATATATTTAAATTATTGTAGAGAAAATCAAGAATATAGACCATTTATAAGATTTGATCAATATTTTCTAAATAATTAGTATGAAGGACATATATATTGTTGAAACATTTGGTAAAGTTTCAAATGATCAGAAGCTTTCATTGAACTAATTGTTGTCGAAATTGAGATAAATGACTAACGATGTAAACAGAATGTAACTTAAAAGAACAAATCGGGATAAAATAAACTGACCTAAGCGAAAATTGAGTTAAAGTTAAAAGACTATAGGTTTTTTTTGCCTAAATATAATTTTGTTCTTTTATCTAATATTCGTTTTGGTCCCTGCAAATATGAGTCATTTTGATTTTAGTCATTGCAATTTTTTCTTATTTATACCCTTGTAATTTTAATTTTTTTTTAAAAGTCCTTAATGAATATTTTATAATAAAAAAACGTTGACATGGTCAATTTTCACTAAAGTGGCACATATTTAATGTATCATTCATGGTGATCGTACACTTTTTTATTATTAAAATTAAAAATAAAAATAAAATAGTAAAATGAAAAACAAGGTTAAACTAAAAACTCAAATTCATCACAAACCCAAAAAAATTATCCCAGAAACTCATATTCTTCCAGAAAAATAAAAAAATTCATTTAAAACCCAAAAGATTATCTTTACAAACTCAAAAATCCAAAATTCATTTCCTTCTTCAACGCTAGTGACTCTTCCTGAGACAAATTCTACCAGCAAGTCAGCAACCATCTTGCAACTATTTCCTCATGCCAATTTAAACACCATTAACAAATGAGTATAGCAGCATCAAGAACTATTTATGAGTGATATATTTTAATCATTTTCATCATAACTCCTTTAAACAAATGTATAATTATTGTCATGAACTATTGAGATCAAATCTTAGATTAATTGTAGAGTTATAAGTGTGTAATCTTAATAAGGATGTGTGAAGTTACAGTAAATTCTAAAAAATGTCATTCCTTTAGAAGAGTTTACATATGTTTCAAAGTATGCATGAATAATTTTTTTAAGTGAAAACCTATTATTGGGCAAAATAGATATTTTTTTAAAGAATATTATATTAGATACATATTTACAATTGTTAGAAACGATTTCAATGATAAGATATTTTTATAACTTTTGTTGTGATTGTGACAAGGAATAAAATATACGACTTATAAAAGATAAAAAATCAAAATGAATCAAAATAAAGATAAAATACCACAACGAATGTTAAGTAAAAGATAAGAAATCAAAATAATATTTAAGCCAAATATATGTCATTAATTTTTCATTTTTTTTCTTCTAAACACACCATGACATTTGCTCTGTTCCTACATAAGATCCTTTATATTTCACGAAAGTAATAATTTGGTCCTTTATATTTGTAACACTTATGTTCTTTAAGTTTAGCTTAGTTTCTGCTTAGATCCTTTAACTTTTTATTTTCTCGATGTAGTTATTTCAGTTATATTTTACTTTCACCATTAGTCTTTAAGTCATATTAAATTACGCATGTAATACATTAAGTTTGACCATTTTCTTAAATTACAATTAAGATCGAGTCTAAACAACGCAGTGAGTTGACTATCCATGCTACTTTACAAGTGATGAAATTAATGATATTGATTATGTGGATAGACCTTTATTACCAAGCTTTTAGAGGCTATATATGTGCCTAAATAGTTGTAGAAAATCAAGAAATATTGATCGTTTATAAAGTTTGTTGATTGTTTTCTAAATAATTAGTATGATGGACTCATTGTTGCAACATTTGGTAGAGTTTCAAATGGTAAGATGCTTTCAATTGCATTAGTTGTTGTTTAAAGTAAGGCACATGACTAATAATGTAAACATCATGTAACTTAAAAGACTAAATTGGGAAAGTAAAAAGTTAAAGAAACTAAGCGGAAATCAAACTAAATTGATAGGACATATCTGTTACCAAAAAAAAAATAAAAGACCAAATTGTTTTTTTTTCCATAGGTTCTCTTAAGCGGAAATTCAAACATAAATTCATCATGTTATAGAAATTTAATCCCTTCTAATAGACCTAATTCTAGTTGGTGTCGAACCCAAATTTTTACTATTAACTTAATCTATCGTATAAAGCAGGGGAGTAAACATTAATGCATAACATTGTACATACTAAAAGTTATATTTTATTTTTATAGAGACTAAAACTGAAATGTTGAAAATATTTTATTAAAATTAAAAATATATTTAACTCATAATTAACTAAACAAAATATAAATTGTTTTTCTTTTTATTTATCATAAAGGTTTTGAAAGCGTTCACATTAGCAATTTGATAAATTTTTATAGTATTGTCCTTTTATAATATAAACCCTTTACAATAGATGGTACAAAATTGACCCTCAATTATCAATATAGTATCGACACTTCGTATTGAAAGTATATTTCAATGTCTAACATATGTAAATATTAGACATGAACATAATACCAACATATTAATTAGATTCAATTAATTTATTTTCTCAAATTATTATCGATATTAGACCGTAATTTCTGATGTCTCGAATCTTCTATTATCTATTATAATAATTAAAATAGAACCTCAAAATTCTTCATCTATGCCACATCCTCCAATATTTGCCAACTCACCAAAATTCTGATGTGGCACATTTCAAATTCATCTTCTATTCCATTATGTTTTGTTTCTTAAATATATAATGCAAACCTTTTTAACTTGCCCAAATACAATTATTTCATATATTATAGAATTTCAGCTTTAATTTATCACTCAGTGACTCATCAATACACTTAAAAAGCTTTAATTACTCATCAAAATTTTCATTTCAATAACTCATACAAAAAAATACAAACCATCCAATATCTTCAAATCATCACAATGAAGAATTTTGGAGTTCTATTTAACTATTATAATTGATGTTCAAGTTCATATTATCAATATTATTGCATAGGAAATAAGTTTTTTTTCCCTATGTTGAATGTGTCTCCCATAACATTTTTTCTATTTATAATTAAAAAAACACAAATCATAATTGAAACAACAAAAAAATGAATAACATTAAATATTTGGAAATAAATAACTTCTAACTATCTATTATCTATTATAATAATTAAAACAGAACCCCAAAATTCTTCATCTATGCCACATCCTCCAATATTTGTCAACTCACCAAAATTCTAATGTGGCACATTCCAAATTCATCTTCTATTCCATTATGTTTTGTTTCTTCAATATATAATGCGAACCTTTTTAACTTGCCCAAATACAATTATTTCATATATTATATAATTTTTTTCAGCTTTAATTTATTTCTCAATGACTCATCAATACACTTAAAAAGCTCTAATTACTCATCAAAACTTTCATTTCAATAACTCATACAAAAAAATACAAACCATCCAATATCTTCAAATCATCACAATGAAGAATTTTGGGATTCTATTTAATTATTATAATAGATGTTCAAGTTCATATATAATATTATTGCATAGGAAATAAGTTTTTTTTTTCCTATGTTGAATGTGTCTCCCATAACATTTTTTCTATTTATAATTAAAAAAACACAAATCATAATTAAACAATAAAATGAATAATATTAAATATTTGGAAATAAATAACTTCTAACCATTTTATTATTCACACGAAACTTTCTATGTCTTAAACATTCACAAACTTTTCTTGCCTATAATTTTTTTCAACCACTCTTGAAGTTTCTTGACCGTGTCAAATAATTATTTGAAAATTTCAAGGCACACACGAATGAATTGTTTCAATATTTTAGATTTAACAAACTATCACTCATGAATAAATGTTATAATATATCACAAAATACATAATTTTATTTAGGTCATGCTTAGATCGACAGTGAGATTGACAGAATTACGATGAACAAATAGAATTGAAAACATGAAAAAGTATATAAATTTATAAATCTAATGTTTCAAAACTAATATATATTATATAAAATGAAGAAATATTATAGCTAACTGTATAACTTTAACAATAAATAAATACATAACTATTTAACAAATATATTATTAGAAGAATCATTTCAATGAAATCAAAAAGCTTGAATAAACCAATTTCACATTTAAATATATTTTGCATGAGTTGTATTAGTCAACAATGTTTTACTTTTTCTTTTACTAAAGCAAACCTAGCTTATATATAATTATTCAAAGCTATATTTACCTTTAAGTACATAAACACTTGAGTATATTCTACAGTAATACAAAATTAACAATACTTTTAAATTACATATTATTGTTATTTTATATTCAGTAATATATTAAATTCTACTGCGCAAAGCGCGGGTTAGTATCTAGTTTGTACTATTTATAGTGAACAAATGAAATGATAGCCACATAAAGAAAAACTAAGATAAGCAATAGTTTGCTTCTATACTACTTTTCTTGTAAACCTTTTCTTAGTGTTCTCAAGTAAGAAACTTTATGGCAACTAATGTTGCAGAAGCATTCCTGTCTGCTTTTGTGGAGGTGTTGTTAGAAAAGACCATTTCACATGAGTTCATGAACTTCTTCAGATGCAAAAAGCTTGATGTTTTACTTCTTGAAAAGTAAAAAACAACATTGTTGAGTCTTCAATAAATACTAAATGATGCTGAGGAGAAACAGATCACAAACCATGCTGTCAAAAATTGGCTAGATAACTTGAAAGATGTTGTCTTTGAAGCTGATGATTTGTTAGACAAAATCATCATAGAAGCATTAATATGCAAAGTGAAAGCTGAATATCAAAGCCAACAAACAGTAAAATCTAAGGTGAAGAACATATTTTTTCTAACTAATCATCAACCGTACCATGTCTAACAAGGTGCGGTTTCTTCTTTCTGAAAAACCATTCCATTAAGCAGTTTCATGAGGAGTGAGTTGGAATATAATTCCACAAATAGTCGTCAAATTGTTAGTTTAAGTACTCACCACAACGATCTGATCATAGGACTTTAATACTCTTGCCAAGTTGGTTTTTCAGTTCATTCTTAAACTCTTTGAACTTTACAAAAGTTTTGATTTGTGTCTCATTTGATATATAAAACCATATCGACTAAAGTTGTTAGTGAATGTGACAAAGTAAGGAAAATCACATACATCACTATGTACTAATTTCAAAAGATCACTAGCCCTTTCACTTTGACCAATAAATGGGACTTTAGTCATCTTTCCAAGTAAACACGATTTACACACTTCAAATGATTCATAGTCAGATGAATTCAAGTAACCTTCTTTATGGAGCTTGGATATGCATTTCACGCCTATATAGCCTAAACAACAAAGCCAAATGTATGTAGGGTTCAAATCATTTAAGCGTACTTGCAAAACACATCATCTAAATAAATTAAACAACTTTTATTTTTAATAATAATATTAAAATATTCCTTGTCCAAACAAAAAATAGAAATGATGTTTCTGTAGATGGCTGAAATAAAATAACAATTATTTAGTTCTAAAATAAGCCTATAGGTAAAGTCAAAACATAAATTCCTATGTTAATGCTTGCGTAACTTCTATCATATGGCTGATGCGATTAGAGCAGTCTTACTTCTCAGAGCATCTCCAACGGGAGCAAAATAAGTTCGTCCGCCAGCGTGGAATTACGTAAAAGTGAGTTTTTTGGGAGTTCACTATTGGAGTTGTACCAAACTGTCATCACGGTTCTCTTAGGAAGGAACGATACTTTCATAATTTAATAATAATAAATTTATAATAGTTACTTTTTTTTATTAATTTATTAATAATAATAAATTTATGACCGTTAACTTTTTTTATTAATTGGTGACCTTAACTTCTTTTTAATTTATGTCATGTATTTAACATTTAATTTTTATTATTGTTATAAAAATTTAAGTTCAATTTTATTTTAAATTAAAATTAAAATAATGTATAATAATATTAATTGAAATATTTAAATTAATATTTTAAGTTGTAATAAAATTAAATAAAATTAAATGAAATTAAAATATTAATGTATAAATTAAAGTTGTGGGACCTATTATGGTTTTGTTAAACCGTAAAAAATGAATGAATGTACACCATATTTAATGAACCCATGTTGAGTTCACCGTTGGAGTAAAAAATTAATGAGTTGCTTCAAGATGATGTGGCACAGTGGACCCCATTTAATGAACCCATATTGTGTTCACATTGGAGATACTCTCATAATCTGTCCTCTCTTTAACAAAAACAACAACAATAACAACAACAACAACAACAACGACAACGACAACGACAACGACAACGACAACGACAACGACAACGACAACGACAACAACAACAACAACAACAACGACGACAACAACA
>JBBPBQ010000001.1:6839035-6863263 GCA_037974755.1 Cicer yamashitae | reverse complement strand
CAACAACGACAACAACAACAACAACAACAACAACAACAACAACGACAACAACAACAACAACGACAACAACGACAACAACAACGACAACAACAACAACAACAACTACAACAACAACGACAACGACAACAACAACAACAAATTATTTAGAATTAATTAATTTAACATATTCTAATTATCTCGGTACCTTTAATAACCATATCTAACCGTTGAGTGTTTCCAAATATATCTCTGTTTCATCAATTTATCTATCTGATCAATTTATATATTTTTTTTATTATTATTTGTTGATTCTTTCAAAATCATTTTTAACAACGGTGACTCTTCCTTCAAACAAGAAGAAATGATCTATAGAATGATGAACATTATTGATCAAGACATTGAACTTTTTAAGCGTGTAGTGTCGCACATAGAATTCAGAACCTTGTTAATATAATAATATAGTAAACGTGTATAATGTATATAAACAGATTTTAATATTTATAATTTCTTTTTCTTTTAGTAAATAATAGTTAATAACGGTGTAAAAATATAGTAAACGTATAAGATCTCGCCCTCTAAATTAATTAAATGAAAAATCATAATTAAATTTTAATATATTTTAGTTTAATCAATCTTAATATTAAAATTTAATAATATAGGAAAATAAATCCTTCAAAACATTTTATAATGTACTTCTCATCTTTTATATCTAAAAACTGATGTCGGTAAAGTTCAGTTCTACGACTAGTTGTAATAATTTAAGAACATAGAAAAATCGCTCAAATATACTTTATAAATTTGTCATACTAAAATAAAAATTTACACATCGAAATAACCCTACTTAGGAACATAATAAATACAATCACATTTATATACAAATTTTCCCACTAAACAATCACATAAAAACATAAGAAGATATAATCACATTTAGACACAACTTGCAAATAGTAATAAACACATAAGAAGACATAGCAGATATAGTCACAATTATATATCACCAAAAATCATGGAATTTATGTTAGTATGCATGTTTTATGCAAAACTCTTATGATCATGATATATTCATCCCATACCAATGGGGAATTAAATGCATGTTGTTTAGTTAAGTTAATTCATGTAACAAGAAAAAATATATAGATAACATGTCATCTTCACGTATCAGCAATGATAACACAACTACCACAATTCTACCCATAAAATTAATTGATTATAAAACCCACAATTACAACTATATATATTATCTATATTAATTACCATATCTATTAATACATCGGTCATGGAAAAAGAGGTGCAACTTTTTTTTTTGTACAACCTAATAAATAAATTTAACAATATGCATCTAGAAAATAATCACCCTATACAACAACTAGCATATAATTGTCACAAAAATAATAGAAGATAGTAACAACAATTCTAATTATTTATATAAATAATTAAAACAGTTAGTTTCACAATTTAATTTAACTTCTTACCTCTTAAAATAAATTATTCACTACATCATAAATCAAAGTAATTATTAAGAAATAATTATATATAATATATGAAAAAATAAAAATTGTATGATATGCGATCGTCCGTTGATTAGAGGCAGATATTGCTGCTAGAAACAAAAATAAGATAAGTTGATGCGCATCTCGCATTGTGTTTTGAAGTGTACCGGTACAAGCAGGAAATCCACGGTAAAGAAAATTAAATCAATTAATGGCTAGAAACTAATGATTTTCAAAATTATGAAGATGTCATCTTCTAATTGTAGATATAGTTTTTCTTATATGCGGACCATAACCATTTATATATAGTAAGCACATGCCATTATAGTAAGCACATGCCATTTTATGAGGAGCCACTCGAGGAATGTGCTCATGAAAGACTTTGGATGGAAGATTCTTTGTTTGAGGGTGTACTATCATGGTGTTTCCTCTAAAGTGTTCTATGAAAATCTGTCCACTTTGTACTCTCTTGTTTACAACTAGAAATTAATGTCAATGTGTTTCGACTTTGTCAAGCTCATATTGTTACTGGACTATATCACGGTTGATTTGTTGTCACAAAATAACTATGGCGGTCTTTCAATTTCTTTCACCAGCCCAGTGACAAGGTTCCTTAACCAAACCACATAGTTAGATACCTCATAGCATGCAACAAACTATGCTGCCACACTGGATGAAGCTAAAAGAGTTTGCTTAGAACTATGCCAAGAAATTGCACTGTTTGACCCAAGTTGATTTGAAGAAATATGTTCCTAACTTGTTTTGATGATAAAAAAAAATCATTTGTGGGAACAATTTAATGTTCTAACGTTGAATTTAAGTGTGTAGGTTCGAATTCATATGATCGGTCAATAGACTCTCATTGTATCCTCTGATAACTAGACGGAGACAAAGATACAACACGACTTATCCTCTCTTTGCTAAGTATGATACGCGAATAAGCATTGCATTCAAGTGCCTATGATAGCGCAAAGTAATGTCGCAAAATATTTTCCTCTGATGAACTCAACATGGATTCTAAAAGTCTGCCTTTAATAAGGGTTCTTCTACCTTTGCCTTTGATAAGCGTGACAAAAATTCTTCTACCTCTGTCTCTGATAATCACATCAAGCGTCTGAATCTGAACTTTTATGTATCCTCTAAAAAAGTCAACGCTCTGAAGACAAAGCAAATTGCACATTATTTGATACATATCATGAATCCGTTATTTGTCTTAAGATCTCAAGATATTATAAATGTGCAAATTGCACATTATTTGAACTCAACATGGATTCTAAAAGTCTGCCTTTAATAAGAGTTCTTCTACCTTTGCCTTTGATAAGCGTGACAAAAATTCTTCTACCTCTGTCTCTGATAATCACATCAAGCGTCTGAATCTGAACTTTTATGTATCCTCTAAAAAAGTCAACGCTCTGAAGACAAAGCAAATTGCACATTATTTGATACATATCATGAATCCGTTATTTGTCTTAAGATCTCAATATTATCTGATCATCGCTCCCTCTGTTTCTCAACTGTTTCAAACAGATACACTGAATTAGTACAAGATCAGTCTTTTCTAAGAAGTCCCTCTATCAAATCAATTCCACAAAGATACGCTGCAAAATTTCATGGATTATCCTGATTTTCTACAATCAGGACAACTTCCAAAAACCCTAATCGTACTTTATAAAGGGCATGCCTCCCTCAACGAAGCAACATACGAAAGATACACAACATAAAGGCAACAAGCGATAAGCACATATACGCTCTCAATATCATTTTATCTTACTTTAGTGCTAAGAGAATTTATGAAGAAAAATCTGTAAACACTCTTTACGAGAGCTAATTCAGAAATACTGAAAACCCTCTTTGTTGTAACCTAGCCCAGTAGCAGTTGCCTTCCTCAAAAGCTTGATTGTACTAAGCTAGAAGGTTGAGAAGATTGAACATAGTTAGTGTGACTATTAAGTGTTCAAGTGTAATTCTGGTTCAATGATAAACTAGTGATTAAATCCTTTAAGTTAAAGGGACTAGACGTAGCTACTATGTTGGTGGTGAACTAGGATAAATCATTGTGTGTCTCTACTCTATTTTGGTTAACTTACTTTTTTTTCATTACTTTAAGTATAGCCACGTAAAAGTTTTTATAAAAAATAATTCAACCCTCCCTTTCTTGTGTTCTTTTCGTTCTACAACTAGCATCAGAGCACAGTCTCAAAGCTAAGCACTTAACCGTGTTTGAGTAAAGATCTCTATCCGTTATGGCTAACTGTGGTGAAGAAGTTATAGGCGAAAACTTTAACAAGCCTCATTTGTTTGGTGGAGAGAGATTTGAGTATTGGAAAGACAGACTCAGAAGTTTCTTCATCTCTCACGATCCTGAACTCTAAGACATAGTTGAAGATGGCTATGAAGCTCCAAAAGATGTTGCTGGTATTGAAATATCGAGAAAAAACTTCGATGATGACCAAAAGAAACAATATAAAATGCATCATAAAGCCAAAACATTCATGATGAATGCTATCACTTTCGAGGAATTTGAAAAGTGCAGCAACTAAGAAATAACTAAGAGTATCTTTGATACTCTAACTCTTAACTATGAAGGAAACAAACAGGTACAGGAAGCCAAAGTTAATCTACTCGTTAGAAAGTATGAGCTCTTTTTGATGGAGGAAGATGAAGACATTGAATTTTTTTTTTTTCAGATTCCAAACTCTAGTTTTTGGACTGAAGGTTCTACAGAAGAGCTACACTACTACCAACCACGTCAAAAAGATCCTCAAAAGTCTTTCCAGCAAGTGGAGACCAAAGGTAATAGTTATTCAATAAGCCAAAGATCTAAAAAAACCACCTCTGGAAGAGCTAGTGGGTTCACTCAAATCCCATGAGATTGAACTAGTTGAAGATGAGCCCAAGAAAAGTCTAAATCCCTGGATCTTAAATCCCAAGGAAAGAAGACAAGTTCTAAGGCTTTGCAACCAACTGAAGACTTAGAGGAAAGCGAAATGGAAGATCAGAGTGAAGACTCAGATGATGAAGAGTTGTCCTTTATCTCAAGAAAAATCCAGCGTACGTGGAACAACATAAATAAATCCTTTCTCGAAAGAGATTTCAAAAGATCCCAAAATAGTAGAGAAGAAAGTGAAAAGCTAGAGAAAAGAAAGCTCACCTTCTATGAATGCAAGGAACCAGATCATTTCAAAATCAGAATGTCCTAAACTTGACAAAGGAAAATCCCACAGTTAAGACTTCAAGACGAAAAAGAAAGGTCTTATAGAAACTTGGGATGACTCTGATGAATCATCTTATGAAGATGAAGAACATGCAAACATGGCTCTAATGACAGACGCTGATTCTGACTCTAAGGTTGTTGATGAAGAAATTGAGGTATTCTCCTTGACTTATCTCATAGTGAATTGATAAATATGCTAAATGAGTTTCTCAACAAAAATCATAAGGTTTCTTTAAAACTTAAGTCTATTGGAAAAGCTCATGACATCTTAACAAACAAATGTAGTTCCCTTGAAAAAGATATTGAAAACCTAAAAAGGAAAAATCTAACTTTAAAAGAAAATGTTTCACAAACCTCAGAGGATAAAGTATGCAACTCTATTAAGTATGAAATAGAATTTCAAGAGTTTCTAGCCAAAGACATAGACAGAAGTAAACAAGCTTCTATGATCTATGGTGTCACTAGAAACAATAAACGCGACATAGGCTTCGAAGAAACAAATGAAAATCCTAGATTCAATCAACCTTATATTGCTTGCGCATACTGTCATGAGAAAGGTCACAACAAAATAACTTGTCCTGTTTAAAAACATGGAAAGACAAGATACCTTTTAAAACTAACAAACCAGGACCAAACCAAACTTGGGTGCCTAAAGATAAAATAATCTATATTGCAGATATCGTTAGCAACAAAGTTGAAACACCAGTCATGGTACTTGGACAATGGATGCTCACGACACATGATAGGAGAAAAGTCTATGTTCCAAGACCTGACCCTCAACAACGTAGGATTTGGAGGTGATCAAAAAGGTAAGATCATTGGACACAACATATTAGGTAATGGTTCTCTTCCCTCTATTAAGAAAGTTTTATTTGTAAAAGGATTAATGCATAATCTATTGAGCATAAGTCAATTATGCGATAGTGGTTATGATGTAGTCTTCAACCAAAAGTCTTGTAAGGCAATAAGTCAAAAAGATGGGTCCATACTATTTATTGGAAAAAGGGAAAACAATATTTACAAAATAAATTTATCTGACTTAAACAAACAGGAAGTCAAGTATCTTATGTGTGTAAGCGAGATACAACTGATATGGCACAAAAGACTAGAACATGCGAACTTAAGGCTAATCTCAAAATTAAAAGGACTTGAATTATTCAAAGGCTTGCCTAATCTTAAGTGCAATTCAAGTGTTCTTTGTGAGGCATGTCAGAAAGGGAAACAAACAAAATCTCTTTTTTCTTCTAAAAACGTTGTTTCTACGTCTAGACCACTTGAAATTTTGCATCTTGATCTCTTTGGCCCTATAAAGACTTCCTCTGTTAATGGTTAAAAGTATGGACAAAGATGAGTCACATAAAGTATTCACTACCTTCTGCAAACAAGTGCAAAAAGAAAAAGGTTTTGTATAACAACGATTCGTAGTTATCATGGAGGTGAATTTGAAAACAAATTTTTTGAAGACTTCTGTGAAGAGAATGACATCTTACATAATTTTTCTTCTCCTAGAATACCTCAACAAAATGGTGTTGTTGAAAAGAAAAACAGATCTCTTTAGAAAATGACACGCACCATGATTCACAAAATGAATGTTGTCAAGCACTTCTGGGCAAAAGCAGTGAACAATGCGTGTTACATTCCAAATATAATATATATTATACATATTATTAATAAGACTCCTTATGAATTATGGAAGGGAATAAAACCCAACATTTCTTATTTTCATAAATTTTGATGTATTTGCTATATCTTAAACAACAACGACAATCTTGGCAAGTTTGACTCACGATCTCAAAAATGCATCTTTTTGGGATACTCTGAAAGGTCTAAAGCCTATATAGGGTATACATCAAAGAAACAATGATTGTTGTGGAATGAATCCATATCAAGTTTGATGACAAAAAGCTTGACCACAAAAAGTCAAAAAGAAAAAGGTTTTTGTATAACAACGATTCGTAGTTATCATGAAGGTGAATTTGAAAACAAGTTTTTTGAAAACTCATGTGAAGAGAATGACATCTTACATAATTTTTCTTCCCCTAAAATACCTCAACAAAATGGTGTTGTTGAAAAGAAAAACAGATCTCTTTAGGAAATGGCACGCACCATGATTCACAAAATGAATATTGCCAAGCACTTCTTGGTAGAAGTAGTGAACAATGCGTGTTACATTCAGAATAGAATCTATATTAGACATATTCTTAATAAGACACCTTATGAATTATGGAAGGGAATAAAACCCAACAATTCTTATTTTCATCAATTTGGATGTATTTTTGCTATATCTTAAACACCAATGACAATCTTGGCAAGTTTGACTCACAATCTCAAAAATGCATCTTTTTGGGAGACTCTGAAAGGTCTAAAGCCTATATAGGGTATACATAAAAGAAACAATGATTGTTGTGGAATCAATCGATATCAAGTTTGATGAGAAAAAGCTTGACCATAAAAATTCAAAGCTAGATGTAGACTTTGCAGATTTACAGATTTTAGAAGAACTAAATACTTCAGAGGAACCAGATATAACTGAAGAAGCGTCAAAGTCAGTGCAAAGTGAATTAGAAGATCAACCTAACAACTAAGATCAAGAGCATCAAGAATCCAAAACTAGATGGAAATACAAGTCTTATCATCTAGAATCTTTGATCATAGGCAACTCAAATGATCCCTTGAAAATTAGATCCGCTCTTAAGGAGACATCTTTGTTTGGGTTGCTCTCTCAAAGTGAACCTACAACCATAGACGAAGCACTATCAAATGATGGATGGATACTGGATATGAAAGAAAAGCTGAACCAATTCAAAAGGAAGGATGTATGTGATCTAGTTCCTAGACCCATAGAAACGAAACCTATCGAAACCAAGTGGGTATTCAGAAACCAACTCAATGAGAATTTGAAGTGGTTAGAAACAAAGATAGACTTGTATCCCAAGATTACAGTCAGCGGGAAGGTATTGATTATATTGAAACCTTTGTCCTAAGGGCAAGGTTAGAAGCTAACAGACTTTTACTTTTGTTTGCAGTATTTAATAAAATCACCTTATATCAAATGGACATGAAAAGTGATTTCTTAAATGATTACATAAATGAAAAAGTATATGTCAAACAACCAGTTGGTTTTGCAGACAATGAATTTCATACCATGTCTTCAAACGAAAGAAATCTCTATACGGTCTAAAATAGGCTCCAAGAGCTTGGTATGAAAGACAAAGCAATTTTCTTTTAGAAAATAACTTTGAAAGAGGTCAAGTTGACACTACTTTATTTAGAAAATCATCTAAGAATGGCCTTCTCATTGTCTAGATATATGTTGATGATATTATTTTTGGTTCTACTAACGGAAATCTCTACCATGAATTTTCTAAGTTAATGCATAATGAATTTTAAATGAGTATGATTAGAGAATTGAAATTCTTTATGAGAATTCAAATTCATCAAAACCCAAAGGATGTACTTATTCATCAGAACAAATACACTCGAGATATGCTTAAAAAATTTAAAATGGATGACTTTCAATCAATGTCCACCCCTATGCATCCAACTTGTTCTCTTGACACAGATTAGTTAGGTAAAAAGGTAGATCAAAAGATATACATAGGAATGATAGTTTCCCTCCTTTATTTAATTGTCTCTAGACCTGATATTTTGTATAGTGTGTGTGTGCCAGATTTCAGTTTGACCCTAAGGAATCCCACTTAACAGCTGTTAAGAGGATCTTTAGATATCTGAAAGACACTACTAACCTTGGTTTGTGTTATAAGCAATCCTTTGAGTACAGGTTAATAGGTTTATGTGATGGTGACTGTGTTTGAGATAGGCTAGAAAGAAAGAGCACTAGTGGAAACTGCATTTTCTTGGTGACAATTTGATCTCTTGGTCAAGCAAAAGACAAAGCACTATTGCTCTGTCTATAGTAGAAGAAGAGTATATCTCAACAGCTAATTGCAGCACTCAACTGTTGAGGATGAAACATCAACTAAAAGATTTCAAAATTTATGAGAGTAACATTCATATCTTCTGTGATAACACTTCAACCATATGTTTAACCAAAAACTCTATTTTACATTCTAGGATAAAACATATAGAGATTAAAAATCACTTTATTAGGGATTATGTCCAGAAAGGTATTTTAGATATTAAATTTTTCGACACTGATCATCAATGGACTGATATTTTCATAAAACCCTTTGTAGAGGACATATTCAATCTTATAAAGAAACATCTAAATATTGTGTTTATCAAAGAATGATGTATAAACCCTCTATATTCCCTGCGAATGGTAAAACAGAAATAATATCGCACTGCCTCTAATGACATTGAATTTACTTGAGCCTCAGGTTTATTTAAATTCAATTACTCTTGAATATGTAATGTTTTACTTTTTATAAGATGTGATATTCTGATAGGTGTCTCACACGTGCACCCTATGTTTTTTTTAAAATCAACCGTTTTCGCTCTTAAACCTTTTTATACTCACGATCACTCACGACTCTCACAAATCCCATATTTTCATTCTTTGCAAATCGTTCAACTTCCCGCTCTCTTCAAACTCTCTTGTTTCAATGGTATCAAGCTAATCCTCTATCCCTTCATTTGCCAATGCTTCCTATTTTCCCACGCTTCAATGCAACCTTGATCAACTTGAGATTCTCCACGAATTGAAAGTTGATGTCACAAACCTAGCTGAGAATGATTTCCACTTCATTGATAACCTAGTTGCAGTAGTCTGGGTTGAGTACTTCAGTTTAGGACAAGTCGTTGCTTTGGACATCTTAGTAAAGGAATTTTGGAGGTTTGTTGATGCAAATGTCGACGAGGAGGATTCTAGCACTGTGTTGGGTCTTCCCATTAAGATCACAAAGCAATCCCTAGCTGCTATCACAAGATGTCTTGATGAAGGGATGATACTAAAAAATGGGTATGAATCAAGCGTCGACACCTTCAGAATCAACAAGGAACTTTTCGAGGACCCAAGGGCGAGTTCCAAGTTTGTTCATCTTAAACCTAAGTATCGCGTTCTCTTCAAAATCCTTATTAGGTGTGTAGTGCCCAAAGGTGGGTCGGTGGACCATGTTAGGAAAGACCACAAGGGTCTTACATGGAACATCTCTTGCAGAATCAAGACATATCTTCCCTATATCATCTTGGAGCACATGTGGTTCTGCATCATCAACTTCAGAATAGGCAAGATCAAGATCATTCCCTACCCCAGGTTGATAACTGTTGTACTCATGTGTACATCTCTTATTCAAGCTCAAACGGAGGTTGGAGGTTTTGTTAAAGAGGAACATTTGGTATCATCCTCTGCTCCCACTTTCAACATCTCCAATCTGATCAAGATGAGGATGAAGATGTCACAACCATCGCCGATGAAAACACAACAACTTCTCTTCAAAGGAAGAAACCAAAGGTAAATTCAGACTCTGAGCGCCCTCTCTAACCCTGAACCTAAACCAACCTACCCTTCATTCTCTATCCCCAACCAACAAACTATGTCCTTTTTTCCTCTGATCCTACAACCATCATCCTTACCTCTTCTGACTCTGATACATTAGATGATAAATTTGTAGCTACCCTAGCTTAGCACTTTGCTAAACTTGGATACGTAATGCATCCCTACACCTCCACAAGCCTTGTACGTACACTCAAACACGTACCCTATCTACTACTTTACCATCATCTTCTCTTTCCTCCACTGTTGAACTTGACCACACTTCATCTCTTTCTCCACATCCCTCTCCCCTCGACGCAGTGCTTGTTGCACCAACATTTTCTTTCAAAGGCCATTTTCTATTGTTTCTTTTATAAGTGATTTTCACTCTACAAATATGATTAAAAAAGGATGAGAGATTGTTTGTATACATTTCGTTTTATTACTTTCTTCTTATAAAAAATAGAATATATATTTTGTAAGCATTGATTTGAGATATATTTGTAAACATTGGTTTTTATATGATCATTATTTTTATTTTTGTTTTACTTTTTATCTTGAGTACTATTATTTCTTTATTCTTTTTTTACTAATTGAATGTACTACTATGTCTCATTTCCACTTAAACTTTCGGTAACTAATTTTTAGTTAAAGGTGTTATTCCACATGTTTTTTTCAAATATATTTTGATTTTATTATCATATTTGGAGAGTGTCTATAATAAACAAATTCAAAGTACTATTTTATGACAAAAACACGAAAAACATTGGGAATGATAAGGCGTCACTACTAGATTTTGATTATTTTTGCCATGAATTGAAACTATGCTCTGGTCTATCCTTCACCAAATCTATAAGTTTAATATTTTGAAATGAGTGTTTTTGTTTTCATGAACAATTTATATAGACAAATAATTTCTTTTGTATCAAAGGAATATAATATGTATCCGAGCACTAATAAGAGAAAAATGAACACAAATTGTATATTACTTTGAAAATATGGAATGTATAATTTAACATTTTTATCTTTTTAATAAATATCATTTGCTGTTTTATTTTTATTTTTGCAAAGGCTTGCTAATTTAAATGTGGTTTTCAATTTTATTTATTTATTTATTTTAATTTAAACTTCATTGGATTGTTTGTGCATAAGTTTGATTATTGACTTTTAATATGTGATGATTATGTTTTTATATATTTTGTGATAATTTATGGTTGCTACATTTTAGTTATTAAAATGTAATTAAAATATTGTGATGTATTTATATGCAATGAATTAAAAAAGTAACTAACAATTAAATCAAGTTTGTAATGAGAGTTATATTTTTTATTGTTGGTTTTTTAATTATAGAGATATAGACAAAGAATTAGTAGAATGAGAAATAAATAATGAATGAATTGTAGAGGTTCCACATCATACTATTGAATGATGTGACAAAATTAGTGTTACATGACATATAAGGATGTGATGCGTCAACAAAATAAAATTTATTGATTTTTGTTTGTAGAGTATTTCTTCCAAGTGAGTTTATTTGGAGAACGTAATTGAGACTAGTTCATATATTAAATTTTATCTATTGAATTATTATGTTAAAATTTTAGTTATATTTTAATGAATGAATAAGATTTAAAACTGATAAAAAATATTTAAATGTTTGATCAACTGATTTATAATTTAATGTCTTATATCACATTTCATTAATTAAAGATTATGAGAAAAATAGAACAAAAAGAGTTTTTATTATGTAAAAAATATACACACATTAAAATGTAGTAATAAGTATAAAGTCAATAGTATATTAGTCATTAATCATTTAAAGTCTATATGATGGACCAAATAATCTATTAAAATTAATATATTAATCAATAATCTGTTAAAATTTACATCTTTCTAATTACTACATTATTTTAAAGAAATACTAATTGCTAAACATTCATCACTCTCTAAAATGTTCAGCCAATAAATAAATCACTTTCTCAAATGTGCGGTTAGGATTCATAAAACAAAAAATAATAATTTTTTTTCAAATAAACTAACAGTGAAGACCATCCTACAAACAAAGTCCATAAATTATATTCAGTATTAAAAATCTTAAAAATATTTTAATAAATATTAATATATGTCATTATCTACTGTAAAATCAAATTAGTCATGCTCTTTTTTTACTCGTTGTCGTGTAATTGTAATTTTAAAATGATTGAGCATGAAATTAATCTAAATTGACACATTCAAATGAGGATATAAAATGGAGAATACAAAGTAAAAAGTAGAATTAAAAATGACAAGACAAAATGAATGTTATTTTAACTCTAGTTGCTCTCTTATTAAAAAAATATTATTAGAAAAAGTGGAAGAACAAATCTAAATTTATTGTCAAAATATTGTTAGAAAAATATATATATGATTTTGTCATTTTATTCTAACTCTATCAAATAAATTGCAAATCTAAATTTCAATGTCTTGAGAAAGATACTTCTATACAACCTGACTTAAGAATTTTCACAAACAACTCGTGTAAGTGCGGTTGAGTAGAAGTAAAATAGATGTAGAAACTTCAAATAGGTAGTATTTTTTAAAAATTTGACAGCATAAAACATCTCTTTAAAAAAAACAACAAATAATTTTTTAATCTAAATATTAAACATTATTCTTTTATCTATAAACAACACATAGTTCTAAATCTCCTGAAAACACAATAATAACACTACTATGAAATTGAATATGGATAATTTTCTTTGTCTTTTGGGGAACCATTATACATTCATGTCGTAGATGAGATCAAATATGCTTGCAAAAATAATACTCTAACTCACAACAGCCAAAGTTTTGAGAAAAATGAGCAAACAGGTATAATATGTTACAAAATACCACTTAATAATTCTACCATTCCAAAACCAAAACCTAAGCCACTTATGTTAACATTTTAAAAAATCCTTATTTTAAGAAATTTTAACTAAACGGATTGTTGCATCTTTTAGAAGTAGTTAACAAAAACAATGTTTTCGATAGGAAAAGAAAAATCAAACGCATTCAATAGCTCGCAATGTTGTAAAATAATAATCTTCATTTTATATTATTGATATGAAGTAATACAAAAGGTATGTAGTCTTCGTAATATATAGTCTTCGTATTACTCGAAGACATTAATAACATTTTTATTATTGTTTAACTTTTACCCTAATTAACCCGATTTGATGGTGGTGGACCACCACGACACTCTGTTATTGGACTACAGCCTCTTTTCCATGGCTGAGATTGAGGTGGAATGCACAAGCGATGATCTTTATGAATGCATTGGTCTGGATTGTTTGGTGCAAATGCCCCAGGGGAAAGATGTAACACCCTAAATTTTATAATAAACTATTTTATTAATAATGATTTTAAATAATTAATTTGATGTTAAAATTATTTTAGAATATATGTTGATAAACTTTGTAATTAATTTTTGTTATATGGATGTTTTCTATTATGTGCTAGCTTGATACATATTATATTAAATGAGCGATATAAATAATAAATATTTTATTTTATTACTTTATATATTGTTTTTTTTAAAGTAATAGTATTTTAGTGTACATATTTTAAAGAATAAGATTTTAGGCGATTTTACGTGTATATGTACGTTCGTAATTAAGGTGATGTTTCTTTGTATCTTTGACTAATGTTAAATGTGCACATTTTTATATTTTAATTAATTATGAGTATCTCCTATTTTAGTTATTTATTTTATAAACAATTATCTTGGGATAGTAATAATATTCTGTTTGATTTCCTTTATTTTTATATACTTGTTGTGGTATTGTGATTCTATATATATTTATTATGATTTAGTAATTAATATTAAGTAGTAATGTTATATTTATTTATTTTATGATTTTGATTATTCTCTAATGATGGTAGTATTTTAATATGAGAATTTTGAAAAATAAGTATAATCATATTGATTATTTTGAATATGAGAGTTTTAGCTGTTCGTAATATGTAATTTAAAAAAAAAGTTAACTACTTTCATTAATCTATTTTTAAAATATTGATGTTATATTTATTTATTTTGTCATTTTAACTATTTTCAAAATATAATTATTTTAATTTGATATTTTGAAAAGTATTATTTTAATGACAAATAAATAAATTAAAATAAGTGTGTAATTAATTGGGCCTTGTGAAAGTAAAAAAATACGGTAAAGAAATAAAATTGGTTCAATAGGTTACATTAGTAATAACCTAACAAAATAAGAGATAAATTGTAGAGGTACAGGAGAAACAAAATGGAAGGCATGGCAGCCGCACGTAGCAACGGGAATAGTGAAAATTAAATAGGAAATCAACGTCGGTGTCCCACGACTGTGCAGAAAACTTTCTCCGTTTTCGTTCAAATTTTAGTATGTTGTTTCGTTCATCTAGCTAGTCAATTAAACACACTTTCTCAGATTTTTAACCATCCCAATTTCTCTCTAAAATACCCGACTTCTCCGTCTATGGAATTCCTTATTTTTCACCGTTCATCTTCACCGTAAGTCCGATTTGAGTGAAACCAACGCCAAAACGATCGTGTGAAAAGTGGCTATATTATCCACTAATTGGTTTCTGATTTATGGTAAGTTTCCTTAACCGAATTTCGAAATTGGTTTTTAGAGTGTCTTCGCATAAATTATTTTTGACGTTTACCCATAAAACTGTCGAGTAGATCAATTAAAGGACAAAGACTCAAAGAACAAAGGCTGTTTGCTTATGGAATAATATTCATGTGTGAAAGCGTCGAAATAAGGTAAGGGGTGAGAGAGCGTTTGAATTCATGAGTATAATATATTGTGAGATGAACGGAAAATCGTATTTCCCAACGATTCATCCGGGGCTTGCTACGTATGGCAGTAGCCCTTTGAGTGATAAATTAATTAATGCAAAAATGTGGAACTTGTGAGATTAAAATATAGAATAGAAATATTTGTAAGGTGTTGATTGATTTAATTTCTATAAATGTGTGGTATTTGATATTATTGTGATATTGGATGTCGAATTAATTTTATATATATGTTTGATTAGATGAGTTTATGTGATCTGATAATAAAAGATGAATGTGTTGTGATAATTTTATGTGATGATGATGATGTATGAATAACAATTGTGATTTTATAAATTTGTGATGAGTTATGTAATGATGATGATGTGTGATTTATAATAGTGATGTTATGAATTTGTGATGAAAATTTTGAAGTAACCCCTGATGAAATAATTGTGATTCCAATTTGTGTTTGAGATGACGGTCTTAATGGAGTATCATAGGCCAACGAGGGGAGAAAATAAATATTGTGAATTTGTGAAGTGGAGATTTTTTGTCATCATATAGGTAGGGCCTGACAAGCCTAGCGATTCCGGGGAAGTACAACTGAATTGAGCCTGATCGTGGCGGTCTACTGTTGAGCCTTAAGGCAAGATTGTTAGACCTTGGAGGTATTCGGGTGGGGAATTCCTAGGTGACTTGGAGGTAGCACTCCAAATGTCGGGAGCTACCATGCAACACACGTTTACCTCGACTGTCGCGTATATGTGTCTCGGGTTGAGTTGAGGGGATCTATGAGGACGTGGCCAATTTGAATTGTCCGTCCACCGGAATGGTGGCATAGTATCATGGCCTCCTAACCAAGTACTTCAGAGTTAGAATGGTACCACATTGTGAAGTAGAGTCTAAGCTCATGCATAGCATTGCATTTTTGTGTGATTGTTTGTTGTCATTAATATGTATTGTGTGGAATGATAATTTCTTAGATGATTTGACGTTATTGTGAAATGTATTGATTTTCCTTGGTTTTGACTTTATAATGTTATGTCTTTCCTTGAAGAATGTTTGTCTAATGATACGGTTTATTTATGATTAATTGCGTGTTTTCCTTACTTATATTATACTATTAACATGATTTCAAAACTCACCTCCTTCGTTGTTTGTGTTTGACTGGCTTGGCCCTGCGTTTGCGAAATTGCAGTTGTTACAGGTTAATGAATCTTGAAGTTCAAGTTGGGAGGAACCCCGCTCTGATAGGTGATACCGGGAATAAGGGTTGTAATTTGTATTTTACTTATTTAATTTGAAATGACTTTTTGTATGAAAACCATATAAGTACTAGTAAGTTTTTAGAATTAAATCAAGTAATTATACTTAAATCAAATTTTATGGAGATTGTACTATTTTATAGGAGGAAAAAGTTTTAAATGTTCCTTTTGATTTTTGAGAAACGTGATACTTTAAATTAGTTATCAAAGTTTTTATTCCCTTGAAAACGTATTTGCTTTACCCGCTGCGAATTAAAGTTAAAAATTCTATTATAAATTATTATATATTATTTTGGGGTTTAGGGTGTCACATTAGTGGTATCAGAGCAGGTCTGTCCAATCAGACCGAGTGGGTTATGTGTCAGTTTTCTTAGTCAATTGTCAATCTTGAGTCAATTGTGTTTCCTTGTGTTCCCTATTAAATGTTGAAAAGCTTAGTTTGAGTCAATTGTGTTTCCTTGTGTTCCCTATTAAATGTTGAAAAGCTTAGTTAAACGCTTATCTGTTATTTTGCTGTTAAGTGTGTATTTTTCCATTACAATACATGGCTTTTTGAAAGATGATTGTTAATTGTTAACTACTTACTTATTCTGGTTGTGTTGTGAATTCTCCTATTTTTGAAGATAATTGTTAACGTTAATTGCTTGTTCCTTCTTGTTGTGTTGTGTATTTGTTAACATTGAGTTAATTTGAATTGTTGACATGAATAAGTTAATTAACTTTTGATTGGACTTGTGGCTTGTGGTTCTAATTTTGATTTGCTGCTATTTTGTTATAGTGGATAGTTAGAAATAAATATTTTTTTATTGACTAACTATATGTTTGAAATTATTAATTTAGTTGAGGTAATACTAATTGTTGATTGATTCCTTTGAGATCGTAACATGATTAGTAAAGTTTTGATCTTTCTAATGAAATCAATTTAGAACGTTATTAATAGTTTTGAAACATTAGGAAATTCATATTATTAATAATATTCGTGAATATTAGAGTTTGGTAGAACTTAGAGTTTAAAAAAAAAATGACATTTTAAAGGAGTTAAAGTTGATTTATTTTGTAAAATGAAAATAACTTTTGTTTGAATTAATATCAATTACTTTAAAAGATATTAAAATGAGTTGAACTTTTTTTTATTTATAAAATAACAATAATTCTATACCACTGATTTTATGTAATGTTTAAAATAGTTGAAAATTTACATAATATTTTACTACGTGTTGTTTTTAAGAAGAAAAAAAAAAGATTTGTTCTTATATTGGTTTAGAAGAGGTTGGTGTGAATATTTGGAATATTTTTTTGAAATGATTGATTTACTGATTTTGATATTATGAACTCATTAGAGTGTAACTTGATGTTAGAGTTTTAGATTTTAAGAACTCATTAGTGATTGATAATTGTACTAATAAAAAAAAAGTTTAAATGATAAAATGTCTAATAGGTGAAAAAGAGAAGAAAAAAAAATAATAAAGTTTTTAAAAGAATTATCTCAATAATGAAACTCTTTTTGAAAAGTTATCTAGATTTTGGATTCTATAATCGATGTATTTCATGAGTAGAATGTTTTTTTTTTGTAGAATTATAGTTGTTGTGTTATCATTGTTGAAATGTATATTTAAGTTTAATATGAGAAAGTGACATGTTGTTTGTACATTTTTTCTTGTTACATGAATTAACCTAACAAAATGGTATGTATCATGTAGATTGGTATGTGTAGAGTGCATCATGTAGATTCTGTGTCCAGAGACTAAAATTTATTTTACCAATTTTTTTTTAACTATAAAATTGCATTTTTTATTAGGGACCCAATTTTTAAGATTAGAACATGCCTCCAAAATCTTTAAAAATTGATGGTGTGTTATACATTAGACTAATTTTGTGCCTTGATTGAAACTGAGGGTGTATCTATAGACATGTTGAGTAGTTGGTGTGAGAGGAGAATGTTATTTTGTAGATTTGTCAATTAGTGTAATTCATTATCATAACCAAGTATGCCTTATGTTTTGTGTCATGTGCACTACTTTAATGTATATAAATATACAATTTTGTTTTTTGTGTGTAAATTTTGATAAAATAAAAAAATAAATTGGAACTATCTTGGAAGTGTTAATTTATTGGAAAACTTTTTATCTATCCATATATATATCTTAAATTTTCTTTCAAAATATAAGTCGAAAATAATAATTTTTATAGTGATTAATTATTTAGAAATGTATTTTAATGATTAAAGTACGAGTGAAATTTTAGAAATCTTATAGATTTTAAAAAAATACACGTGATTTATTTTATTTTTATTGTATTTAGAAACATGATTTATTTTAGTTGTTTTTATTTAGACGTAACTTATTGAAAAATAATTTAACGACAAGTTTTGAATTCTTAATGATTTTTTTTTTGGTGCTAAATGATTAGTGATACATTTTATAATAATTCAAGTCTAGAAATCAATTTTTAGAATGATGTGTAACCTTTAGAGTAGTTTATGTACTACATGATTTAATTTGTTTTGGTAGCTTGTTGTATCTTTTAGTAAATAATTATTTATCTTATCTGCTACTTGAAATTTCTGCTTTAGCTTGTTGTAACCTTTAAGTGAGAATTAATTCAAAAGAAAATATAATCGTGATCGATTTGGAGCACTTAGAGTTCTATGAGTATAGGTTACATCGTTTAAGTTATGAGATGAACTAAAATTTTGGTGCTAATTTTTGGATTAACTATGTGAATGTGTATGTGATTATGTAAATATTAAATTGTTTGTGTTTCAAGTGTCCTAGTTGTGGGAATTTGTGTATAGCGTTAAAGTGGTCGAGAGCATCTAAAAGTGAAATAGTTCTATATTTCTACAATTGGATTATTGATTATATGTCATTTCTTTTGTTGTTGTAACTAATTGTAAATTATAAATAAATTATTGTGAATGTGTAATTAAGTAAGTTTTTAACTTGAAGTAAGGAGTAGGAGTTGTGGCGCCGCCTTCGCACTCCTGAACCACGTTAATGATGCTTTTAATAACCAATGTTTGAATTTGATTGACTACAGTTATGGTTACCTTAAGTAGTTGACTATATGAGTAGGAGGGACTAGCTACCCCGATGACTCATTGGTGATAAAAGAGGCAACATTAACCTGTTGTTATTATTGTTAGAAATCTTGTTAACTTTATTTTTGAAATAGTTAAAAACCATGCTCATCTCTTTAACAATTTTGAGTGGCAATGAGTCTTATGTGACATCAATACTGAATGCTGATAATTGTTTATGTGGCGTGAATATTAGGTTAGAGGTGTGAACTTAAATTAAACATTGAATTAAATATGTTTGACCTTCTAAGTATTGTGTTGCATTAATGGCATAAAAAATAAGAAGTGACGTGTCCATTTAAGAAATGATGTGTCAAAATGAAGGTGTTGTTCAGCTTCCATGATAAGTTGGATATACTGGAAAATGGAGTTGAAGAATTGGCTAAAAATGCACGAGATGTTTAACGAAAACATACTAGGAGGAAAAGTGTGTAGATCTAGTTAATTTTGAATGGGTTTCCACAACTAAAATAGTGTAGAAGCTTGGGAAATCTTGACAAACATAAACAAGAGCAAAAAACTAAAGAAAGTGTAACAAACTCTTAGGAGACAATACAAATCGCATACCATGGAGAATAACAAAAGTGTGTCAACTTATTTTACAAAAGTGTAAACTTTGAGAAATCAAATGAAGAATTATGTATATTCTTTCCTTGAGAGGAATTATATAACCTTAAAAGCTTGCAAGTGCAGAAATTGTAAGGTTCACTTGAAGTGCATAAGCAACACTTAAATGAAAGAAACTTAGATAAATCTTTTGAATTGGCCCTACAAGCTCAATCAAGAAGAGAATAAAGCAAGCGCAAGAGAGGAAGAGGAAAGCAGTAATTTAAAAGAGACAAGAACAATTATGGTGGAGGTTATAAAGGGCATTCACATCATGCCTCTCATATCAACACAAATAAAAGAATTGATTATCGTAGTAGCTCACGTGAAGGTGATGTAGAATCTTGTGAAGAAGCAAGTAGTTCCCATGGTAGAGGAGAAGGAAACGGGTTTGATAAAATTAATATCTAATGTAGCAATTGAAAAACACTATTGCATTTTTCTAAAGAATAAAACACAAATGATAAGAGGGTTCCTAATGATGAAGCCAAACTTGCATGTAGGGAACATGAAAATGATCAAGTCCTATTAATTGGTACAACTGGGGATGAGGACAAATGTTAAAATTAATGGAATTTGGAGTAACATATCGGAGGCAACATGACCAAAGGTAGTATGACCGGAAGCATATAGGTCAGAGGTAGCATAATCAGAGTTAGAGGATGTGACCAAAGACAGAGTTAGAGGATATATATCTGGAGCCAGAAATAGACGATTTGTGTCCAAAGGCAGAATCAGAGGATACGTGTCCAGAGGCAGAATTAGAGGATACGTGTCTAGAGGAAGAATAAAAGGATACGTGTCAAGAGGCAGAATTAGAGGCTACGTGTCTAGAGGTAGTTTGATCAGAGGGACTTGAATTAGAGACAGCTTGATCAGAGGGACTTGGATCAGAGGCAGCTTGGTCAGAGTGACTTGGATCGAAGGCAGCTTGATTTGAGGAAAGAAAGAAGGGAAACAATAGAGGCAAAATTGAAGGAGAAAATCGAAAGCAAATAGAAGAAGAAAAATTAAAGGCAAAGTAGAAGAGTATTATCAAAGGCAAAATAGAAACATTTTACCAAAGGCAAAACAGAAGCATTTTACCAGAGGTAAAACAGAAGTAACTCGCCTTCCCTCTATTAAGAATTTATTATTTGTAAAAGGACTAATCCATGATCTATTGAGCATAAGTCAATTAAGAGGTAGTGGTTATGATGTAGTCTTCAATCAAAAGTCTTGTAAGGCAATAAATCAAAAAGATGGATCCATACTATTTACTGGCCAAAGGAAAAACAATATTTACAAAATAAATTTATCTGACTTAAACAAACACGAAGTCAAGTATCTTATGTTTGTAAGCGACGAACAACTGATATGACACAAAAGATTAGGACATGCCAACTTAAGGTTAATCTCAAAATTAAAAAGACTTGAATTAGTCAAAGGTTTTCCTAATCTTAAGTAAAATTCAAATGTTCTTTGTGAAGCATGTCAAAAAGGGAAAGAAACAAAATCTTTTTTTCTTCTAAAAATGTTCTTTACACATCTAGATCGCTTGAACTTTTGCATCTTAATCTTTTTGGCCTTGTAAATATTGCCTCTATTAATGGTAAAAAGTATGGACTTGTAATTGTTGATGACATTCTAGATGGACATGAGTAAAGTTCCTAAAGTCAAAGATGAGTCACATAAAGTATTCACTACCTTTTACAATCATGTGCAAAAAGAAAAAGGTTTTTGTATGACAACAACTTGTAGTTATCATTAAGGTGAATTTGAAAAAAGTTTTTTGAAAACTTCTTTGAAGAGAATGGCATCTTACATAATTTTTATTCTCCTAAAACACCTCAACAAAATGGTGTTGTTGAAAAGAAAAACAAATCTCTTCAGGAAATGGCACGCAACACGATTCACAAATCTCTTGATGGGAAGAATTGGGAGAGGTGGTCTGCATCAATGAGATCGTTGTTGGGGGCTCAAAAAGTGTTTGAGATTGTTCAAGATGGCTATGAACAACTTGGTGCAAATCCAACAGAAAGACAGCAAACAATCTTCAAAGAATGCAAGAAGAGAGAATGCAAGACATTGTTTTACATCCAGCAAAGTGTGGATTCAAACAACTTTGAGAGGATCTCGAAGGCATCTACATCAAAGGAGGCATGGGAGATCTTGGTCAAGTAGGTGGGGAAAAGGCCAAGAAAGTGAAGCTCCAAATGCTAAGAAGGCAATACGAACTATTGCAGATGGAAGAAGATGAAGATGTGGCAGATTACTTCAATCGTGTGCAGATTGTTGTTAATCAGATGAGAACAAATGGTGAATCATTAAGTGAAGTGGCAGTTATTGAAAAGATTCTTAGAACATTAACGCAAGGTATGATCATATTGTGGTGGCTATTGAAGAATCAAAGGACCTTGATAAGATGAATGTGGAAGATTTGCAAGGATCTCTTGAAGCTCATGAATTGAGAGTAAGAGAAAGGTGTCCAGCAACTTCAGTATCTCAAGTGCAGGCCCTGTAGGCCCAAGTTAGCAAGAAGACAAGCCAAGGTGATAACAGCAGCAAGAACTCGAATGGCAAGATGAAATTCAACAAGAAAGGAATTCAATGTTACAATTGTAAAAAATGGGGGCATTTTGCAAATGAATGCAAATCCAAGAAGGTTCAAAGAGAGGATGATGAAGCCCAAATGGTAGCTGAGGATTCAGACTCAGAGGGAGTGTTGTTAATGGCTACAACAAAGTCAGACGATGACTACCCAAAGCAGTGGTACCTTGACATTGGCTGTTCAAATCACATGATTGGCCATAAAAAGTGGTTTGTAAGTATTGATGAGAAGGTAAAGGGAAATCAGATTTGCAGACAAAAGTAGAAGTAGGAAAGGTATTAATTCAAATGAGACATGGCAAACAATCATTCATATGTGATGTGCTGTATGTGCCAAACATGAAGAACAATCTACTAAGTCTTGGACAGTTTCTTGAAAAGGGGTATTCTATGAAGATGGAGTATGGTGAAATAAGGATATTTGATAGTTCAAGAAGATTGATCTTGAAAGCACCATTGTCCAAGAACAGAACCTTCAAGATTGATATCCAGATTAATGAGAACAAGTGCCTAGCTGCTGAAGTCAGGAATGAAGATTGGCTCTGGCATATGAGGTTTGGACATTTAAATTTCAAAGTCTTCAAATGTTGCATGATAAGAAAATGGTGCAAGGAATTCCAGAAATTAAAATGCCAAAGGAACTATGTGAGGAATGTTGTCAAGCCAAACAACACAGAAACTCATTCAAGACTGAAGTACCAACTCGATCCTCAAGAATGTTGGAGATCATCTATTCTGATGTATGTGGCCCATTTGAAGAAGTATCAATAGGAGGTAATCATTACTTTGTCTCATTCATTGATGATTTAACAAAGAAAACTTGGATATATCTAATCAAGAGAAAGAATGAAGTGCTTGAGATACTTAAAAAATTCAGGACAATGGCTGAAAAACAAAGTGATTTTAGTATGAAAATCATCAGGACAGATGGAGGAGGAGAATATAACTTATGAATTCCATGATTTTTGTGAAAAGGAAGGGATATTGCATGAAGTGGCTGCACCATACACTCCTCAGCATAATGGCACGGCTGAGAGGAGAAACATAACTATAGTAAACATGGCCAGGAGTATGTTAAAGGGGAAGAAAAAACCTCATAAATTTTGGGGGGAATCAGTGTCAACTGCAGTGTATATCTTGTATAGGTGTCCAACCAAGAGATTAGGTACTAGAACACCTGAAGAAGCTTGAACTGGAAGAAAGCTAGCTGTGAATCATTTGAGAGTGTTTGGTTCACTGTGCTTCAGGCATGTGCCAGCTCAAAATATAAGGAAGCTTGATGACAGGGCTGAACAAATGATATTGTTGGGTTATGATGCAACTGGAGCTTACAAAATGTATGATCCAAACAAGAATAAGGTGGTGATAAGCAGGGATATATTGATGGATGAATCGAGAGAATGGGACTGCAAAATAAATGAAGCCAGCTCGAGCAGTGCAGCCAGTCCAGATATACCAGCCAGCTCCATCATGAAGAAGCAATGTCAAGTTACAAGGAAGAGGGTTTGAATTGTAATCTTGCCTATTTAAAATTTCCTGTTAAAAACTTAAGAAAAACAACTCAAGAATGATCTTGGTTATCAAAACAGAAACGGAGAACGTTCTTGATTTGAAACAGAAAACGCAGAACGTTTTTTATTAGTTAAAATCACAGTTTTTAGTTTCTCTATTTAATTTTGACAATAATAATAACTGAATGTAAATAGAGATAAGGAAGAGATACCACACAAAGATATATCCTGGTTCACCCAACGTGGGCTACGTTCAGTCCTCACAACTGTGAGATTTT
>JBBPBQ010000001.1:6759011-6838822 GCA_037974755.1 Cicer yamashitae | reverse complement strand
AAAATCACAGTTTTTAGTTTCTCTATTTAATTTTGACAATAATAATAACTGAATGTAAATAGAGATAAGGAAGAGATACCACACAAAGATATATCCTGGTTCACCCAACGTGGGCTACGTTCAGTCCTCACAACTGTGAGATTTTCACTAAGTGTTCAAAGAACGGAGAACAATCTTCTGGTAACACAGTTAAAGATGAACCTTGATCTGTAACTACACTTCCTTTCCACCCAGAAAGGATTCAATCAAGTCACCTAACTAATCTGCTAGGATTTTACAGTTAACTCTTTTAATCAACCACAAACTATAAACAATCCTTATAGTTATGAGTTTACAATAATAATTTAAAGAATTGGTTGAAACTGATTATGCTCAAATCTTGTTTGAGAATAAAATCAGAATTAAGAACTCAGTAATATGATCTGTAAGTATGAAACAATTTCACCCTGATTTCTTTTGTGAATGAGATAGCTTCAAGAGTGCAAGTGAATGTGATTTAATGAGAATACTTGGCACTTGAAGTTCTGAATAATGCTTGCGAATTTTCCTTCCTTTTATAGATGATTTGAGCAATTAATTCTGGTCAGAAAGAGCTGTTGGTAGTGCTCTATTTTCCTTCTGACAGAAGCAACGAATCTGTTGACAAAATGCACCATTCATGTGACAGTTTTGGGCTTTGCTATTTGGGCCGTTTTGCTTAATTTCGCACAAGCTTCCTGCGCGCTAAATGACCCATTAAGCTTTGATAGTACTTGATGATAATAGGGCTTTGGTCTGGACACTTGATTTGATCCAAAACTGATTGGAAAGGAGTGAATAATTTTCTGCAGAACTGAGAAGTCTTCTTTTGCAGAAACAGAGAATGTTCTTCTTAAAAACGGAGAACGTTGATTAAAGGTGGAGAAAGATGATCAATCTGGTCTGATAGTCTTCTGGACAATCTGAGGACTTATAATCAATCTTGAAGTTCAGTTTTGTTCAACTTACTTGACAGTTCCAAACTGGAGAAAGTTGTAGTCCGTTTTTGACATGCTTAGATTCATGATGATTTATCTTAGTGATTCGAGAACCGTTTTGAGTAAAAATGATTCCTATCTGTTCCTTGCCATGTACTGATGAAATTGGTATAAAGGATTAAGGCAAAATCAATGTAAAAGTGTTCGAGAAAGATTGGTGAAGTGGCTGTGACAATCATTCTTGATTCTGCTGATCTTTCTTTGTTTTGTACAGTTTATGATCATTACTGTTTTATTTGTTTTTGATCTGATTTCTTTGTTTTGCTTGATTCCTATCTTTAATAAAACACTCAAGAGCACAAATTAAATTAACATAACATTTAGAATCATAATTAATATTCTGAATTAATCTTTGTTTATTTTCATCAAAACTTAATTTGAGAGTTTGTCTTAACACATCAGTCCAGGTAGCAGTGGTCCAGACACACCAGGCAGCTCCATCAGTCCAGGCAGCAGTGCAGAAGAAGTGGGACTTGATGAGAGCTAGTCTGCAGGAACAGCAAGTCAACCAGCTCTTGCACCTGTGAGAAGATCTGAAAGAGCTAGACATCCTTCAGTCAGATTGCAAACATATGAAGTGACATCTGACTCAGCCATCAATGCAGATGGAGAATTAACACATTTTGCCATGTTGGCTGAATCAGAAGCAGTAAGTGATGATGAAGCCTTGAGTGAACCTAGATGGAGAGCAGCAATGGAGGAAGAACTCAAAGCCATAGAGAAGAACAAGACATGGGAGCTAATAAGTCTGCCAGTGAACAAGAGACCAATTGATGTGAAATGGATCTATAAACTGAAATTGAAACCTGATGGGCAGGTTGCCAGGTACAAGGCCAAAATTGTGGCAAAGGGATTTTTGCAGAAACATGGGTTGGACTATGATAAGGTATTTGCCCCAGTAGCTAGAATTGAAACAGTAAGGATGGTAGTCTCAATGGCCAGCTACAAAGGCTGGTCTATACAACAGCTGGATGTGAAATCAGCATTCCTCAATGGATCATTAGAGGAAGAAGTGTATGTAAACCAGCCACTAGGATATGAAGTAAGAGGCAAGGAAGAAAGTGTATATAAGCTGAAGAAAGCACTATATGGCTTGAAGCAAGCTCCTAGGGCCTGGAACAAGAGGATTGATAGATTCCTCATTGAGCAGCAATTTGAAAAATTTGTCAATGAGCATGGAATTTATGTTATGAAGAGAGCAGCAACACTTGCACTGCTGATAGGCCTATATGTAGATGATTTATTGCTGACTGGCAGCAATGAAGGAGAAATTCATGAATTTAAAATCAGGATGGGGAAGGAATTTGAGATGACTGATCTAGGCATGCTGTCATATTTCCTTGGTATTGAATTTGTAATCAAAGAAAATGGAACTTTTATGCACCAAAAGAAGTATGCTAATGATGTACTAAGAAGATTCAATATAGGCAATGAAGATTGATCCCCATCAGAAGCAGTATTGATCCTATCAAAAGAAGGCAATGAGGAGCTGGTTGATCCTACCACATTCAAGCAGCTGGTAGGTTCATTGAGATATTTGTGCAACACACGGCCAGACATAGCTCACAGTGTTGGAATGGTTAGTAGGTACATGGAAAAGCCTAGAACATCTCACTATTTGGCAGCCAAAAGAATTTTGAGGTACATCAAGGAAACAAGCAAGTTGGGACTGCACTATGCTAAGAAGCAGGCTTGAATTGAAGCTAGCATGACAGGTTTCACTGATGCAGATTGGTGTGGAGATAAAGATGATAGGAAGAGCACCTCTGGCTATGTCTTCATGATAAATGAGTCACCAATCTCATAGTGTGCAAAGAAGCAAAACATAGTTGCATTATCTACTTATGAAGTTGAATATGTGGCTACATCCATGGGAGCATGCCAAGCTGTGTGGCTGGCTGAGCTAATGACAGAGCTGGGACTAAGAGAAAATGAGGCTGTGAAGATGAAGATTGATAACAAATCAGCAAAAGACCTAGCAAAACACCCAAGTGTTCATGGTAGGAGCAAGCATATAGAAACTAGATACCACTTCTTAAGGGATCAAGTAATAAAAGGCAAGATAAAGCTGGAGCACTGCAAAACAAATGATCAAAAGGCTGACATCTTAACCAAAAGCTTGAAAAGGGTGAAGTTGCAAGAGATGAGGAACAAACTTGGATTAATATCAAATTGAAACACTTCGAATTAGGGGGCATGTTGAAGATAATTCAAAGTGTAATAGTAGAAGTTAGTTAGGGTAGTTAGAAGACAGTTAAAATGCTGTTAGAAGTTAGTTAAGGAAGTTATAAAACTGTGTAGTAGAGAACTATCCTATAAATGTAGTAGAACCAAGAGCATTGTGTAAGTTGTATTCATTTTTTTCAAATTCAGGATTATCAATCTTCGTTTCAGACCATTCCAGTTTCTTCTTTCTTCTTTTCAACTCAATTCCTCTCAAATTATATGACCTGTTCCAGCATAGATAACCACAATTCCAACAGTCTAATAAGCCACTTATAATTCTACCATTCCAAAACCAAAACCAAAACCTAAGCCACTTATGTTAACATTTTTAAAAATCCTTATATTAATAAATTTTAACTAAACGGATTGTTACATCTTTTAAAAGTAGTTAACAAAAACAATGTTTTCGATAGGAAAAGAAAAATCAAATGCATTCAATAGCTCGCAACGTTGTAAAATAATAATCTTCATTTTATATTATTGATATGAAGTAATACAAAAGGTATGTAGTCTTCGTATTATATAGTCTTCATATTACTCGAAGACATTAATAACATTTTTATTATTATTTAACTTTTACTCTAATTAACCCGATTTGGTGGCGGTGGACCACCACGACACTTTGTTATTGGACTGCAGCCTCTTTGCCATGGGTGAGTTGGAATTGGAATTGGAGTTGGAGTTCGGCCTGGATTGTCTGGTGCTAATGCCCCGGGAGAAAGATATTTGGCCTCGACATCTTTAGTGAAAGTTGAGAGAATGAAAAGAGTACTAAGGAACACACTCAATACTACCTTTGACATTGTCATTATTGTTTTGTAAGTGACAACTTAATTAATATTCAAATGTTTATATATATTTACATATCTTTTGAAAGAACACCCCTTATATTCATAAGAAAAGGAAACTAGCAAAAAGAATGGCTAATATACCATTTGTAGTTATTATATAGTCAATGGCTAAAAATAATGGCTAATTTTAATTTTTTTTTTATTCATTGCACACATATTAATATATAGTAGAATTCATTGCATTTGAATAGTCAATGCACGCATATTATATAGTCAATGCATTTGAATCTTGAGCAATTTATTCATTGCACACATATTAATATATAGTAAAAAAAAGTATTTATTATACTAACAATATAGTGATCAATTAACAAATTTAAAATAATAAATAAATTAAAAGTAAATATTTTATTAACATAATTAATCTCAATAAAATCAATCAATTTTTAAGCTCAATATTTAATACTTTCAATCAAAGTAAAACTCATATAACAATATATTTTAACTAGTACAAATAAAAATGAAATCTTTTACTAAAATTAAAATATATAAAAATGTAATCTAATGTATTATTAAATAATTAAAATAACAATATAGTATAATAACCTAAGGGTAAAATAATATATAACATATACAAATATGTTATATAAAAATATATTAATGTCTCATTAATTCAAATCTATTTAAAAAATATACATAAAAAATAATCTATTGATGTTTCTTTAACTATACAATGAAAATATTTAAAATACTTTTAAACATGGATATGAATTATTATTTTAATTAAGCTTAATTACAGTTTTAGTCTCCTTATTTTTACAAATTCACGAAATTGATCCTCCTATTTTAAAAGTCATCAGTTTTGGTCGATCTCTTTAGTTTTTTAACTAAAAAATGATGGTGTGAGACGTTTTAAATAACGTGACATATGATACGATGATGTAGAATTATTAACACCCATGAAATTGGAATAAAAAGCCGTAAAAACTTAGCTTTCAACATCGGAAATTTTTCATATTTTTAATTTAGTTAATGACATATGAATAATTAATACATCTAGATGGCTCTATATCATAGAATTGTATGTCACGTCATTAAAAATATGTCAAATCTTCATTTTTTTTTGTTCAAAAATATGAGGGAGGAATCAAAATTATCTACTTTTAAAATAGAAGGACCAATTTCGTGAATTGGTTATAATAGAGGAATCAAAACTGCAATTAAGTTTTTTAATTACTAAGAATGAAAATGTCATTGTAAAAGTATTTTAAAAAGTAAATATTCTTTTAGAAGAATATATAAAATATAAGATACAAGAGACCCTTACTCATATCATAATCACTTCCTACTTTTTTATTCTCTCTGCATACCTACACCCACATCTTATCTCCACCACAAATGTTAAGTTATACAAACACTGTCAATAGCCTTCTAGGCATCCTGCTAGTCTACTACTCATATTCTTCTATTTTTCTCTTTCTCTAATGAGTCGTATATCCTACCTTCTTGGTAATGAGTTAGTTGATGTAGTTGCTCATTGATAGAGTTATTTGGGGTTAGTTACAAGTTAGTTGTGTTTGAATGTAAGCGAGACTCAAGTCTATTGATCTAGTTCAATAACAAAAGTAGTGTAGTGACAAATTCAAATGAAGTTACAAGTGTTATCACTCTCCTTTAAAATTAACATTTACTATCTTAGAACTAGTTTGTTCTTGTGAAACTAAGAGATAGCGAGTATTGTGTTGCATTAATGGCATAAAAAATAAGAAGTGACGTGTCCATTTAAGAAATGATGTGTCAAAATGAAGGTGTTGTTCAACTTCCATGATAAGTTGGAGATACTGGAAAATGGAGTTGAAGGATTGGCTAAAAATGCACTATATGTTTAAAGAAAACATACTAGGAGGAAAAGTGTGTACATCTAGTTAATTTTGAATGGGTTTCCACAACTAAAATAGTGAAGAAGCTTGGGAAATCTTGACAAACATAAACAAAAGCAAAAAACTAAATAAAGTGTAACTTCAAAGTCTAAGGAGACAATACAAATTGCATACCATGGAGAATAAGAAAAGTGTGTCAACTTATTTTACAAAAGTGTAAACTTTGAGAAATCAAATGAAGAATTATGTATATTCTTTCCTTGAGAGGAATTATAGAACCTTAAAAGCTTGCAAGTGCAGAAATTGCAAGGTTCACTTGAAGTGCATAAGCAACACTTAAATGAAAGAAACTTAGATAAATCTTTTGAATTGGCCCTACAAGCTCAATCAAGAAGAGAATAAAGCAAGCGCAAGATAGGAAGAGGAAAGCAGTAATTTAAAACAAACAAGAACAATTATGGTGGAGGTTATAAACGGCATTGTCATCATGCCTCTCATATCAACACAAATAAAAGAATTGATTATCGTAGTAGCTCACGTGAAGGTGATGTAGAATCTTGTGAAGAAGCAAGTAGTTCCCATGGTAGAGGAGAAGGAAACAGGTTTGATAAAATTAATAACTAATGTAGCAATTGAAACACACTATGGCATTTTTCTAATGAATAATACACAAATGATAAGAGGGTTTCTAATGATTAAGCCAAACTTGCATGTAGGGAACATGAAAATGATCAAGTCCTATTAATTGGTACAACTAGGGAGGTGGACAAATGTTAAAATTAATGGAATTTGGAGTAACATATCGGAGGAAACATGACCAGAGGCAGTATGACTGGAAGCATATAGGTTAGAGGTAGCATAACCAGAGTTAGAGGATATGACCAAAGACAGAGTCAGAGGATACATATCTGGAGCAAGAAATAGACGATATGTGTCCAATGGAAGAATTAGAGGATACGTGTCCAGAGGCAGGATTAGTGGATACGTGTCTAGAGGTAGAATAAAAGGATACGTGTCGAGAGGCAGAATTAGAGGCTACGTGTCTAGAGGTAGTTTGATCAGAGGGACTTGAATCAGAGGCAACTTGATCAGAGGGACTTGGATCAGAGGTAGCTTGATCAGAGTGACTTGGATCGAAGGCAGCTTGATTTGAGCAAATAAAGAAGGGAAACAATAGAGGCAAAATGGAAGGAGAAAATCGAAAGCAAATAGAAGAAGAAATTAAAGGCAAAGTAGAAGAGTATTATCAAAGGCAAAATAGAAACATTTTACCAAAGGCAAAACAGAAGCATTTTACCAGAGGCAAAACACAAGTAACTCTCCTTCCCTCTATTAAGAATTTATTATTTGTAAAAGGACTAATCCATAATCTATTGAGTATAAGTCAATTAAGAGGTAGTCGTTATGATGTAGTCTTCAATCAAAAGTCTTGTAAGGCAATAAATCAAAAAGATGGATCCATACTATTTACTGGCCAAAGGAAAAACAATATTTACAAAATAAATTTATCCGACTTAAACAAACACGAAGTCATGTATCTTATGTCTGTAAACGACGAACAACTGATATGACACAAAATATTAGGACATGCCAACTTAAGGTTAATCTCAAAATTAAAAAGACTTGAATTAGTCAAAGGTTTTCCTAATCTTAAGTAAAATTCAAATGTTCTTTGTGAAGCATGTCAAAAAGGGAAAGAAACAAAATCTTTTTTTCTTCTAAAAACGTTCTTTACACATCTAGATCGCTTGAACTTTTGCATCTTGATCTTTTTGGCCCTGTAAATATTGCCTCTGTTAATGGTAAAAAGTATGGACTTGTAATTGTTGATGACATTCTAGATGGACATGAGTAAAGTTCCTAAAGTACAAATATGAGTCACATAAAGTATTCACTACCTTCTACAATCAAATGCAAAAAGAAAAAGGTTTTTGTATGACAACAACTTGAAGTTATCATCAAGGTGAACTTGAAAAGAAGTTTTCTGAAAACTTCTTTGAAGAGAATGGAATCTTACATAATTTGTATTCTCCTAGAACAGCTCAACAAAATGGTGTTGTTGAAAAGAAAAACAGATCTCTTCAGGAAATGGCATACACCACGATTTACAAAATGAATGTTGGCAAGCACTTCTGGGTAGAAGCAGTGAAAAATGCATGTTACATTCATAATAGAATCTATATTAGACATATTCTTAATTTTCTTATAAATTATGGAAGGGAATAAAACCCAAATTTCTTATTTTCATCAGTTTGGATGTATTTATTATATCTTAAACACCAAAGACAATCTTGGCAAGTTTGACTCACGGTCTCAAAAGTACATCTTTTTGGGATACACTGAAAGATCTAAAGCTTATATAGAGTATACAGCAAAGAAACAATGACTGTTGAGGAATCAATCCATATCAAGTTTGATGACAAAAAACTTGATAATAAAAAGTCAAAGCTAGATGTAGGCTTTGCAGATTTACAGATTTCAGAAGAACCAAATACTTCAGATGATGGATGGATACTAGCTATGCAAGAAGCATTGAACCAATTCAAAAGGAATGATGTATGGGATCTAGTTCCCAGACCCATAGAAAAGAAGCCAATCGAAACCAAGTGGGTTTTTAGAAACAAACTCAATGAGAAGGTGAAGTGGTTAGAAACAAAGCTAGACTCGTAGCCCAAGGTTACAGTCAGCAGGAAGGTATTGATTATACTGAAACCTTTGCCCTGTTGGTAAGGTTACAAGCTATCAGACTTTTACTTTTGTTTGCACTATTTAATAAAATCACCTTATATCAAATGGACGTGAAAAGTGCTTTCTTAAATGGACGTGAAGACAATGATTTTCCATACCATGTCTTCAAACTAAAGAAATCTCTATACGGTCTAAAATAGGCTCCAGGAGCTTGGTATGACAGACTAAGCAATTTTCCTTTTGAAAATAACTTTGAAAGAGGTCAAGTTGACACTACTATATTTAGAAAATCATCTAAGAATGGCCTTCTCATTGTCTAGATATATGTTGATGATATTATTTTTGGTTCTACTAACGGAAATCTCTACCAAGAATTTTCTATGTTAGTGCAGAATGAATTTTAAATGAGTATGATTAGAGAATTGAAATTCTTTATTGGAATTCAAATTCATCAAAACCCAAAGGATGTACTCATTCATCAGATCAAATACACTCGAGATATGCTTAAAAAATTTAAAATGGATGACTGTCAATCGATGTCCACCCCTATGCATCCAACTTGTTCTCTTTACACGGATTAGTCAGATAAAAAGGTAGATCAAAAAAAATACATAGGAATGATAGGTTCCCTCCTTTATTTAATTGTCTCTAGACCTGATATTTTGTTTAGTGTGTTCCAGATTTCAGTTTGACCCTAAGGAATCCCATTTAACAGCTGTTAAGAGGATCTTTAGATATTTGAAAGACACTACTAACCTTGGTCTGTGTTATAAGTAATCCTCTGAGTATAGGTTAGTAGGTTTATGTGATGGTGACTATGTTGGAGATAGGCTAGAAAGAAAGAGCACAAGTGGAAACTGCATTTTCTTGGTGACAATCTGATCTCTTGGCCAAGCAAAAGACAAAGCACTATTGCTCTGCCTATAGTAGAAGCAGAATATATCTCAACAGCTAATCGCAGCACTCAACTTTTGTGGATGAAGCATCAACTAAAAGATTTCAAAATTTATGAGAGTAACATTCCTATCTTCTGTGATAACTTTTCCACCATATGTTTAACCAAAAACTCTATTTTACATTCTATGATAAAACATATAGAGATTAAACATCACTTTATTAGGGATTATGTCCAGAAAGGTATTTTAGATATTAAATTTTTCGACACTGATCATTAGTGGGCTGATATTTTCACAAAATCCCTTGTAGAGGACATATTCAATCTTATAAAGAATCATCTAAATATTGTGTTTATCAAAGAATGATGTTTAAATCATCTATATGCCATGCCTCTGGTAAAACAGAGTGAGTGGTTAAAAATAATATTGCTCTACCTCTAATGAAATTGAATTTACTTGAGCCTCTAGTTTATTTAAATTCAATTACTCTTGAATATGTAATGTTTTACTTTTTATAAGATGTGATATTATGATAGGTGTCTCACACGTGCACCCTTTTTTTTTAAAACTCAACCGTTTTGGCTCTTAACCCTTTTTATACTCACTATCACTCATGACTATCACAAATCCCATACTTTCGTTCTTTGCAAACCGTTCAACTTCTCGCTCTCTTCAAACTCTCCTATTTCAATGGTATCAAGCTAATCCTCTATCCCTTCTACTACCAATGCTTCATACGTTCCAACGCTTCAGTGCAACCTTGATCAACTTGAGATTCTCCACGAACTAAAAGTTGATCTCACAAACCTAGTTGAGAATGATTTCAACTTCATTAATGACCTAGTTGCAGTATGTAGGTTTGAGTAGTTCAATCTAGGACAAGACATTGCTTTGGTCGTCGTAGTAAAGGAATTTTGGAGGCTTGCTGATGCAAACGCCGACGAAGAGGTTTCTAGCACCGTGTTGAGTCTTCCCATCAAGATCACACAACAATCCCTAGCCGCTGTAACACCCCAATATTTTCATATATATTATATATTTGTCTTTTTAGTAATTGTTATGATTTATTATTTAATTAATAATTATTCTATGTGAAAATAAATTAAATTAAATTAAATTTTATCACACTCAACTTTACCTGAATAATTATAACCTTTATTTTTATTTAATTGTTTTGACGTGAAAATTACTTGGGGACGATTTATGACGTGAATATTTTCTAAATGGACTATTGTGTATTTTTTTTATTTGATTAGTTTCGATAATCATGAAATGGATATGTTAGATATGTATGTTTTATTTTGTTATGTGTGACCTACAGTGATATTCTTGTCTTGATTTATTTTAGTTGATAAAATATTAGTTGAATTATTTAAATAAATTAGAATTTATAGAAGTTATATTGTTTGTTAGTTTTATTTTCGACCAAATAAGTATTCGTTTTATGAGATAGTAGAGTTAGTGAAACCCAACCCTCATGTATAAGTGTTTTGAAAATATTTTTGGTCCTTCCATCTTTAGTATAAAAAAAAAAAAAAATAGTGACTTGACTCATTCTTTTTACTCTCCTTCATGACAAGATTTTATGACAATTCATGGTGTTGTCTTGGCATAATGTAGACTTTATGTCCTTGTCTCAACCAAATAAGAGAAGAGATAATGTAGATTCCTTCATTCTTAACACCTTTAATTCATTTTTGATAGGAAGGTTACAAATTGAACTATGGGTCTTATCTTTTTTGTGCAATTAAGAGATGACCAAAGAAAAAAAAAAACTCTCATCCTTTGTTATATCTCATGCCTCACTCTCTCTTAAACCAATATTATAACTTTATTTTAATTCTTTACAGAAAGAATTCTAGGCAATTTTTAGTGTCATAACTAATAGCAAAAATATATAGAACGTAGTCTACACACCTTCCTATTCTATTCCCATACGTATTTTTGTTTTCTCCTAAATTCCCAAATTTTCCATCACAAACAAAAGAAAGAAAGAAAAGAGAGAAACATAGTCTCCTTCCTTTTCTCGCATCATTTATCATCAAGTCGAATTACAATTTTCTTTCTTCTTTTAATACCATCTCAAGTAAAGTTAGGACTTTTGTCTTGTTCTTTGATTCGTGGGGCTTAGAACGTGTTGCTAGGAAGTAAAGCACCTAAGGTAAGGGCTTTTTCCCATGCGAAGTTAGACTAGATATTAAATAAGTGGTTTGTAAGATATTGATATGATGTCTTGATGTTGTAAAAGAAAAAGGTTAATTGTATATTTGTCTTAAAGAGTTTAACTATAATGTTTTGAAAATGGTTCTATTTTTATTATTATAACATGATAAATATGCTTGTTGTGAAAATTTTTAATGTAAATTTGTGATTTTTGTATTGTTTTAGTGTACTTAATTATCAAAATTATGATTTTTATTATGATATCACGAGTAATATGTTTGTTAGGATGTTTTTAATTTAAAATTTCGATTTTTGTGCTATTTCATTTCAAAGTTTTGATTTTTATGAATACTATATGAGTCTTGGGGGAATTGATGAAAAGTTTTAATTTTTAATTGTCATAACATGATTAAGTTGATTTTTGTGATGTGTTTAGTAGTAAACCTTGATTTGTATGCGTAAATGACTAATAATGGGAGAAATGTTATAGTAGAAGAAATAAAGTTTATATTTGTATGTGTTCTTCGTTATTTAAGTTTTGATGTCTATCAATAACACGTCGCTAATCCAATTTTATAGTTTATCAAATGAAAGTTGTGACTCTAAGACATTTATTCACATGTTTGTGTGTTATATATTTGGGATAGCAAAATTACTGATTCTTGATTGTAAGCATCCATGAGAATAAAACCTTGATGTCATATGTGATTAAAATGTAACCTTGAATATTTTATATTTGTGGTTGCCTAAGTGGCTGGTGATTTGTGTTTTAAATATTGTTATATTTGTGGTTGCCTAAGTGGCTGGTGATTTGTGTGTTGGACATTGATCTATTAATGATTATCTAAGTGGATGCTGACATGTACTGTTTGAGCATCATTATCATTTCATGTCATATCAAATGCATCTTTGTGGACGCCTGTGTGGCTAGTTTAATTTTCTCCATTGGTATGGGTAACTTCTGAGTGGACGCCTGTGTGGCTGGTTATATCCGAATCATATACTTATAAGAGCATGCATAACTTGCATACATCTTATTGTTATTTTTATTCTAATCTAATTATTTGTTCTAAGGTGAGTTGCTGCTTGATTCATTCATATGCATTTTATGACTTTTGATACATCTTTGTGAATTATTAAAGAATCAATTTCTTTAAATTTTTTATTACGAAAAGATTTTATATTAATATTTTATGGCTGTTAACATACTATTTGGTTTAACTTTGTCGTGGGATGAACTGGCCCCTTACACAAAAACTTAGGTACTAATCATATCGAATAGTTGCATGAATGATGTTTGCTTGGTGCATGCGCGTGGGAAAAAGGGGATTTTGACTTAAAAATAATGTTTGTATCGATAAAACCTAAGTGGTACACTTTTAAAGTTTATTTACTTTTCATCGTTAATTTTAAATAGAAATGCGGAGGTGAGGTTCCTTCCGCTAGGAAAAATTTAAGGTTCCTTCCGCTAGGAAATGCGGAGGTGAGGTTCCTTTGGCTCCCACTTTCAACATCTCCAATCTGATCAAGATGAGGTTGGTGTCCCCCAAGCATTGCATTCGACCCAATGGTGACTCAAGAAGAACAACACGTCAAGGAAGTGGATTTGTGGCTGCACCCATAGAGTTTGATAACTCCATCGCTCCCATATTCGCATAAGACAAACAAAGAAGTCGTTATGGAATCTCTACGTATGTGCCAATCTGGCCAAGTTGTGGCCCCAATGTGTTTGCCTCTGCCCCGTGTTGAACAAGTTTTTGCAAAGAAAAGGAAAAGAGTGGCTACGTCTCTAAGCATTGAAGAGGATGAGGATGTCGCAACCATCGTCGATGAAGACAAGACAACTCCTCTTCAAAGGAAGAAACGAAAGGTAAATTCTAACTCTGAGCGCCCTACCCCTCTCTTTGACCCTGAACCAACCCCTCTCATTCTCTCTCCCCAACCAACCAACTATGTCCCTCCTTCCTCTGATCCTACATCCATCACCACTCCCTCTTCTGGCTCTGATACGTCAGATGATAAATTTTTAGCTACCCTAGATAAGCACTTTGCTAAACTTCGATACGTAACGCATCCCTACACCTTCACAAGCCTCGTACATACACTAAAATACTTACCCCTTCCACTGCTTTACCATCATCTTCTCCTTCCTCCACTGTTGTACCTGACCACACTTCATCGCCTTCTCCACATCCTTCTCCCCTCGACGCAATGCTTGTTGCACCAACATTTTCTTTCAAAGGCCATTTTCTATTATTTCCTTTATGAGTGATTTTCACTCTACAAATATGATTAAAAAAAGATGAGTGATTGTGTGTATACATTTGATTTTATTTTAAACATTCAATCAATATAGAATACTTTCTTCTTATAAAAAATAGAATGTATATTTTGTAAGCATTGATTTGAGATATATTTGTAAACATTGGTTTTTGAATGATCATTATTTTTATTTTTGTTTTACTTTTTAACTTGAGTACTATTATTTCTTTATTCTTTTTTGACTAATTGAATGTACTACTACTTCTTATATTTTATGTTTTATATCTCATTTCCACTTAAACTTTCGGTAACTAATTCTTAATTAGTGTTATGTCACGTATTTTTTTCAAATATATTTTGATTTAATTATCCTATTTGGAGAATGTCTATAATAAAAATAAAAATAAATTAAAGTACTATTTTTACGACAAAAACACGAGATAACTTTGGGAATGATAAGGCGTCACTACGTGATTTTGATTATATTTTCCGTTAATTGAAACTATACTCTAGTTTATCCTTCGGCAAATCTATAAGTTTAATATTTTTAAATGAGTGTTTTTGTTTTCATGAACAATTTCTATAGACAAATACTTTCTTTTCTATTAAAAGAATATAATATGTACCCGAGCACTAATAAGAGAAAAATGAACACAAATTGTATATTACTTTGAAAATATAGAATCTACAATTTAACATTTTTATCTTTTTAAAATATATACTTTGCTGTTTTTTTTTTTTTTTTGCAAAGGCTTGCTAGTTTAAATGTGTTTTTCAATTTGATTTATTTATTTTAATTTAAATTTCATTGAATTGTTTGTGCATAAGTTTGATTATTGATTTTTAATATGTGATGATTATGTTTTTATATGTTTTGTGAAAATTTATGATTGCTATATTTTAATTATTAAAATGTAATTAAAATATTGTGATGTATTTATATGCAATGAATTAAAAAAGAAACTAACAATTAAATCAAGAATGTAATGAGATTTATATTTTTTATTGTTGGTTTTTTTATTATAGTGATATAAACAAAGAATTAGTAGAATGAGGAATAAATAATGAATGAATTCTAGAGATGTCACATTATACTATTGAATATGTGACAAAATTAGTGTTACATGACATATAAGGATGCGATGTGTCAACATAATGATTTGGGGATTTTTTTTTAATATATTACTAGAATATAACCTGTGCGTTACACGGATTATATAGACTTTAACATATTAGTATTATTGTGTATATGATTTTAAATTTTCAAAAATTAATATAATTTATTATTTGAGTAATTATTATATATGAATTTATAAACACACATTTGAGAATATGTAGAATATTTTGGAAAATGTAATTGCAACAAATTCATATATTCAATTTTATCTATTGAATTATTATGTTAAAATTATAGTTATACTTTAATGAATGAATAAGATTTACAATTGATAAAAAAATATTTAAATGTTTGATCAACCGATTTATAATTTAATGTCTTATATCACATTTCATTCATTAAAGATTGTGAGAAAATAGAACAAAAAGAGTATTATGTAAAAAAATATATACGCATTAAAATTTAGTAATAAGTATAAAGTCAATAGTATATTAACCATTAATCATTTATGGTATGATGGAGCAAATAATCTATTAAAATTAATATGTTAATTAATAATCTGTAAAAACTTACATCTTTCTAATTACTACACTATTTTAAAGAAATACTAATTGCTAAACATTCATCACTCTCTCAAATGTTCAGTCAAGAAATAAATCACTCTCTCAAATGTGCGGTTAGGATTCATAAAACAAAAAATAATAATTTTTTTCAAATAAACTCACAGTGAAGACCATCCTACAAACAAAGCCCATAAATTATATTCAGTATTAAAAATCTTAAAAATATTTTAATAAATATTAATATATATGTCATTATGTACTGTAAAATCAAATTAGTCATGCTCTTTTTTTACTCGTTGTCGTGTAATTGTAATTTTAAAATGATTGAGCATGAAATTGATCTAAGTTGGCACATTCTGATGAGGACACAAAATGGAGAATTCAAGGTAAAAAGTAGAATTAAAAATGACAAGACAAAATGAATGTTATTTTAATCAGAGTAAAAATGATTGCAACTAACATTTTAATTTAACTCTAGTTGTTCTCTTATTAAAAAAATATTATTAGAAAAATATTATTAGAAACATATTATTAGAAAAAGTGGAAGAACAAATCTAAATTTATTTCTTAATCTAAATATTAAACATTATTCTTTTATCTGTAAATAACACATAAATCTAAATCTCCTGAAGACACAATATTAACACTACTATGAAGTTGAATATGGACAATCTTCTGTTGGAACCAAGTTTATTTTATACTTAGAATTTTTATGATAGCAAAAGTATTTTATGAGAACAATATATTTGACTTCAAAGAGTATGAAAGAAGATATGGTCAAGATTTATCTACAACAAAATATGAACAGAATCAATTTGAATAATTTACAAACGCAATTTGAACAAAATACGAATAGAATCAATCTGAAGAGTTTACAATCTCAATCTAAACAAAAAAAGGAACATAATCAATTTAAAGAATTTACAAACGTAATATGAACAAAATATAATTCAGAATTAAACAAGGACTAAATTGAAGTCAAAATTATAACTATAAATAGATACTCAAGGCTGAAGAAGAAAATAATCGAAAAGTAGAAAAGATTAGTCTTAGAGTTCAAAGAGAGAGACACTTGTTTGAATGAGAAATATCATCTGAGTGTTCTTTTTTTAGAGTGTGAGAGTTATCTACTATGGGTGCAATGAACCTGGACATATCAAGTCAGACTGTCCAAATCTGGAGAAAGGGAAACACCAGAAGAAAGATTCCAGACCCAAGAAGAAGAGTCTAATGGCTATATGGAATGATTCTGATGAATCATCTGACGATGAACAAGCAGATTTAGCTCTAATGGCTCATACCAACTCCGCCTCTGGATCCAACACAGATTCTAACTCTGGAAGTGAATCAACAATTGAAGAAATTGAGGTATTTTCTGACATTACTCGCTCTAATTTAATTACTGCTATAAATGAATTTTTAAATAAGAATCACAAATTGTCTTCAAAACTGAAAACACTTAGAAACGAAAACGCAAACCTAACTTAAAAAGTTAATGTGTTAAAGAATCAAAGTGTTGAATTTAAAACAACAAATGCAACTCTAAAAACTGATATTATGGAACTTAAAACAGAAAATGCAACTCTGAAAACTGATATTGCTAAACTTAAGGCTTAAAATCTAACTTTGAAAAATAATCATAGTTCAACATCAATTGAAAATACCACATGTAACTCTAATAAGCATGAAGAAGTGTTTCAAGATTTTCTTGCTAATGGTATGGAAAGAAGCAAATATGCTTCTATGATTTATGGAGTTAGTAGAAATGGTAAAAGAGGTATAGGATTTGAAGAAAATGTAACTGAACCAAAACTTATTCCCTCTGATATCTTGTGTACTGTTTTCTCTAAGAAAGGTCACTCAAAATTATCTTTTCAAGACTAACAAACCAGGACCCAACCAAATTGGGTACCTAAGAAAAAAAAAATTCTATGTTGCAGATGTCCTCAACAATCAAGTTAAAACACCAATCATGGTGCTTGGTCAGAACCATGTTAAATGATATGAATGTTGCAAAACACTTTTGGGCTGAAGCAATTAATACTGCATATTATATTCAAAATAGAGTCTTAATTAGATCTATATTGAATAAAACACCATATCAATTGTGGAAAGGTAAAAAGCCTAACATATCTTATTTTAAACAATTTGGTTGTACTTTTTATATGTTGAACACTAAAGATAACCTGGGTAAATTTGATTATAGATCTAAAAAGTGTACCTTCATTGGATACTCTGAAAGATCAAAGACTTATAGAGTGTTTAATAGGGAAACTCATATTGTGAAAGAATCCATACATGTTAAATTTGATGACAAACAGCTTGACCTTGAAAAGTCAAAGCAGGATGATGATAGTGCAGGTTTACCGGAACCAGAGGAAGTAGATGCAGACAAACCAGAAGACCTTGAAAAATCAGAGGATACAAGAAAATCAAAAGAATATGATAAATCTTCAAAGGATGAATTTGATCAAGTCAGAAACACTCAAGATAAGTCGGAAGGAAGATCTGGAAGGAAGTACATATCCTCTCATCTTGAAACTCTAATCATTGGAAATGCAAGTGATCCTTTGAGGATCAGATCATCACTAAAAGATACCACTTTTTTTGGCTTACTCTCATCAATTGAGCCTACCGATATTGATGAAGCATTGACAGATGATGGATGGATTCTTGCAAAGCAAGAAGAGTTAAATGAATTTATGAGGAATGATGTTTAGGATCTAGTACCTAGACCAAAGAAGAACATTATTGAAACCAAGTGGGTTTTCAGAAACAAGCTAAATGAAAAAGGTGAAGTAGTCAGAAACAAGGCAAGACTTGTCGCACAAGGCTACAATCAACAAGAGGGCATTGATTACACTGGGACATTTGCTCCAATAGTCATGCTAGAAGTTATTCGTATCCTACTTTATTTTGCTGCAAATAATAACATTACATTATTTCAAATGGATGTTAAAATTGCTTTTCTAAATGGTTATATAAGTGAAGAAATCTATGTTAAACAACCCCCAGGTTTTGAAAGTTCTGAATTTCCAAATCATGTTTTTAAACTTATGAAATCTCTGTATGGTCTAAAACAAGCACCTAGGGCATGGTAAGATAGACTTAGTAACTTTTTGCTTAAAAATAACTTTGAAAGAGGACAAGTAGATAATATACCTTTTAAAAAAATCAATAGGAGATGACATTCTTATTATTCAAATTTATGTTGATGACATTATTTTTGGATCTAATGACACTTTTTGCCAAGAATTTTCCAAATTAATGCAGCTTGAATTTCAAATGAGTATGATGGGCGAACTTAAGTTCTTCTTAGGGATACAAATTCAGCAAAGTCAAAAAGGTATATACATTCATCAAACTAAATATACAAAAGAGCTTCTTAGGAAGTTTAAGATAAGGGATTGCAAACCTATGGCTACACCAATACACCCTACTTGTTCACTTGAAAAAGATGATTTAGGCGAAAAAGTTGACCAAAAAACTATAGAGGAATGATAGGATCCCAACTTTACCTTACCGCTTCCAGACGTGACATCATGCTTAGTGTATGTGTATGTGTATGTGTATGTGTATGTGTATGTGTATGTGTATGTGTATGTGTATGTGTATGTGTATGTGTATGTGTATGTGTATGTGTATGTGTATGTGCAAGATTTCAAGCAGACCCTAGAGAATCACATTTAACTGTTGTTAAGAGAATCCTTAGATACCTAAAAGGCACTACCAACCTTACCTTGTTCTACAAGAAATTTCCTAAGTACAAACTGAGTTGATACTGTGATTCTGATTATGCTGGAGATAAACTTGAGAGAAAGAGAACTAGTGGCAACTGCACCTGTTTAGGTGACAACTTAATATCTTGGTCAAGTAAAAAATAAAACACCATTGCAATGTCAACAGTAGAGGTTGAGTACATTTCAGCAGCTGGCTGTAGTTCTCAACTACTTTGGATGAAGCGTCAACTTGAGAACTACAAAATCCTAGAATCCAACATTCCCATCTATTGTGATAACACTTCTGCCATTTATCTAACCAAAAACCCTATCTTACATTCTATAGCTAAACACATAGAGATCAAACACCACTTCATTAAGGACTTTGTTCAAAAAGGGGTACTAAACATTTAGTTTGTAGACACTGTACACCAATGGGCTGACATATTCACCAAACCACTACTTGAAGATAGGTTTGACTTCATCAAGAAAAACCTAAACCTTACCTTCATACCTAAACCTTACCTTCATACTTCATCAAGAAAAACCTAAACCCTATCTTGTAATATGTTATATTCATGTTATTAAAAAAACAAAAACAAAAAGTCTCACTTTCAAGTCTTTTTGTCTGATGACAAAAGGGGGAGAAAGATATTTGATAAAGTGGGGAGACAATGATACTTATACTTAGGGGGAGCCCTAAGTTAGGGAGAGTCAAATAAATACAAAGAAAAGTTGTTATCAAAAATACAAGTTTTGTCATCATAAAAAAGCGGAAGATTGTTGGAACCAAGTTCATTTTATACTTAGAATTTTTGATGATAACAAAAGTATTTTATGAGAACAATATATTTGACTTCAAAGAGTATGAAAGAAGATATGGTCAAGATTTGAAGAAGATTTGATCAAGATTTATCTACAACAAAATACGAACAAAATCAATCTGAAGAATTTACAAACGCAATCTGAACAAAATACGAACAAAATCAATCTGAAGAATTTACAATCTCAATCTAAACAGAAAATGAACATAACCAATTTGAAGAATTTACAAACGTAATCTTGACAAAATACAATTCATAATTAAACAAAGACTAAATTGAAGCTCAAATTTTAACTATAAATAGATACTCAAGGCTGAAGAAGAAAATAATCAAAAATTAGAAAAGATTAGTCTTAGAGTTCAAATAGGGAAACACTTGTTTGATCGAGAAATATTTTCTGAGTGTTCTTTTCTTACAGTGTGAGAGTTATTGTTATTATTATTATTATTATTATCAGTTTTTTTTAAGCAACTACTCAAGTTCCAATCTTTTGTATCCAACCCGATAGTGGTTTAGTTCCTTCTTCAATCTGGGGTTGTTAGGAGAAGACTTGGCTTGTAGGGTCAAGGTGGTTAGTTACTCAAAAGTCTAGGGTTGTCAGGCTGTTTGAGAAGACTGACTTGGAGGGTTAGGTGTTTTGTAATTCAAGGTATTTGAATTAGTTGATTAAAGTCTTCTGAATGAGAGGAGTGGATGTAGCCAAGTTAGTGGTGAACCAGGATAAATCTACGTGTCAAATTGTTTATTAACTATTATAAAAATCAAAATTGCAATCTTGTGTATATTTTATCATGGTTGAGATGCTAGATGGATTTGGACCCTCTAATATTGAATCGATTAAACATGAAAGCGGTTATGTTTGAAAGTCGTATCAAATTTGTAAATGAAAATAGATTTTTTATTTATTAGAGGACTTAAGATACAATTTTTTTGAATGACAGAAGCTACAAATTAATATAAAGAATACCAAATGTGTGATGAAAATCTAATAGAAAGAAAGAGAAATGTCAATACTTGAGTTCTTTCTTACATATAAATTTGGTTTTTCAAACTCAAAGTATGTGCCTTTGAAATGTGTTGAGATGTCTTGGTTCCATTTATTTTTTGTCTTTGATACCCGATAAAATGTCTTAAAACATAAAACAACACACACACACATATATATATATAGGTGTTTTGTCTAGTTGTGTAGATAATTCATAGTTAATTCCATAAGCGTAGCGAAATTTACTGATTGAGTCACAAATTTTTCAAGAAATGAGCAGAGATGACTTCATGAGATCAGATTCGTATTTGCAAATGATAATTGATATATTTAGGATGAGATAATTAATAGGACATATTCTATTACCAACATATGCATGGATATGTAAAGTTAGAAATGGAGGAAAAATGAAAGTTGATTGTAGTGAGAAGATGGTAGGTTTACTTTCACGAGAAGCTTTTGTGTGTGGGTTTTCAACATATGTATATGATGTGTGAGATGCAAAAGCTAAATTGAGAAATTGAAGATGTAAGATGAACTGTAGAAGCTTATGAAGGGTGCCACATAAGAATATCAACGATGTGGCGCAAATATTATGATGTGGCACATAAGAGCGTGAGGTGTCATTCAATTGACTTGGGAGTCTATTTTAATACATTATAGATAGATACATAATAGATATTGATAATAGGTATTGATATTGATATGATGATTATGTTTTTATATATTTTGTGATAATTTATGGTTACTACATTTTAATTATTAAAATATAATTAAAATATTGTGATGTATTTACATGCAGTGAATTAAAAGAAGTAACTAACAATTAAATCAAGTTTGTAATAGGAGTTATATTTTTTTATTGTTGGTTTTTTAATTATAGAGATATACAAAGAATGAATAGAATGAAGAATAAAAAATGAATTAATTTTAGAGGTGTCACATCATACTATTGAATAGTGTGACAAAATTAGTGTTATATGGCATACGAGGATGTGATGTGTCAACATAATAATTTAGGGGTTTTTTTTAATATATTATATTGATGTTCAAAATAAAAGTATAGTAAAAACATAAGACCAAAGCCTTTTTCAAAATTAAGTACAATCCCAAATAAAATAAAAAAACTAAGACCAAACACATTATTAAAACTTGTGACTATTCTTTCAAAGACACCTCAAAACAACTGAGGCAAAAAATGAGGATGATTAAATAAATATATGGAGTAATTAATACATACATTTGATGGATTGAAATCAATTTCTTAGATTTGAAACTAAAATAGTAATAACCTTTTAGATTGATAAGGACCAAAATTAAATGATAACTAGAATATAACTCGCACGTTGCGCGGGATATATAGACTTTAACATATTAGTAGTATTGTGAATAAGATTTTAAAATTTCAAAAATAATATAATTTATTCATTTTGTTTGTAGAGTATTTTTTAAAGTAAGTTTATTTGAGTAATTATTATATATGAGTTGACAAACACACATTTGAGAATATGTAAAATGTTTTGCATAACGTAATTGCAACTAATTCATATATTTAGTATTAAAAATCCATAGTGAAGATCATCCTACAAACAAAATTCATAAATTATATTTATTGTTAAAAATCTAAAAAGTATTTTAATAAATATTAATATATGTAATTATCTACCGCAAAATCAGATTAGTCATGCTCTTTTTTTGTGTTGTCAAATCTAAATTTATAGTCAAAATATTATTAGAAAAATTTAAAAATGATTTTGTCATTTGGTATTCATTTCATTCTAATCCTGTCAAAGAAATGACACATCTAAATTCCAATATTTTGAGTATGAGACTTCTATACAAAATGACTTGAGAATTTTCACAAACAACTCGTATGTACGATTGAGTAGAAGTAAAACAGATGTAGAAACTTCAAATTTATAGTATTTTAAAAAAAAATTGACAACAAAAAACATCTCTGTAAAAAAACAACAAATAAATTTTTAATCTAAATATTAAACATTATTATTTTATCTATAAATGGTAAATAGTTTTCTCCCGAAGACACAATAATAACACTCATATAAAGCTGAATATGGACAATCTTCTTTGTCTTTTGAGGAGCCAATATATTTTCATGTCGTAGATAAGATCAAATATGTCTGCAAAAACAATACTTTAACTAACAACAATCAAGGTTTTGAGAAAGCTGAGCAAATAGGTATAATATGTTACAAAATACCACTTACTCAAAAGCTATTTGTGCAAAAATAAAATAAAAAAGAATTTTCCAACTATATCTACTTCTTTGAAAATAATTGAGTTGCAAGGCAGTAATTGTAGAGATTGTTTAAAGAAGTAGAATAGTATATTTGTAACTCATGACACATTAATAGTTATACATAATATTAGATGCTAAATAATAATAATAATAATAATAATAATAATAATAATAATATTAATAATAATAATAATAATAATAATAGTGAAATGTGTGTTAAAGCAAATTGGAAGTTGAATAATAAGGAGAATTGAAGAGGAAAAACCTTTTAGATGTGCCACATGGGATTTTTTGTTGAAGTGAAAATATTTGAATGAAATGGCACAATATTAGATGATATTTATGTAGGAGTCTATTTAAAAAAAAAAAAAAGAATTTTCCAACTATATCAACTTCTTTGAAAATAATTGGGTTGTAAGGCACTAATCATAGATTGTTTGAAGAAGTAGAATAGTATATGTAAAAAAAATAATTATATATTGATTGTACTTTAATTTGTAACTCATGACACATTAATAGTTATACATAATATTAGTTGCTTAATAATAATAATAGTAATAATAATAATAATAAAATATGTGTTAAAGCAAAATGGAAGTTGAACAATAAGGAGAATTGAAGAGGAAAAACCTTTTAGATGTACCACATAAGATTTTTTGTTGAGGTGACAATATTTGAATGAAATGTCACAATATTAGATGATGTTTATGTAGGAGTCTATTTTAATATATATAATAGATAATAGATAATAGATAATATATAGATAGATAATATTAATCAATCCATAAAGCAAATAAGATGCATTGAAACAATAACCTTTAAGTTTGCAAAAGAGATCGTATAATGATAATAAACAATTTCAACTATTATAACACAGTCAATAATTGTTCAGGGAGGAACTTTCTAGCTTCATGAGATTTCCTATAGATGGCCAGTCTAACATGGCTTATAATTCAGCAAGCCATCATGCTCATAAAGCTTCCTACTGAAGTTATTGTGTGAAGATATATAAAATATATATGTGTTCTGTTTCATATGAGTTTGAGAATTGAGTTGAGAGTTAAATTGTTAAATGATAAAGAAAGAAAGTTAAGCTCAGTGAGCTGGCCAAATTCAAAAGGAATGAATCCTGTGAGATTATTTATGGAAGTTGGACAAGATTTCTAGAATTGGCTAGAGTAGAAGAGATAGGAATAGGACTGGTGAAGCTGTTGCTAGGATAGGAATGAAGCACTGACTCACATAGACACGGACAGTGAACATGATACTGACATGTCAACGTCATTAATAATTTGAGAAAATGAAAATGATTGAATGAAATTATATGAGTTGATGTCATGTCTGTGTCGGAAACTGTTACGTGTCAAACACCAAACACGCTTTCAATCTAAATTGTCGATGCTACGTAGATTTTTAACATCTTTTTGTCATGAATTCTTAAAGTTTTATATGTCATAGCCATTTGTTTATGCTCTCTGATCTGGTTAATATTGCTTGATGTATGTTAAATAAGCAGGGGCAGGTTTATCCTGTAATGGTTTATTTCCAGCAGAAAAGAATAAACCTCCTCTTTATGGAAGAAATATATATGGCTGTAATTGATGTTGTGAAGCTTCTAGCCAAGCATGGAAGCAATGTTCATCAACTTATTAGGGTTTAGGTTGTCGGTGTGAAATAATTTTACATGCGTATAGTCCTTAATTTAGTGATTACTTTACATAGATTGTTACAATAAAAAGTTTTATGCCGTCGATAGAAACAGATCAAAATATTTAACATCAAGTTGGTTTAAGGGTAAAACTATCAAAACAATCACTTTAGGTTTCAAAAACCCTAAATGTTTTAATTAATAAAAACGTCTCTAAATGTTCTTTAAGTCGTAGCTAAAGTGGCAAAATGATGATATTGTTAGGTTGAACATCATGTCCTGAGTTCGAATCTGTGATATTCGTTATTTGTGACTTTCTAGTGGTATTTATCATCTATTCTACATGTGAATTGGGCGAATTTCCCCTAATTCCTCCCCAATTGACTTGAATTTTGTGAAATAGGTACTTACAAATAAAGAACCTTGATGACAAGAAAGAAGATCCTTCTTCAATTGAAAGATGCATGGACCATTGTTCTGGTGGAAGCGCATTTGAAGATCAGACCAGATTTCAAATGGAGAATTGGAGTAGATCATGGAAGCCTGAATTTCGTTTGAGACTGAATTGAGAATCCAAGACGCCACAATGCTATTGTTTCTGCACCATGCCAAGAATTGAGGATCATCCTCAGCTGGAGGAGCAAGAGAACCATTTGCAAAACCAAGTTTGTTTCGTCCAATGAGCGCCATAATCATGGCACGAAGCCAAAAACCATAGTTATCTCCAGTTAGAAGATGAGAGACGAGGCCAGGGTGATCATAATTGGCAATAAAAAACAGATTTGCATAATTGTTGTTGGCGAGTTCAAGGTTGACATCAGCCATGATAAAAAGGAATGAAAGAACAAGATAGAAACAAAAATCAGAAAAAAGGAAAAACTTATGATACCACGTTGAAGATCACGATGAAGAACAAGGATTTACTAAATATCTTCTTGCATTGGAAAAGGAAAAGAATGATCTTTCAATGGACTACTGTCCTCGCTACAACCCTCAATATGATTCATCGCCGGACAAATTCTTAGAGAGCATAGAGATTTTTTTGTTATGTTCATGAGGTATCTAATTTGATTTCATACTTCCAACTGTATGCTTGTTTAGTTTCAGTGTGTGTATTAACCACTAAAGGATTCTGAATTTGAAGCATTATTTTACCATGCGACATGGCAAGTATTGCTGATTAACAGAACTTGAGCAAACATAACACATACACCAGACACAACACTGACACTTAAATACCTATTCTAATGTAAGAAAATAGAATTGATAGAATTTAACTACGCCAAACATGCCTGCAGTCCGAAGTTACTACTAAATCTGCAATTCTGTAACTAGTTCATGGCATAAGTTATGATACTTAAAATATCTTTTTCTCTTGTATTGTACTACAAATGTTTTAGTACAAATGTTTTAGGATTTCTAATATATCAGTCACACTATTGTTCAAAATGAGCCTTGTTATGGATTTCTGATCTCCCTCTCTTTATTCCTCTGATGCCTTGTTCCATTCCCTTCCTTTGATACCAAGTTAATAAGATTAGGCACTTGAATTTTATTTATTTATTTGATAGCCATGATATAAGTATGAAGTATTCACCGCCGTTTAGCAGTGACTACTCTCTGTTGGGGAATTTGTTGGACACACAAGGTGAATTCTCCCCTCTTAACCATATTTCTCCGTACAGCGTATGCATGAGCCATATATTGAACCCTTGACTACTTGCTTTCACTTAGCACTCAGGTCAACCACGTGTTAGTTACACTTTTAGGTAGATATTTTGGAGACTAGCTCTTTCACTTATGAGCAGACCTTTGTATATACAGACCACTCATAATGCAAAAAAGGAAAAGGAAAATGAAGAGAGCAATGGTGTCTTGCAATACATATAGAATCCCCAACTTGTCTCATACCTACCCATTCAAATTATATCAATTCTTCCTCCCTATTTCTCACTCACTTGTGTCTTCATCCTAGCATAAATTTGGACCAACAATATTCTGAGAACTACATTAGGTATCATGTTTTACAACTATGTTCACAGCATTCATTATAATGCCATTATTAGCACTTCAGAGTTGGGTATAAGATGTCTTACGAAGTATCAATCTTTATAGTAATAATTTAAATGTGCTATAATATATTTACCTTGTTTTAATAATAGGGAAGAGAAATAATAGATTTTGAACTGTGGAGTCAATTTCCATAACTCAACCTCTAGGAGAAGGTTCTTTCGGGAGAGTTAGGTATTATTATATTTGAATTAGCGTTGAATTTTGGCATAATCATGGTGTGCACAATGAGTTTGACGGAAGCTACAAGTCTAGTGTTGTGGGTGACTCACACTTGAGGGGAGATCGTTATAATTCAGTTGCGAGTGATTAGTTTCACCTCGACTAGGAATTGAGGAAATATTGTCCTCTTGTGGTCCTGGAGCATTTGGCCTATTGGTAGCACAGTCATGATCCATATAACATAAGCTTATATAACATATTCTTCCATGCTTGTTTTCAGATCTAAGCTTCTCTGAATTAGACACTTTCATAACATATTCTTCCATGCTTGTTTGGTATTAGCATATATCTGCAGATTTTAAATAATCTGAAGCATGTATTTTGGCCTGATCATCATGTTCATACCAAAACATTATTCTTAAGGGCAGCACATGCTGCTAACTGTGTTGGGGATCCCATTTTATTCGACAAAGGTACTTTATATAATGGCTTACTTATCTAGTTACTCTACTTCCTTCTTTGAATAAACAATTTAATTAACCACTTATAACATAAATATTTATCATATAAGTACTTATATATAAGCTGTTTTTAAAACAAAATATAAAATAAAGTAAAACTATTTTCACATTAGGCTATACGTTGTTTTATAAGTTATCCTTCAGAGTTTATTAACATGTCACGAGATGTTTTCATAAGTTCTTCTGAACAATCTCGCACGTGTTTATGTCAATACTTAAGTTTGAATAAGTCAATCCAAATGCAGTGACTCTCAAATTGCATCAGCTAAGGCTGCTCGACATAGACTGGGTCGAGGTGTTTGGACCAGTGCGCTTTGGAGATATGAGGCGTTCATTGGCTGGTATGAATTTGATGCAGTTTTTCTCTCTTCTTTCTCAATATTGTAAAGCCATTTAAAAGGTTTTGTTTATATGTATCAACCCTTCTCCTACACATAAGTTTCTTCTGTGCACTAACATGATAAATTGATGGATACAAAATGTGATGCACTAGGCCTGCAAGTTATACCGGTTAAACTGTTATTAGTGTTTGGTTTTTGGTTAATACTTACTAGTATTTTGTTGTTTGGTAATACATTGGTAAGAAGTACTACTATTCTAGAATGAAATATAAGCAAAAATAATAACTAAAAAGTTGATGTATCTTATATAAAATTAAGATCAGATATATCAACTTTTAGTTACCATTTCGGAGAATGTAGAAGTACTAGTGAAACACAAACCCACTAATGTAATAACACTAGTCCTAATAATACTTAATGTTGAGAGTCTCACATAAGAAGAGATATAGTTTGAAAATGTGTTTCTATAAGTGAAAGGCATCGTTCGCCTTACAAGCCCGTTTTGTAAGGGTTGGATTTAGGTCAAATCCAAATTCTTAGATAGCATCAGAGTTTATTCAATATTTGTTGGGTAACCGCTATCGGTTCGCTCAGGTCATGCATGTTCTAGATGTTCAATTTTGGATGTGAGATAGTGTGTTGAGAGTCCTACATTATAAGTGGAAGATATCTCTCACTTTACAAATAGATTTTGTAAGGGTTTACTTAATTCTATTTGTCTTGTCTGATTTGTGGTATTGAATAACAGTATTTGAAACAACCAACAATTTATCCATGGTTAAACTTATACTTCATTATCATCCCAAAAAAATTATATACTCTTTCAGCTTGCGAGCGCCTTATTCTCGTTACAAATGATCCAAACGAGCTAAGCGATTACAGTGTTCTCCTCTAACATTGCAAATTATTCGAGTCACTACAATACATAAGAATGTACCAAGAATTGAAGGTACTATTAATTAACCATCCTATAATTTAACAACTCCGATACATGGTAGTTCCTGTTTCATTTCAACTGCGAAACATCAAAGACAAGAATTTATGTCAGCTCATAACTATAATGAAAAGTTGATAGTTCGTTGCATCAAGTTCTGCATGAGACTTTGAAATATATTATTCTGGAATAAAATATAAGAAAAAATGGTAATTGAAAAGTTGAATTACCTAATCTTAATTAATATTAGATACATTAACTTTACAATAATCATTTTTGCTTATAATTCATTTTAAATGGAGTATGCAACTATAGTTGTTCCCATAGCTTGCAAGTTCTTCGACCATACAATTAAAACGTCATTGCAACATTTGAAGTGAACAATCTTATAATTTAGGTTAGACCTAATTCAATTTCTGATAAATTTTGTAAAGAAAATTTTCCAATAAATGGAGAGACAACACACAGATAGATTTTATGTGACACCTTATATTTTGTTATTTATACATGGTGTTTATGAAATTATAAATTATTATGTGCTTTTCACTTTTATTTATTTTGTGATGTTGATGTAAGTTCTACAAAATCTTTTATCTGATAAACTGATACACACTAAAATACCTTTGAGAAACACCCAACTCAAGCAATAAGTGAAAAATAGTGACACATGTGACATTTGCTTAAGTACAAGGATAAGAATTAAATCACATATTCTTTAAATCACATGTGACATTTGCTTCACCTACACACCTTTTTGACACCATAAGAGAAAAAGAAATAGAAATAGAAATAGTGACGTGATAGATGTAATATATTGATAAAAAAATATATTTTTTTAAGTAAATGTTAAAAAATTAATAAGTTCTGTTAATTTCCTGGATTCAAATATGAGATTTCCTTTCTAATAGTTGTTTCTTATCTCCCTATTTAATCTACCTACGCAGGACAAATATAAGAGTTGTTAAATTACGATGTTTAGTGTGTCTACATCGGCTTAGTACAGAAATGCTTAGTGTGTCTACACCGACTTAGTATAGAAAACCAATAATAATAAATATATATATATATATATATATATATATATATATATATATGTTTTTAGTTTTCATATATATATATAAGACTTCTCGCTGAATATAAGACTTCTCGCTAGAATCAACTTCATGAAGCCACCATGAGACTTGGCATGCACCATTATTAGTAAGTCGGTATAGGCTGATTCATCTAATTTGATATTATTGACTGATTTTTGGGAATATGCTTAAATCTTTCTCATTATTACAATGGATCTTTAAAAAAAAGTTTGTATCAAATAAAATATATACTTCGGCTTTCTTGTATTAAAAATTTAGCTTGTAAGCACAAGTATTGTAAGCGTTATTCATGAGGGTACCTCTAATGGATTGAAGACCATATCAACGGGTTTTCCATTTTGCAAATAAGGCGTATTTTGTCTAGACAAAATCTTTAAAACAATCTATTTACTTCTATGTATCTCGGCCACTTTATCACCTTTGAGTCCATCACAAGGAAAACAAAAACCAATATTTGTTTTATCGAGTATATCAATCGTGACCTACAAGCAACTAGAACACCTTTTAGAAGTAACAACATTGTCACATGAATTGTAAATGCATGAATATGATGACAATGAATACTTAGTGTGTTAATTAGAAACTAGACATATGTATGATACTAAGACTCAACCTTGTTTAGACTCATCCATGTTTTGGAAGTTTAGGTAAGGGTGGCAAAATGAATTTGTATTCGTCGATTGATTAACACTCTTTTTCTTTTATGGGGAGGGTTGATATTTTCACTTGCCTAAAAATCAATACATTTAAAATTATTTTTTAAAGGTTTTTGCTATTAGTTAGCAAATTCGTCAAGTTGTGTTTGGAGGACTGTGGTGTAATTTTCAACTCATCTTTTCAAGTTAACTCACCTTCTTTTGCCTTTGCAAAATAAATAACTCACTTCATATTCTTTTCTAAATAAAATTTAAGGTGAGAAGATGATACGTCAATTTAAGATAAAAAAAATTCTAAAGTTTATTGAGTACTTATAAAAATATTTACATTTATCTCTTTATTTTTGTTACGCACAAATATAACATGTTACTCCACTAATTAATAAGTAAATTAAAATTTAACAAGTATATGAATTTGTTTTTTTTTTATTAGTATATTTTCCAATGCATATTTTATTTAAATTATCCCCAATGTAATATTTGTATGTAAATTATTCTTTTATATTAATTAATTTGTCTTTTCACATATCAAGTTTACCTCTTCTGCAGTAACATTTTGAAAGTGTACAATTTAGCGAGAGACCCTAGCCATGTTATTGTTAAAACGTAATGTTTTATTTTAAGCATATTTATAAGAATAATGAGTGCTAGCTGTATTAAAAGTATTATAGTTTTCTTTTTCATGTTAATGTGATGATGTGAGTCGTGAATAGGGATAAAAAAAGTGTATTTGCAGATAAAATTGGTAAATGATATGAAAATATAGATAACTGAAGATACTTATACTATATATTCACATTTATTATTATTATTTTTTATTATTATTATTATGTATTATATTTATGTGTTAATGTATTAATATTTTTTATGTTGTTAAAAGAAAAGAACAAATTCCATAGTGTGAAAGTACATGAATATTTTATTTAATAAAAATATGATATCCATGTATATCTACATGTACTCATTGATACTTCAAAACCTATAAAATGTCTGTCTAGGTCTAGTGAAAATATATGAGATTATAAATAGGTCACGAATATCAAATATTATCTCTGTTTTTATATCTAAGATTTATTTTATCAATACACAAGAGTTAAGAAGAGTTATTTTCATATTAAATTTGTCAATTATATACTTTCTCTTTCAAAAACTTGTTAACATAAAAATGTAATTAATCTTTTAATTATTTACATTTAATTTAATTAAGAGTATTTTTGTAAAAAAACTAATTAATATTTTTTATAATATGAAGATAATTTTATATATACGAACAAACTTTTTTTATAAGTGAATCTTAGGAACAGAGGTAGTATTATTTATTTAGGGCGAGTAACAATATTCAACCTTAGTGGGTTGAACTTGATCTTTAATGAGTTAAAAGTTAGATAATTACGAATTAGATGCATTATATGATTTTTAGGTAAATAAAGTAATCCTCTAAGGGAAAATGTATAAATTAATCTCACAAAATAATTATAATTATTTAAGGGGTTAATGTCTTTCAAATATACTTCATTTATTTTATATTAAATGATTTATTTGTATAATATTATTGTCTCATATTATTTGATTTTTTATATTATTAATAAATAATTAAATTTTTTTTATACTAATAACTTTTATTCAGGGATGGATTTAGGGAGGTAAGCATGGCCCCAGTCCATCTTCTCCTTTTCTTGAATATTATTTATAATTTATATTTAATTTATTTAATTTTAATATAATATAAAATATGATAGTAATAATAATGTAATATTTGATCTATTTTTTAATTGACTTCTTCGATATTACAAGAGTGATATATTTGTAAAAATATTATCTTAAAATGAGTGTTAGTATTAATATTCAATATTATATTAATTATTTTGTTTTCAACTGTGCTATCTAATTAATTTGTGTGTAAAATAAATAAATGTGTCATTTATTATAAAACGAAGAAAATAATATATATATATATATATATATATATATATAGAATAACTCTTTCAAACCGCCCCTTCAATGATTTTCTAGATTTGTCTTTGCTTTTATTTATTGTAATTTAATATACAACAAAAAATTTTAACTTTAGTGACAGTAAAAATCTGTAGGTAAAAGTATAAAAACCGTAGGGATAGCCAAAATTATCTATACCGACGGAGTATATAATTATCCAATACCTACGGATTTTCTCCGTTGCTATAGAGTATAGTGACAGAATTTTTTCCATTGCTGTAAACATTTGATTTTATCTACGGACATTTCACCGTTGATATATAATTATGAATTTTTTGTTATTAATAAAATTATATAATAATTTAGAATTTTATTTTATAAAATTAACCAAATATAAATACACAATGAAATAAAAAGGTGTTCATCGTATATATTAAAAATTAACATAAAAGTTTTACAACGATAAAATAATAATTAAACAATGTTCACCATAGTACACTGTAGAGTATTTTTACTTAATAGTGGAAAACATTGTCTTAGTAACATTTAAAATAGACATATTGTGTCTTACATAACAATCTCAAAAAACATTAAAAAATTGAGTCCACTAAATTGTCAAGATTCCATCTTCAACAACAAATTAGCTTTTAATCTTCACCTACAATCAATAAAATAACAAATGAATAAATACACGATTCAACATAAAAATATTACAAATAAAATAGAGAAAATATTAATGATTTTAATAAAAATAAATTAGTACTATCTAATTACCATTTTCATTATCTTATTGGTGTTTGTACTAGGAGAATTCAAATTGTTTTGAGCACCAATAGCATGAGGAACCTATCACAAGCAAAAAGCACAACACCGACACCAACAACATTGTATAATGACATAACAAGGTCTCATATATTATAATTGAATAAATCAAGATTCAATTTAATATAGTTATCGTAATAGTGTATGCAATATGCAATTAGCCTCGACAAAATTAAGATTTCATGTGTATTTAACAAACATGTAGTTTCAAATTAGGCCCTTTAATAACAAATCAAAAATATATTAGTGATAATCAATATGAATGCAAACTTCTATCTCTTTGTCTATTCTTCAAATTTTATGTTTCATCTAAGAAAAGCAATTCATACACAATCTCATATATAGTGCTACAAACATTCATGCTAATGATAATCAAGCCATCAAAAAAGAATAATCAACACAAATAATTGAACTCAAATTTAACCATTAATAAAAAGCCACAAATATCATTTATTTTCAACGATCAATCAAAACACAACACATAAAGTATATACATTATACAATACTAGGTTGTTTCAATATAAGCTTCAAAGATAATTTTAAACTATTTTAATAGTTTATAGTACCAGATTTTGAGTCGATAATAGAGATGCAGATGTGATGGAGATGTCGTAGACGTCGAAAGCCTACACCAAAATCAGCAACTAAAAAAAGGTTAATTCAAACATGACCAAAGGTCAAACTAATAATAAAAAATAAAAATGAAAAAAAATAATCAACGAATAGTCTAATAATATCATATTATTATTCACACCGATCGCTTGCAAATAAAAGTCTAAGCATCAAAGGACTGAAAAGTTACGTGGCCAAAATTTAAGGCTAAAAAATCTCAAAAGAAATCTGAAATTAGTTTTCTTATAATAACTATTTTTCTTAGCTACAAGCAAATTGGTTTTTCATCTTTTGACGGAACCTCCGCACCTATAGACTTTACCAAGATACTACATGTCATCTTTTGAAATTTGATTCAACTTGGTTAATTAGCACTTATAGTTTGAAGGCTTTATGATTCCACTAACATCTAACATCAGAAGGATATGTAATTGTTTCTTTGGACTTGGAATTATTTGAAGAGAATTTCAGAATCCCTTAACAAAAAAAATTGCATAGAAATCAATAATCAGATACAATCCAACGAATAGAGAAGAATCATTATGTTCTGTAGTGAATTACCTCTTAGCACATTCACAAAGTTAAATAATGTAGGCAATGCTCTGCTTCCAATATAAACTTGTACTTCCACATATATATCCTCAAATCGAACTTCGATTGTTGGAACTTCAAGTCCAACTCTGTGCAAGATTAGTTTGATACAACCATATAAGTATGATTAGTTTGATACAACCAACGCCGAAAATGTAGAATGTGTTGTTTCTCTGCGAAGTATGAACAAGAAGAGGGTAAATATACTGTGAGTATGATTGATGATGATAAAAGGAAAATAATTGAGGATTTCATGACAAGAATATGAACCTTAAACCCAAAATGCAAGGCCCAATGAAAGGGTGAACACAATAAAGATACCAAAGCAAAAAACAAGAACCCTAAAAAAATCGATTAAGATGAGCAACAACAAGCGCAATCGCAAATAAATTGATTACGTCGATGACAAAAGAAAAAGAAGTGGATTTGAGAAACAAGAAGCATACCATGAGTAATATGGGCAAGTACGCGAGATGTAACCAATATCTTCATATTTTTCAACGAAGTCCTTCTTTCAACAAAATCGAAGCCCTTTAGTGCAATCGATTTCAGTATGCCGGTTTAATTTTAAGAGAAAGAGGGAAGTTTGAGCTCAATCGCAGAGGGATTTGAGAAATTTGGGAATGGAGAGAAATGAGGGATTTGAGAAATTTGGAGTATTTGATAGAAATGAGGGATTTGAGAAATTTGGAGGATTAATTTAGGAAAATAATTTTGGAGTAAGATGGTTTTGGAGCAAAGATAGAAGATGATTCACGAGGAAGAAGATGAACTCATCTTGAAGGTAAGGAGAAGTTTACTCTATGAAAGATGTTCTCGTAGTCGAGGAATATGAAAAGTTGGCTCTAGTGAAAATTTTCAAAGGGCGGGTAATCCAAATTTTCAGAAATAATTGAAAAATTGACTTCTATAAAGAATCTTAATTAATGTCTATACCCACGGTTATAGGTATGTCACTATAACAATTAGCGACAAATTTTGGCATCCCAAGGTATAAGACATCTATACCAACTGCTGTAAATTTATCTATACCAACTGCTGTAAATTTATCTGTGGGTATAGGTTATTTATAGCTACGATTTTTAATATTGTCACTATAAACTTCCGTAGGTATTATAATACATCTAAATACTCCACTGCATACTATTAATAAGAGAATTTTAACAAATAAAACTCGATTTAACACTAAAATTAATTATTTTATTAAAAACTGTGAACAACTGAAATAAGACAATTATAATGAAATGTAAAAATTATTTTTCATATACATAAAAGGATTATGGGAACCAAACATCTACCACTACCATGTATGTAATATCCTAGACTAGTTTACCATAGTATATATTAATATAAAGATTAAATTCCAAAAAGATTTAAATTATAGTGACTAAATGGTAACACATTTTAGAAATTGGACGATGAAAAAACTACATCTTCATGTTCAGGGATTAAACAATTATTCTAAATTAAGGATTAAAAAGATAACTAACCCTTACAATAATTAGTATATACTAAAAAAATATAATAAAATATTTTATTTCAAATAGATAAATACTAACTTTATATCGAATAAAATATTAAAATTTTATTTCGTTGTATTTATTTATTTATTTTAAAATACATTAAATTTAAAGTATTTGTTAATGTGTAGTACTACATCAGTCTCTTATTATATAATCATCCAATGAAATTTTATATATATTTTATATATATTAAGAAAAATATGAAAAAACGAAAAAGAGTAAACAAATATAATAATTAGACAAAGTAGTGTTAGTAAAGTGACAAAATATTTATATTTTAGGTTATTTTTCAAGTTTAAATTTAAAGTTTTGCTTATGTATAATAGTATATTTTCCATATTATTTACTGAACAAATAAATAAATAAAGAAAGGCTCATTATGCCACATCATTGTCAGTATAGTTGTCCAAACAAGAAAAAGAGGGCCAACTTTTATGCAGAGAGTGGAATGACTAATGAGGTACCAATGCTACGGCTTCATAGGCCCACATAGTGCCCTATTTTTGTTTCCAATAAGGCAATTTTGTAGGCAATTGGGATTAGAGTTAGGCTGTGATCTTGACCTATATAGACCCTCTATGATTCATTATAGATTGCACCTATTATCTAGGTTGGTCCCATTTTTAAACCTTTTTCATTTCTATTATACTCTACTTGTATTATTTAACTAAGCAATTGCATTATTTTAGAAAATAATATTGATGTTTACCTAACCATGTTCCCCAATTTAATCACATGAAAATTGGCACCGTTTGTCAACCATCAAATGTTGATGATCTTAGTACTCTTTCTTATAAAAAATAAATAAATCCTAGGCTTGCTCTTATAATTTGTTTATTAAGGTTTCATAGTGTTTCGTATTTTTATAGGAATTTAACTTAATCACTTGTGATTAAAGTAATGGTTTAATTATTTATGAGGAAGATTGTCAAGGATTGCATTAATCATCTTCGTTGAGAAGTTCATTTCAACAAAGGCAATTATTATCTTGTCATATCAAATATATGAAACTAATATAGTATATCACAGAAGAATTCCATGCATAGGAGATGCAAATGTAGTTAGCATAAATTGATTCCATAAAGAAAAATTAAGGAATATGTTTATCTCCATTATTGTAAGTCCTTATTTATTGTGTATGAAATATGTTCTATTCCAATAATCTATCTTAGTCCGATTATCAAGCATGACAAAAGGACACAAGTACACTGTACTAGCACTAATTTTATAAAGCCATGCATGCTTCTGATCACACACATAACCAATTGACTTTTGACAGCTCATTCTCGCACTTATTCATGTTTTCCTTTAGACTCAAAGCAAGCATGTTCTGGGTTTTGTCAAGAATTTTCTGGACAGTAATATGAACATGTGTTTAATCTGTTTAAATCTAATATGACACTTGGCTAACGTGTCTAACAGCTATATTCAACTTTTCCTGAATTTTCAAGTCTTTCTTCATCTATAAAAGAAAGATCAATCAGAAGACAAATGCAAAAGCTTCCCAAGCAATCAATCTACACTTGATCTTTCAAAGCTCAAGTTCAAAAGCTCTCATTTCATGCAAAATTCTGATTCTTTAATTATATTCGTGGATCATCTTATAAGTTATGTAAAGAATCATTTCTAGTTTGAAAGGTATTATAGGGGTTCCTCTAGTAGTTTTGCTTGTGAGGAACATTTTAGATATCATTAAGGGTCCTTTCTGGGTGGATTTGCAACTAACTTAGGAATCTCAACTGCTCTTAATGCTGAATTGATTGTTGTAATGTTAGCTATTGAGTGGATAGTAAAAGGGGGTTGGACTAGTATATGGTTGTAGTGTGATTCTAACATCACGATATAAGCATTTAATTATCTATTTATTGGTTCACGACATGTTAGAAATAGATGGAGTAATTTCATTCAATTTATCAAAGGCCGTCACTTTAGAATCATTCATGTTTATCGGGAGGGTAACAATTGTGCATATAAATTAGCTAATGCAAATTTTTTTACAACTAATTTTATTTAGTGGAATTTTATGTCTCCTTGTATGGAAAATATACCAAACCATTCAAGTAATAAAATGATAAGTAAAAATCGTCTCCATAGGGATTGTTATTAATTTAGTACGCAACAAAGTTATAACACTTTGGTAACAAAAATATTATAATTGGTTTTCACAATGCAATTATGGATTCATTATTTTAACAATCTAACTTATTTGATTACGTCAAATTAATAAACTAGACTAAGACCTATAACTTGGCTCAAAATCCCTTTTTTATAACAACGAACCATATTTCCTTAGGTGATTAGGGTTGTTACTCTAAGCATGTATGAACGTTAGTTTCTTAGTCACGTGTTAATATTTTATATTCCTATAACATTATTAATTAATCTACACTCGATCTTTCAAAGCTCAAGTTCAAAAGCTCTTCTTTCAAGCAAAACATCAGTTCTCTAATTATATTCCTAGATCATCTTACTAAGTTATTGTTGTTAATCAATCTCAAACAAGAACTGAGAAACATTTAGATCTCAAACACTTTTTATCATCCACATTTATCTCTTAAGTTAGATTGAGAGTGTTATAAATATCCTTTCAAGTTTAAAAAGTACTTGTAAAAATCCTTTCTGGATTGAAAGGTGACTGTATAAATTCTTTTCAAGATTGAAAGGTGAATGTTGCGACTGACCAAAGTGTGATCAAGAAAGATAGTGTAAGGTAGAATGTTCAGGTGTTGAACACATTAGTAGAAAATCTCACAAATTGTGAGTGTTGAGATAAAATCCCTTAATATCATTTTAAAGATAACAAACTTTTATGATTAAAACAAGATTTTGATTCATATTTTTTTATCTAATTTATACTTATGAGTGACTCATAACCTAGATTATAATGAGTATAGCAAGTGCTAATCAATAAGCAAAATCATTATTCCTATCTGTCTGAGTTCAAAATCATCATCAATAAACAGAGGATGTCTTACATTTAAAGTATCAACAAACATTTTCTCAATCAAATGATCAAGAACAATGGTATAAATGCAAAAAGAATAAAGTCCCATGAAAGGATTAGACCAAGTTATTAAGAAAAATGTGTTTCGATCATTTCTTACTATTTAAGAGCTGAAAGTCAACCTTAAAAGATCAAACAATCTCATCCATGAAGTTCAAAAGGATTTGAGAAAATCATAATGTTTGCACTAAAAGACAAAACTGAAAAATACTTTTATAAAGTACCAAGTTAAGTGACTACTATAGTTAAAAGATACTTCCATATGCCAAATCAATGTCACAAAATGTGCACAACACTTTGACTCAGTTGCACTGAACTATGAATCGTCTAATAAGAAGGTTCTGATGTCATGAATTTTAACTAAAACTCTTTGTTAAGGAAGAACGACAATTGTCATATATAGAACAAAGTGCCCAACAGACATATTGCCTTGATATCAGAAACTTTGAAGGCATTCGTGGTCTTATATATAGAGGAGACATCAGAACCTAAATGATCAAAAGTTCTATAGTGAATCATATTCCACTAAATCAAGTGCTCGTCAATTTAAGAAATGTCCAAACAACAAACATTCTCAAGCTCATTATTAGATTTAAGGATGAAACTTTCTAAGTGTGTTTTTCTTCAAACAAATCTTTTACATCCAAAGCTTTGAAACCATATCCCTAAAACCTTCCTAAACTTATAAACATTATCATCTAAACCAACAAGTGTATAAGTAGAGTGTGAATGATTGAAATTGTTGTGTAGTCATATGTGATTTAGACTTATTGAAATCCTACTGAGGTAAGGAGAGAATAGCATGTAAAAAGTCCAAGGAGGCAAAAATGTAAGGTGCAAAAGTTGAGATTAAAGGTGCGCAAACACGAGAAGGGGGTTGAATTGTGTTTGTCTAATTTTTAAATTATTTTCTTAATTTTAATTCTAATTCTCGTTGATTTGGTGAGTTAGTTGTACTCAAAATCGGCCAATAACCAAATTCCTAGTAAAAACAAAATGATTATTATTTATTATTAGTTTAATTTATATTAATTATAAGTAATATTTATTACTTTATTAGTAATTTTTTTTTGACTAATCAGATGTTGTAGTAAAGTGATAGTGCGAAGGTACAAATAAAGACCATATTTTATTTTGGTTCACCACCAACTTGGTAGCTACGTCAAGTCCCCTCACACAGAAGGATTTATCCAATAATTAAAAACTTGAACTATAACAGCACTTGACCCTACAAGTCAGTCATCTCAAAAAAACTTGAACCTACAAACTTTTTGAGGCAAACCACACATTGACCTTACAAGTCAAGTCTTCTTTGTACAACTTGAAACCTACATATTGTTAGAGGCAAACTAAAGCCACTATTGGGTTGGGTTACGAGAGATTGGAATGGTTTGGTTTTGCTTTTAATAAGCAAATTTGATACAATGATTTTTCACACACTTACAATGAAGCACTAAACACTAAATAATATAACGTTGAACGAGTGCTTTGCTAGAACTTTAAAACTTTAGACTCTAAACACTTAGAAAATATTGAGCTTATAATGTTTTCTGAATAACTTTGGTTTTTAATATTTCTGAGTTTGTGAATTCGTGTTGTACATTTTCTTCTTCAACCTTGATCCACTATATATAGATGAAATTAGGGTTCATAAATTTATTGTTGAGTTTTTGAATAGTATCGCAAATTGACTTTGATTAACAAATATTTTCTCCAAATATAGTTTGGATTGATATAATCTTGATAATATGACCGGTAGAAAATTTTTATTTCCCAATTTGATATTAGCAATTCTTCTAGAAAGATATTGTGCGTATTTGTTCATATTACATTTGCAAATTGATTCACTTGAGTCTTCCTTCATACGCTTGATTTGATTTTGGCGGGAACAATTTTGGGTTTGTTATTGCACCTTCATAAGTAAGGATGCGACTAAGTCCAATTCACTATATTCTCAATCTAGCAAAGCTTTTGACTTTTCATCAAAGTCATTAACTTTTCTCCATCAAAATCATTGACTTTATTCTTCATAGTCATTGACTTGATTGTTGGAATCAGATGTTGTGATGCTTGAACAATCAGAGTCCGAGTTAGACTCAGAGGCACCTTTGTTGCATTATCATAATCAATGCAACTTAAGAGTATGTTGCGTATGAGAGGCAGCAGTTTGGAACGAGATGCAGTCTTCAGAGTCAGCGAAAATTTATGCTTAGGCACCTTTTGATATTTTTTTTTTTTTTGAGAACCACCACCCCAAACTTAAAAGGTTGTTATCCCATGAGCAACCCCAAACTTAGAACTTTAGCAAGACGAGTTTTTTTTTTCTACCTAACCAAGTAAGGTGATTTAATTAAAGTCAAGTCTTTGACTTGTAATGTGGCTAGTAACCAAAATAAAAGGGCAAGGCTCAAAGGGGCTAGCAAAGGATAAAATTTGCATAAGGTAGTTAGAAAGGCTCAAACAGCCAAACAAAATTGCCTCAGTGTATGCATAAATTACAAGTGATGCAAGTCAGAATTAGTGCAAGTTCTGAAGGGATAACACATGTCTGGATAATCACACAACAAAGAATTAGAGTGTATAGGCTCAAAAGCTCACAGCTAGAATCATAATAAAGAGTTTGAACTATCTAAATGATGCCAAACATGCCACTACAAAATTTATTTTTTTTATTTTTTAAAAAACAAAAAATGAAAAGTGAGACTTCGACAACCAAGTAGTAATTAACAATGCATGCATTAGTGAAACTCATCGAATTGAGCAATGACATGAGCAAGGAAATAAAGTTTAAATTTCAAAATCTAAAACAGATAGTTTAAGACTAGCTTCAAGTTGTTAAAAATTCTTCATCATAATGCACGTTTACATATAATAAAAAAAAAACAAATTGAAATAACAAAAATAAGATTGCAAAAATAAAAGTTACCTCTACCTGTGGGTTGCCTCCCACAAAGTGCTTCTTTATGGTCATTAGCTTGATGCCTCAACCATTGTCAAGGTGGCATATATGACAGAAAGAACACATCATCCTTCTCACCAAGGAATACATATTTCAAGTGAGGTGGCAATTGCTTGAGCTCAACCTGTAGCGTCTCTTTCTTTTTCTCCACATACTTGTCTTCATTCCCTTTCAACTCCTCCCATTTAGTATGGAAGCGGGGGGAGTGAGATGGTGATGCTTCTAACATGAATAAAACATCTTTTACTCTTGGATCTTCACTATCTTTAACGACATCTTGGGGTAGGCATAACACTCTTTCTAACAGCAGAATGGGTCCTTAATGCTCAATTTATTCGTCGACTATCGCATCGAAAATCTCGATTCGGTTGCACCCTTCTCTTTCTTTTGAATGTTCCATGGCTTTTAGAATATTGAAAGTGACGGTTTCCTCATTTACCTTCAAGGTTAAGGTGTCATCCGCCACATCAATCACAGCTTGCCCTATTGCTAAGAATGGTCTCCCCAATATCAAAGGAATGTCATTGTCCTCCTCCATGTCTAGTACTACAAAATCCACTGGAAAAATGAACTTATCCACTTTGACCAACACATCTTCCACCACTCCATATGGGTGTTTCATTGAGCGATCCGCAAACTGTAACATCAGTTGTGTGTCCTTGACTCTTCATATGCCTAACCTTTTGTATATGAAAAGGGGCATAAGACTCACACTAGCCCCAAGATCACACAGGGCTTTCCCAAAAGCTCTATCCCCAATAGCGCAAGGAATAAAGAAGCTTCAAGAAACTTACCAAATTGCTCTTCAGTTTCTCCCTTTTTTAATCTTTGAGGGAATGGAAGTTGAATTTCAAGCTTTGGCAGGACTTTCTTTTTCTGCACCGCAGGTTCTTCCTCCTTTTCACGAACAATGTCCTCCTCAACTAATGTCGGGGTGACCACTTCCTTCGAGTGGGTTAGAGCTAGACCACTTGCTCAAAAGAAATATTTTCTAAGTGTTTTCTAGTGTGAGAGCCATTGTTACAAGACCTGTCAAAACGGGATACCCGACCCATTTAGGGCCGGCCCTAATGGGTTGCGGGCTTCTTCAGACCGGGCTAAAAAACCCTATTTTAATATGGGCTGTTAAAATACTACCCGAGCCCGACCCTAGACGGGCTGCGGGCTGGGCAGGTAGCCCGCATATTTTTTATTAATTTTTTTATTATATTTTTAATTTTTTTGCGACTCTTTTAATTTAAAAATTTTCTTCATGCCCATTTAAAAACAACTTAGTTCGAAATTTCTTCATGCCCATTTAAAACCAACTTAGTTCTATATGCCCATTTAAAAACAACTTATATGATATTCTTGATCATTAAAAATACACAATAAAATAACCCACAAACTAAGTTCGAAATTCGGATTTTTCAATTAACACAAACTCGATTCAAACAACACATTATCCAAGACAACACATTATCCAAACAACACACAAATTAAAATAAGTTCAAATTACCAAAAACAACTTAGATTTGTCTAGCATGGCACAAATGAAAAACTCAAATCAAATTTAAATAGAGTGCTAAATAGTTCTAATGTGAATTTGAAATAAATCTTTTTAGACTCCTTGAGCAATGTTCACATTTTCCAAAGTATTGGATGATTGTCCACTTGTACCATTTTGATTCGTATCATTGTCATTGTCATATTCTACAAAATAAAAAAGTTGTTTGTTAAAAATATATAACCAACTAAAGATAATATTCTATCACAAAGGATAATATATATATATATATATATATATATATATATATATATATAACCAAGTAAAGATAATATAAAACTTGAAAAACTTACCTTCAAAATCATATAACCAACTACGTGTGCACAAGAGAACTTGAACTGATTCATCTTTCAATGAACTTCTATAATTGTTCAAAACTCGGGAGCCAATACTAAAAGTAGATTCAGATGCCACTGTGGTTATTGGAATACTCAATACATCACAAGCCATCCTTGCAAGATTAGGACATCTATGTCTTTTTTCTTTCCAATAAGCCAATATATCAAAACCAGCTGATGGAGGCATCCTTTGCTCATCTAAATAAGAATCAAGTTTAGATTTTCCAGTATTAGAATTTGCTAGGCTTTCATGTTCTTCAAGTTCCTACAAGTTGTTTAATCAAGTTAGAAATTATTCAAACCAACAATGACAATATTCTATTTTCTAAAACTTAATTAATCAAAAGAAAGAAAGAACAAATGACCTTACCTCACATATATATAATGATGTATCTATCTTTTCTCTTCCAAAAGCAGGTTGCATTTGTGATCCACTTTGATTAGAAGGAATCCCATGTTTGACATACTCGGTGTAGAGATTACGCAAGCTCTGCTCAACCCTTTCAACCTTCGTCTTACTAGTGAGTGGATCAACTTTATGATACGTAAATTTCAAAAAATTGAGCTTTTTGGTTGGATCAAGAATAGCCCCAAATGCAAAGATCACACTATACTCACTCCAATACTTGTCAAATTTCTCTCTCATTTTTATAGTCATTTCTTCAATAACTTGATCTTCACTTTTCAAATAAACATTTAAAAGACACTATATCTTCCATATTTCTCCAAAGTACAAATTTGATGTAGGATAAGAAGATCCAGAGATCAAGTTGGTAATATTATAAAATGGCTTCAAAAGTTCACACATTATTTCAGCTCGTCTTCATTCATCACTTGAAGGACAACACTTAAAATTTGTATCATGCAAAATTAAGCTATAAAAGGCACGGCGATAGTTAATCGCACTCTTAAGCATTATAAAAGTGGAGTTCCATCTAGTAACACAATCCGATCTCAACCCTATTGTTGTATCAATCTCACCAACATTCTTAACACATTCAAAAAATTGTAGTGTTCTACATTCTGTTACCCTTACATAAGTCACACTTTGCCTAATTTTATGCAATGCATCACTAACTGTCTTCAATCCATCTTGCACAATGAGATTCAAGATATGAGCACAACATCTTATATGAAAGAATTCTCCATTAAGCAACAAGATATTTGACAATCCTAAGTGTTCTTTCAAAAAGTTTTGCATACTATCATTTGCAGAAGCATTATCCAAAGTGATGGAAAAAACATTTGTTTCTATGCTCCAATCATTCAACATTTCAAGCACCTTTAATGCTAATTCTTGCCCTGTATGTGGGGGTTCCATGTGAGCAAAGGCTAGAATCTTATTTTGCAACTTCCAACTTGCATCAACATAATGAGCAGTTAAAGAAATAAAACCTTCATTAGTGCATGCAGTCCAACAATCAGAAGTCAAGCAAACTCTCCCACAAATTTGAGTCAATTGTGATTTTAGCTTTTGTTTTTCATCCTCGTAAATTTTCAAAACAACTTTGGAAGAAGTATTTCTTGAAACAAAAGGACAATCATCATTCAAAAATTTCTGATATTTTCTAAAAACCCTCCACTCAACCATATTAAATGGTGTACCATGTGTGATCATCATTTCAGCTAAGACTTCACGATTAACCTTAGGGTCAAATTTATTCCTTTTCAATTTTCCTTCAGCACCAATAAACATATCACCCACATCATGATACTTATGGATCCTTTTACAATTATCAACATGACGACATAAATGAGAAGTTCCATTAGCTGAAACACAACTCAACAATTTTCCACACCCCTTACATCTACATCTTTCTTTTCCATCTATAACACCAACTTTTACAAGATATTTCGAAACTACAGATGTTAGTGTCTTATTTTTTTTGGTTTGTAGTTCAGAAGACACTTCATGATTAGTGTCATCATCAATAGCAATTACATTAGGTTGAGTTTGAGCTGACAGTGGTATTGTTTGAGGTTCCTTAGCTTTATTAGCCTCATTATCAAGTATTTCAACACTACACTACTATTTTCCATATTGCAAGCAGATACAGATTATAATCCCTAAAAATCGTAAACTCAAATCAGAACAAACAAACAACATGAAGATAGTAAATCAAAATAAACAAACAACATGAACTACTTCAAAGATCCATGGTAACAGATTTCCTAAAGAACAAATACACATATACACATTAAAAAGATAAATTAATTATAGGTAGGTTAGTAAAAGAGTAATTAATGTTGTTACAAAATTTTGTTTTAAAAAAAAAGGTCTTATACAAAGTTAAAAAAGAAAATTTTCAAGAGATGGAAATAGAATTTGACAATTTTTATATTCCTACTAAATTTGCAATAGAGTATCTCACATTGATCGTATTTAGAAGAGTGAAGTAGTAACTTGTATCAAATTGTTGGCAATTTTCCTTTTCGTTTATTACCCTCAACATAATTCTATCAAATTATTAGTGATGATAACATATAAGTTTTTCAATCATATTTAAGAAGAAATATTTTTGTCAATAGTGTTTGAGGAATGCAGCAGAGTAAGAAAGCAAGAAGTAGAAATTGCAAAAATAAAAATGAAATTGAAAGGTCACATGAGGTAGAAAACACATGCATCTAATTCTGATAGAAACAAACCGAATAAAAAAATAAATTACAAGAGAAATAAAGTGGGTGATGATCATAGTGATACTTGGAGACGAGCTGAAACAGAGTATAACAAGGAGAAAGTTGAAACAACACAATCATAGCAAGAACACAATCGCAAGGAGAAAAATCTTACATAGCAACAACATAATCAAATGGAGAAAGTTGAAACAGAGTATAACAAAAAAAACCTGAGTAGTAGTAACGATGAGATCGACGTCTGCCGTATGCCATATGTCGTGTGCCCGTGGAGTGAGATGAGTGAGACCGTGAGTTTGTATGTGAGAGTGTTGTCACATTTCCCTTCAAAATAGGGTTTGTACTTCGTTGTGTCTTTGTGAATTCTTAAAAAAAATTGGAACCGACCCAATTTAATTTTTGTTTGTTCGGGCCTTTATTTTTAAGACCAATTTTACTCTTTTTGTTTTTTTAAAATTAATTATGCGGGTTGCGGGCTACCCGGTACCCATACGGGCTAACCCTAATGGGTAACGGGTTTATTCGGACCGGGCTCAAAAGCCCTGAAAAAATTTGGGTTGAAATTTTTAAGCCCAAGCCCTATGTTTTAGCGGGTTGGGCGGGCCGGCCCATTCGGGCTAGCCCATTTTGACAGCTCTAATTGTTACAATCAGTTTGTTAGAAGCAAACCAATTTGTTCCAAACTCTTGAAACCCAGCCCGATAGTGGCTTTCATGTTCCTCAAGCAATATGTAGGTTTTCAGGTTGTGTTGAGAACATTTGACTTGTAGAGTCAAGGTGGTTGTGTTCCTCAAAAAGTTTGTAGGTGTCAAGTTGTTTTGAGAATACTGGCTTGTAACGTCAAATGTTGTGTAATTTAAGTTTTAAATTAGTGGATTTAATCATTCTTAGTGAGGGGACAGGACATAGCTACCAAGTTGGTGGTGAATCAGGATAAATTTTTGTGTCACTTTAATTTTGCAATTCTTGTTTTACTTCTGCCTCTAATCACTTAACCTGGCTGCTAATACTTTTATTCTAAGTATCCGAACCACTTCTTGAATAAATAATTTAAAAGAATCCAACTTAGGCAAACACAATTTAACCCCCTTCTGGTGTTTGCACCTTCAGGAGTAATTCCATTCCATTTATCAGAGGTCATTGCTTTAGAATCATTCATGTTTATCGAGAGGGTAACTGTTGTGCATATAAATTAGCTAATAGAGGTTTTTTTATGAAAGAAGACTTATTCTGTAATAGAGTACAGCTTTCTAATTTTTTATTTTGCCCATGACTTGGTTATGTTTGACAGATCTTTGGCAAGTGTACCAAATCACTCAAGTAATAAAGTGATAAGTAAAAATAGTCTCTACATGGATTGTTATTAATTTAGTGTTGCAATAAAGTCATAAACACTTAGATAACAAAAAGATTAGATTTGGTTTATAATATCGAACAAACATAAATTAAATAGAAAATTCAATAAGAGAAAAACGATTAGCGAATTTGAATCACATCATTTTCATTATGCAATTTTTGATTCACTATTTTAACAATCTAACTCATTTAATTACGTCAAATTAACAAACTAGACTAAGACCAATTACTTGGCTGAAAATCCTTTTTTTATAACAACGAACTGTAATTCTTTAGGTTATCAGATTTGTTACTCAAAGCATGTACGTTATTTTCTTAGACACATGTTAATATTTTATATTCCTATAACAATATAGAAACATGAACATATATTTTGGTTCTAGTGATTATAACATATTTCCCAATAACAAAATAATTCCTATGTTCAATTCTATGGTGATTAAGCACAGAAAAACGTTAGGAGCAAAAGTGTATGATAATTCCTATTTATACATTTGTGATAAATTCTTCATTCCTATTTTATGATAACAAAATCATTTTGTGGGAACAATTTAAAGCTATAATGTTATGTTTAAGTGTGTAGTTCCTAGATCAGGTATATTTTGAAATAATTCTACGTTGCATCTTCTGATGTTTGGACTAGTTTGGCTCTGATGACTACAACAAACATTTGATTGTCTGCCTCTGATAAGAATGACAAGAAAGTGTTTGTTTGCCTCTGATAATCACATAAAGCATATGATTGTCTGACTCTGTTTAAAAGTCAATGCTCTAATGAAAAGTCAACACCTTGAAAAGTCAATGCTCAAAATTGAAAAGTCAATGCTATCTAGAAGGCAAATTTTTGTGCATCATCTGCTCAACACTTTGAATTTGTTATTTTTCTGAAGGTCTATGTGACATGCTCTGATCATGATATCAATTGTGCTCTCTATCTCCATATCGGGATACGCAAAATAAATTACAAAGACTATTTTTGGACAAGATTTAATGGCGAATCAATCTCTCAAGATTTGATACGAAACTTCATGATACATGTTGATTTCTTGCAATTAGGACAACAACCAGAACCCCTAAAGTTTCTCTATAAAAGGACGAGCAACACTCTTTGATAGAAACAATAACAACAACGCAATAAGCATAATACAACCGTCTCTACACTCTTGTTCTCTTTCATTTGTTTTGTCTAAGTATTGATAAATAGTTTATGAGAATACAACTTGTAAAAAATATCTTGTGACAGTATTTAGAAAACCCTTAAACTTACTATTTTGTTACTTATAGCTTGATTCTACTAAACTAGAAGGTGGAGAAGACTTGAACACAGTCAGTTTGACTAGCAGGTGTTCAGTGGAAGTGTGATTCAATTGGTGAATTAGTGGATTAAATCCTTCAATTTCAAGGGATTGGACGTAGCTACTTTGTTGATGGTGAACCAGGATAAATTGGTTGTTTTGTTTTGTGTTCCTGTTTTATCTGCCCTATTTTTATTACTGGGTTTTAATATTGCTAAAATTTTTTTTTATAAATAAAACATAATTCAAACCCATTTTCTTGTGTTTCTCGTGCTACAGCTTCCAAGAGTGAAATCTTCAAGTTACTAACCTCCAAGATGTGCACAATATGATATTTAATGTCTCAGAGGTTAGAATTCTTGCAAAATATCAGTTTTTAGCTTAAGTAGGGCTTTGGGGCGCGTGCTAGCGCATTGCTCTACTCTAGACAGAAAATTGTGGCAACAAATGTACTATAACGCATGGTTAGATGCAATGCGCTGCCCTAAGCATAATTTGTGTCCTGGACGGAATGCTCTACAGTGTTAAATAAACACCTTTGTTCTTTGAAAATTGCTCTCCCCTAATTTGACTTGCATTTTCCACACTTTCATAGTCCAAATTCGGTTTCAGTATTTTCATGAAAGTTATAGCTTTGGATGTTAATTTTCATTTGAAACTAATTTGACTCCATTTGTAAGTCTACAACTCCATATATGATTAAAATACTGCACATGAGTCATGTTGTTTTTTCACCAAAATTCAAAATTGTGCTAAACCAATGAAACAAAAGAAAACTACACAAGATAACTAGTTAATCTTGAAAATAAAAACATAAATATCTTATTTAATTGAATGACTATTTATTCAAAATAACTATAAAATGGACTTTAAATTGAAAGAAGTAAGCTGAACAATTTACTCAAAATGATTTTGAAAATAATGACATATGAAGGTTCATCAATGTTGTTATCAATTATTGCACTCTTTTTTTCTCTTCTTTGGTTTTATCTCATTCAATTTTTTAAGAAAATGTTTTTAACGAGGCAGTTAAATTTTTCGAATTTCATCATTCTCTTTTGGTATTGATCTTGTCCCTCAAATTTTGTTTTGCTTATCATTATTAATACAATTGATTGAGGTTATGCAAATAATAGAAAATTATTTAGAAGTGTCAATATAATTGAGATGTTTAAATAATCATGTGATTCTTTTATACTTTAATTTTATTTTATTTTAAATTAACTAGAAAAGGACAAAAATTAATTAATTAATTAAATAATAAACTCTAAAGAAAGTAAAAAAAGAAAAACTTAAAGCAGGTTTATTTGTGAATTTCTTTTCCTTCTAATATTCTCCCTAGTCCGTTTTGTCATATTTTTATATCATTTAAGATTTTGACACATAAATTAAAAATGAATTTTTTGTCAAAAAATAAAATAAAATAAAACTCATATAGTAGATTTTATATTTTTTTTTATTGCTTATCTCTTTAACTCTAAGTAGAAAATACTTTTTTTTAAACTCTCCAAGTTCTCAAGGAAATTGACCATAGTATTATGGAGTTTGATAGTAAGTAAAATTTGATCAATAATTGTTTCAATTAGAATTCAAACTTAAAAGAACTAAAATCTAAAAAGATTATGCTTATAAAAATGAGACACTAATAATAATAAAAATGCTGCCTCACGACCCTAGGGTGGAAATAACGAGTTTCCGGTACCTAGGGAATAACCGGTGGAAATAACGAATTTTTGTCTTCCGTGGGATTCGAGCCCGGTACCTAGGGGATAAGTACCGCCTCAACACATTTCCACTACCAATCGAGAGCTTGCTACCTCACGACCTTCTCCCTCTATCCACGAGTTCGAATCCCACGGAAGGCAAAAACTCGTTATTTCCACTGAGTGGATAGGGAGACGAGAAGGTCGTGAGGTAGCACGCTCTCGATTGGTAGTGGGAATGTGTGGAGACGGTACTTATCCCCTAGGTACCGGGCTCGAATCCCACAGAAGGCAAAACGGTAATGGCTGAGGTCTTACACTAAGATTATAACAAAACAAAAAAAAACTAATATAGGTATTATAAAATTATATTTCTAAAACTACATACAAAATGAGTGAAAGGGATTAAACATGCATTTTACTGAAAATTATATTATTTATAAAATTAAATAAATAAATAATGATTAAATAATCATATTCAAGTAGAAATCTTTAGGAGAATATGGAAGAAATTCAAGAAGAAAACACTAAATCGGTTAACTCATCAGACCCATTATCATGTTTCAGTTCCCTCTAAATGGAAAGCCTATTTCGTTTTTTCCTTTTTCTTTTTAGTATTTCTCTTTCTTCCATTTGTTTGCAATAAAACAGAATGCCTATGAATATAATGACTCATCACTATAGTTGAATTCATAACAAAAAACAAAAAGGTGTAAGAGGGGTAACCTATGCCTCCACCTACAAATGCAGGCACACAAAAATTTGGTTGTGGGTAGCCACATAACTTGTGAATTATAATTTGACACCCCTACCCTACTAATCCAATAATCTCTAAGTGGACTTTCAGTGTCAGAACTGTATCAGTAGACTCTAGTAGTACACAAAAATTAAAAATAAAATAAAATATTGGTGAAGTTGCTCTCTTTAAAATGAAGTAGAGAATAAAATAAAATGAAAAATTGGAGTACATTAATTTTATTGTCTCCAAAAATAATTTTTTATCCATGTAATGCACAACCTAGCATTTGCCTCTTTTTTATATCAATGCACAACTTAATTTGACTAAAAGAATTTAAATGTACTTTAAAAAAAAAAATTTATTTTGCCTCGTACTAGATTTTAGTACTCTAGTTTTATATTATGGATTTTTTTTCCTAATCTAGTTTAAAATTTATTTTTTATAATGCATCATATTTTTTAATGATACAAACTACATTCAATAATGACATAACATTGTTAATTTTGACCATAAAAAGTAGACTTAGAAGAAAAGCTTACTATTTGATCAATGAAATCGATGAAAAAAAAAAAGGTTTTTCAAAATCCATTTTGATTTCATGCAAATAAAGGATCAAATGAAATAAAACCGAACAAAAAATATTTACATGTTTACTCTTTTTAAATATAAAATGTATGTCACATTTTTTTTTTCTTAAAAGATACTGTGAATCTTTAAAAAAAATATCACCTTTTGAAATTAATCAAGTTTAAATTCGCTTAGAAATTATTTTTAATTAAATTTTACTTATTTTTAGTCGAACTCAAAATTATTGATGCATATTTCCTTCGATAATATAGGGGTTACGACAAAAAAAACCAATATTATTTTTAAGATAAAAATGTGTGTGAGTCATAATTCTCTTGACAACTACGTTATTTAAAGTTGTCATGTCATCTATTTCAGATAGAATTTATCCGTCACATAAGAATTTTTGTAATAAATTTTGACATTAATGATTAAAATTGATTGTTTCTAGTATTGCAGGGATAAAAAACATTTTTTTTATCAAAACTAAAACAAAATTTCGTTATATTTACCAAATGGTTGGACTCAAGTAATTAATGATTTTCAATTAAGTAGAAATCATTTAAAAGAATTCAAGTTCAAATTTTAACTTGATAGATATTTAATTAGATTTTACTTACTACTTGACTTAACTTAGGGTTATTGGTATGTCAATTGTGAGTAAGAATCTCCTATTAAATAAACAAGTGAATGTTGAAAACTATATTAGTGAAATAACTTTCAAAGACTTGAGATTCTAAGTAAAAATGTAACGTTTAACTAATTTATATAATTGTTTTTGTCTCAATATAATGATCACATAGAGCTCTCGTGATCCCACAATATTATTATAGTCCCTTTCTTTTTCTTTGATAAAAGAGTCTTTTTTTTCTACCGATAATATGATAAGTACTATAATAAACTCACACACAACAGTGAAGTTTTTAGTTCGAATTTAAAATAACATATTCAATCTAACAATATCGATATTTATAAATGGAATTAGTAATTAAAAGACAAAAGGGTCAAGTTGTTTTCGAAATAGAAAGGTTAAAAAAAAAAGTCATACATCAGAATTGCATCAAAAGAATTGAATCACAAGTTCTGATCTCATTCCCTCTATATAAATCTCAAATCTCCATAAATTCACCAACACCTCAATAACATAAAAAACAACTAATAAACCAAAACACACACACCATTTTTCTCCAAAAACACAACAACAAAAAAACCTCAAAATCTAAGAACTTCTAAACTTTGTTCCAATGAGCATGTTAGGCCTTAGAGACCTACTTCTCATAGCTCCAACACCTTCTTCCATTCATCATCATCAACAACAACAAAATCAAAACCAACCCATTTCAACAGATCAAAATTCAAACCACCCTTTACCTTCACCATCATCACTAAGTGTTGGTTTTGGTATTTTCCCACTCCTCACTACCACACCCTGCATTCCACAATCTCAAAACAATGAATCTCAAGAAAATCCAAACAACAACAATTTTTGGAATCTTAGGATGTATCAAGAACCAAAAAAAGGTGTGAGTGTGGTCAATGTTGATGATGAAAAAATTAATAATAACAAGATGGTTGTTATGGAAAGTGAAGAAAATGGTGTTTATGGTTCTGAGTATAGAGTGTGTGAAGATTGTGGTAATAGAGCTAAGAAAGATTGTGTTTTTAGAAGATGTAGGACTTGTTGTAAGGGACGTGGATATGATTGTAGTACTCATTTAAAGAGTACTTGGATTCCTTCGACTCGTCGCCGAGAGCACGAGATCGAGGTGGTCGGTGGTGGTGGCGATGGTGTTGCTAAGAGACTAAAAAGTTTAATTGGGTCATCACAAAATGTTTCTGCCAATTCTCATAGTTCAAATTCTAATGCTACTACACCTAAGAGCTTTGCTACTAGCTCTTGTCACCAAGGTAGTTTCAATTTCCTTGTATATTTTATTTCTCTTTTTCAAAAGATATTAAATATATCCTAAAGTTTAATTGGATATAATACTAAAAAAAAAAATTTAAAGTTACTTTTTATATTTAATTATTTTTTAAGTAATTAAATTTTTGAATTAATTTGTCCTAATAGTATTGGTACCCAATTTTTTTTTTAAAAAAAGAGTTAGAGAATTCTCTATGTATTTTTATTTGATGTTTTATAGAGAGCATTAATTTGTTGATATAATGTTTAATGTGAAATGATTGACTATTTTCACGCAATGACGGTGCTGCAGATTTGATTTGTTTGATCTTGACCAAACAATTTATATTTTAATTTTGTGTTTTGAATTTATTTTTTGAAATTAGAACATAAAAAGTATCTAATTTGATTTTGGAATGACTATAATCATACAATCGTGTTGTAAATTTAAACCGTCTGATTTTAATTAAATAATTCACTTATTTTAAATTTGTTTTATGAAGTTAAAGTGCAAATAGTTTGATTAATTGAAGGACTAAATATTATATGACTCCTTGAATTTAAAACTAATTTGATATAATTTATTAAAATAATTTTAGTTTCATAGTATATATTTTGATTACCAAAATACTAATGAATTTAGTCAAAATTATTAAGTGAAATTTATTAGTTGAAATGATGATTTTTAATTTTTTAATTATAGATGCTGGTTTCAAAGAGACTTTACCAGGTCATGTTCAAGCACCAGCTGTATTTAAGTGTCACAGAGTCACTGCTATTGGAAATGGTGAAGATGAATTTGCTTACTTGGCAACAGTTCATATTAGTGGCCATGTGTTTAAAGGGTTTCTATATGATCATGGTGTTGAAGGCAAAAATGCAATGCATTGTGTTTCAGAATTGCAATTGGGAAATAATTGTAGTGGAAAGAATGGAGAATGTTCTTCTGTAATTGGTGTTCCAACCAATATTAATGCTTACCCTGCTTCTGCTAGTTGAAGATTTTTCTATCAGGTACTAATTCAACTGTTATTCAATTTAAAGTGTTATTTTTCAGAATGATTTATAAATAAAAATAGATGATATGTAGAATAAAATATAAACAAAAATCATTATTTTTTGTATTGAACATATAGATGTTACGGTGAACTACTTTCATATATAATATACCGTAAATTGATGCATAAAAATTATTTAAAATTTTAAATATAATTAACGATACTTTTTAGAAGTATAAATTAACGAATATCTTGATATTTACAGATAAAACAATAACTCAATTAATGTAAGTTTGATGAAAATAACGAAAATTAAATATATATTTTAAAATTTAACTCGTCAAATCAATATCAATCAAATCAGATCAATAACTTTGTATTTATAAATAAAAATAGATGATATGTAAATAAAATATAAACAAAAATAATTATTTTTTGTATTTTAGGATAGATGTTGCGGCGAACCATTTTCATATGTGATACAGCATAGATTGATGTTTAAAAATTATTTAAAACTCTAAAGACAATTGATGATATTTTTTAGAAGTATAGATTAACAAATATTTTGATATTTATGGTTAAAACAATAACTCGATTATTGTTGATAAAAATACCAAAACTCAAATATATATCTTAAAATTTAACCCGTCAAATCAATATTAATTAGATCAACGTGTCTCATGTAAATTTTGTTTAAATATTTGTGCAAAATAGACCACCTATTAGGTAGGTGACGGAAAATTTATTGTTTTTAACTATATTATCTCTAAAATTTTCCTGAACTCAATTTTATTTTTGTTTTGAATGAACTAAGAAAAGAAAAGAAAATAACTTTGTGATTTATCCAAGAAAAGAAAATAACTTTGTGATTTATACAAGGTTTTATGTGGAAAAATGCTAGTTACAATTGCACATCTCTGGGAAAATGCATCACCTAACGTCAAGGTGTGTGCCAAACCAACCAATATCATTAGATGGTGAAAAGTGGAAACTACATTTTTACACTTTTCCTTTTAATAGGTAAAAGATTAAAAAAAATGTCAAAGGTGAAGTCTATAACGTATTTCTAAAAAAAAAAATTAATTTTAATTATATTATAAATAAAAATTAATTGTTTTTTATTTTTTTTAATACTATTATTTTTAATATATTTTTTATTTAATTCAAATATTTAATATTGATAATTAACTATTTGATATTTAAAAGAGATAATTTAATAAATTTAATTTATATTTTACATAAAATTTATAAAATTACCTGTATTTAATTATATTTTTTATACATATGAAAGTAGTTTTTGTTTATAATAATAATTGTATCGAATAAAAATTAACATTATTGAAGTTAAAAATAAAAGGACGAAGAGAAAGACAAAAAAAATATGTTATACTTATCAAAGTAGGGTAAAAGAACACTTTGCTATTTCATCTACAAAGGAAAGTATTGAATGCATCTAATTATTTTTTACATTTGTTTGAGTTTAAATAAAAATAATTTTTGTTTTAAATAATTTAAAATTTTTTTAAGAATTGATTTTTTTAACTGCCGTTTGTTTACTATTATAAAAATAATTTTTTTTAAATGATTTTCAACTTTTTTTTAAACTACAATCACCATTTCGTAGACACATTTTAAAATTTGATCAATGTAATTTTTAAACACACACAACCAAAAAAACAACGATGTAAAAAAATCGAAAAAAAAAAAGAACAAAATTTACTAGATGAAAACCTAGATGAGAGTCTCATTGAGAAAATAAAAACGTGGAAAGAGAAAAAATGGTCGTTGCGCGAAAGAGAAAAATAAAACAATTGATATAAACTAATGGATAAAAATTATTAAAAATTAACAATTTTTCAATTGTATTTAGTTTTTCGCTCTCATCTATTGCAAGAGACAAATGCGATAAGCTACTATTTTTAGCTTTTCATTTTTAGCCAAAAAATGATTTAAAAAAAATTTGACACAAACACCATTCAAACCCTATAAAATAATTTTTGATTTGAAAAAATAGATTTTTTCATAAAAAATTCTAAAACAAACGCACCCTTTATTTCATATGAACGAATAATCTAGAAAAGTTTTTTTTAATTATTATTTTTAGGTTTAAATATGTTTTTTGTCCATATAAATATAACAATTTTCAATTTTAGTCTTATAAAAATTTTTAATTAGATTTCATCCCTGCAAATATATCACTGTTTAGTTTTAGTCCATATAAAAATTTTTGTTTGAATTTCATCGTATTCATCACCATCAATCACAAAAAGATTAATTTTTTTTATATTATCCAGTTGGTAAAAGCTTAAAAAGGATTAATTTTTTTTATATTACCCAGTTGTTCAAACGTCTCTTGTCGATTTGCATTCAAAGGTTTTGAGGGGGTTAGGGGATGCACATAAGATGTTTGATGAAATGTCTAACAAAAATGTTACTTTTACTGCTTTGGTTTCTGGGTATTTGAGAGTTGGTTGATAGTGGTTTGAAGATGTTTGATGAAATGATTGAACGAGATGTTTTGGCTTGGAACGCGGTGATTAATCTCCATCTTTGAAAATTAACTATTTAAAGGATTAACAAAATAGAAAATTAACCCGTAAAGACTTAAAAAAGATTTTTTTTTTTTTTGGTTGAGATAATAGAGAGAAAAGATGAGGTTGAACGTAGAGTTATTGATAGCAAAAATTAGATCAGGTGAGATATGAATAATGAAAGGAAAGAGATTGAGTTGGGTGAGGGAAAATATGAATTGTTGAGTTGACGAAGATGATGAATCTCACTTTTTGGTTTGTGATTGAGGGTGATGAATCCGATAAAATTCAAACAAAAAATCTTATAGGGACTAAAACTAAACAATGTTATATTTGCAGGGACAAAAAATATATTTTTCTTTGTCAACTCACGTTTTTGTAACGTTCATTTGACATTAAGGACCAAAAGTAAAGTTTTCTGATATTGCAAGGATGAAATTCAAAACAAAATATTTTATAGAGACTAAAACTGAAAATTGTTATATTTACATGGACCAGTAATATATTTAAATCTTATTTTTATTATGAATTCAACTCGATACTCCAAGATTTACTATACTCTTACACGTTTAACTATTATTAAATTATTTAATGTTATTATTTTTAACATATTTTTAATTTAATTCAAAATATTTAATATTAATAGTTGAATATTTGACATTCTAAAAAAACAATTTAATAAGTTTAATTTTATATTAAACATAAAATCTAAAAAATTAATTATATTTTTTAATATTTATAAAAATAAATTTTTAAAACAGTAATAAGAGAGAGTATTTTATAAATGTCACTTTGAAAAATCAATGGTCAACCATTAAAAAAAGGTAGAAATGGTGCACTGCTCGATGTCCATTATATGAGTGTGCATTATTACATTTCCACTACTCATTATATTGTCATCACTCTGACATAATGACATTTCCACTACCACATCCTAAACATCCACACTTTAATTATCTATTGCTTAGTCCAAGGGGAATCACTTCTCTCAACTTTTTCTCTCTATTTTTATATTTTTAAATAAAATTTATTTTACTTTTTATTGTTTAATAAATATTTCAAGAATAATTTTTAATATTTTATTTTATTTTTTATTGTCTAACAAGTATTTCAAGAATACTTATTAACATTTTTTTATATATATAATTTTAAACTTCACTATTTTTTCTTCTTAACATTGTCAACTCTCTCAACATCATATTTTGATCAATCATTATCTCTTTAATAGTACAACATGATTTTTCATGTGACAATTCATTGCTATAATTCAATATACAAACCAAGCCCTTGCAAAAAAGAAACTACTAGACATTCATTTCTATAATTCAATAACTAGTAATATAGTTATCTATGTCCTCTTTGTAGGGAGGTTTTAATGTCATTTATCAAACACATCTACCTTAGTGAAGACAAAGGTTGGCACCATTTAACTGCAACATTTGTTTGATGGGATTTTTAAATTCACCTCATTTATTTCAAATTGTGGTTGACTTAAACCTTGATGAATGAAAAGACAACCACTATTGTTTCTTGCAATGAAATATGTATCAAACAACCATGTCCCTCACTTTATTTATTGTCTATTACCTTTCCTAAATGGAAATATTTCACCTAACATAGCATCAATTTGTTTAGTGTCCCATCTTGCACATCATATAATAGGAAGAAGGCGTTGCACACTCCTAACACAGTTTGCTTAATTTAGAAACCTATTCTTCCTTGCCATATGCTTGTGTTGGTTTCCACATTTGTAGCACTGCCTTTTTTTTTTTTTTTTTTATCAAAGGCATGTTTTGGTGTTTGATATTGGTGTCAGACACCGACACCTTAATTACATTCAATTAATTTATTTTTCTAAATTATTACTGGTATCGACGTGTCAATGTCGTGTGATCGTGTCAGTATCAATATATGTGCTTCATAGATTTCCACTCTTGTTACAAGAGTGAAACATCTTAGATAAGAAAGAGTCTCCCACGGTGTGGACCGCTGATTTGGGTTGAGACACTAAAGTATTAGTAAGGAAATTTAACATTCCATTCTTATTGCTAACAAATTTTCTTCCTAACAAACTAATCACTAACATTTGTCTATTGAAACAAAAAAAATCTTGAAAAAGAAAGAGATATAACCAAACTTTTTTTCTTTAACATAACCTTTTTATAAACATTTTTAACATAACTTTTTTGTGATAAAAAAAAAAAAAAAAGCTAAGTTGAAACATAACTTTGTAGGTGATTTATTGGGCTGACAATATATAATAAACCTTTTGTATCCCAATTTCAGGTGATGGATAGATCAGTTTCATGAATCACCAAAGGAAGGAAGTTTTATTATGCAGTTTTGTCGAGAAAAATGACCATATATGCTAAGTGGTATTTAATTGTGTAAATTTTATCCTCTAAAAATGTTTATATGCATACATAAAGCTTAATGACCCCTTTTTTTAATTTTTGCACTAGATTTAGGGACATTGATGTTGCAAATATTTTATATTCAATGCTTAACTTAAGTTCTTACTTTAGTACCATGTCAATATTTAATTAGACATTTTAGGGTCTTTATCACTAGAAAAGCTTTCAAAACTTCCAAGGATAGAACTTAAGTGTGTTGATTTAGTGACACTACATTAAGTTCGCGTGGACCATTGTATACCAATGTACGAGATATTTTCAGATGAGATATTTTTGGTTCCAACGGATGTTTGAGATACTTTCGTATGAGAGGTTTTAGGTTTGAGGGGGTGAATTAGTAAAAGATAATATTTCGAAATTAAATCAATGAGACCTTTGAATTGTGATTAACTATTTTAAATTATTCAAATTGGGATGAAATTGTAATTGAATAACTAAATAGTAGATAATGTCAGTTCATAGTTCAAAGATTAACTAAAGATGTAACTTGTGATATGCATTCAAAAATCAAGTCATTTTGAGACCAAAACAAATGTCGATAGGACAAATAATTCAAGTAATGAAGTTAGAGTACTATACTAAAATTTTAAAGAAAATATGATGTGAAGATGGTAGAATAATTTGTTTGTCACAATTAGTAATTTAATTAACAGAAATCGTTTTATTTTCTTGACCCAAAACAGTGAGACACTAAAAAAAACAAAAAATTAGCAAATAAAGAATATTATAATTATGATATGAAGACAGCAAATAAAGAATATTATGATTATGATATGATTATTTTAATGCAGATTATGCTTTTTTAACCGTCTTATTTGAACATATCAAAACTGACATTGTATTTTGACGGTATACTAATAAATATGGAAGTCGGTCTTAAGATGAGAGAAAAAACACCCAAACAGAGAAAAAAGTATATAAAAAACACAAATTGAATAGATACAAGAGTGTAACTTCAATAAAATAAAAGCCCTTGAAAGAGCTTTTGTGAAGGGAAAGAAAAAGGAAAATAATTAACATATCCTTTTTTAGTACAAGATTATTTAATGTGATTTTATATAATATGTAAAATGTACAATTACTACTAGGGTCTAGCACAAGTGATTGGTATAACGTGGATGTGAATGTTGTAAGTCCTAGAATATCAAATTTACTTCCTATAAAAAAAATGTAAAATTGTGTCTATCTTTGTAATGATCTCTCCAACAAAAGTTCTATAGCATCATGGAACATGCCTAAGAATCATCATATACTTTTTGCACAAACAAAAAGATATTTGTGCAGCACCTCATCTTTCGTACATTTTATTCAGCACCAAATACCATAGGCCTCAGTTTGGAGACAAAAATGGTTATATAAGGAATCATTTCCAATGTTGTTTGTCCCTTTTGTTGATTCATTTACAATTTAGGGACATCATTGATCTAAGCTACAACATACATTTGTTGTGACTATAAATAAGATAAATTTCACAAAAGTGAAAAAGGGAGGTAGAACATGATAGACATAAAAATCAACTTACTTTTTGAAAGTGTGTTTTGCCTATCATCACAATATACACTCTGTATGATGCGTCGGTCGCCAAATTGAGTATCATTTTCGATGTACTGATTAGAGCTCGATCATTTTGTTACAACTATACATGGATGGCCACTTGGTGCAAGTTGAATATTTAGGATCAAAACTATACGCTTAAAGTGTCCTCTACAAAAACTCTGAAGATGAATTCGCGAAACCGTTTCGAGTAGAGCCTTGGATCAACGGCCGAGATTGTAGTTGCGTCATATTGAAATGACTTGTAAGCATGCTCGAGCTTTTTACTAATATCATAGCCTTGTAATATGTCTATGATACCGAAAAAGATGATAATATCGTACAACTCCCCAGTTGGTTCTCCAATCAGCTGGGGAGTGTCGCAATTGCTTTTTCGCAAAGCCATTTCAGCTCGCGCTGGCATGTTTATACCTAATTGAATCCACCTGAAAGATAGAACACAATGCAAAACATTTTAGAAAATGCAGAGAATCAAACTATGAAAAATGCGAAATAGTTCAATAGCAAAAATATTTCATGTTTTGGCTGAAGTTATCATAAAAATAAAACTAAGATGAGTTGATTGAGTATATACCGACTAGGATCTACAATGAGATGATCCACATTCACTCCTGAAAGACAAGGGCCTCCGTCGTCAAATCCGGATGGCGTGCAAGCTCCCGAACTTCGACCGCAAGGTGTAACATTGCCACTCGAAGTTATTTCGCGAAAATGAAGACCAACCAACATACTATAATCCATAATCCTCTCTTGTTCAAGAAAGTCACAGTCCCTAGAAACTTGTCTGCATGAAAGCATGTTTAGAAATTTTATCAACCAACTTCCAAATATTTCATATCTTAAATATCAAATCACATAAATCATTTTTAGTTCATAAATCATATGACTAAAAATTGAAGGCGATAATGCAGCTCATACAAGAATGCAATTCTTTTAGTGAAATCTTCAATTCTGTTTAAAACACACTTTTTTTTGTCATAGGCAGCTAATAAAATGTGCTTCCAAATATTTTCATATCTTAAATATCAACACGCAGGTTATATTTAGTTCAGAAATCGAGTAAATGATCATTTTGGACCATAAAAGTCCGTTTGATGCGCGGGATAGGATAGAGGCATGATATAATATAACGCTGGATAAGGATAGTGACAGGATAAACATTACCATATCATGTGTTTAATACGCACATAATAACCAACATGATAACATTTTTATTTTGTCATGTATTTGGTAAATAAACAAATTAATTTTTTTTTTTAAATCATGAGTAACCACGTAATTCTATTTTATTTGTTAGAATGCAAATAAAGATATGATATATATTATATGTAAATGAAAAAAATCCCCTTGTAAACAAGTTATATGTATTTTAAAATTTCAATTAATTTTCACATTTTTATAACTTTGAATACTAAGTTATTAAATTATATAAAAAGACAAAACTACCCTTGTGATAAAATTATAAACATTTTTTAAATTAATTATTAATATTTCATTTTTAAGTTTAATATCAAATTCAATTAATTATTTATACATTTATATTTGATTAGATTTACATTTTTATATTTTATAAACTGTTTATATATTTATATTTTATTATATTTAAATTTTATATTTTAAATTATATTTTATAAGGGTAATTGAGTAAATTATTGTTTTTATCCTATCCTATTGGTTTCTAATTCAGCTCATATTCAGGATAAAAATTTTAACTAGAGAGACACATAAAAATTTTAACTAGAGAGACACGATAGGATAGAGTTTTGGATTAATTTATCATATCTTGTTGGTTCATCAAACACTACAAGATGTAATAACTTGTTCCAATCTGTCTCTTATCTTGTCCATCAAACAGACCCTAAATGTGTGAGGAGCTGTCACTATAGTTCTAATGTATCATAATTACAACCCCGCCCACAAGTGTCTCGTTTGTTGGTAATTTTATGGACTAAATTGATTAACAAAAGACACATTCGAGGACTAAACAGCTAACTAATGAAAAAAACATTCGAAGACCAAAATGACTAACAAAGACACATTTAGGTTTTTTTTTTTTTTAATTTTGATGATACGTTTAAGGACTATCATGACAACTCCTAAAAAAATTTAAGAACCAAAATGATGGTTCCCTTCATAAATCATATGACTAAAAATTGCAGGCTAGGAAGCTCATACAAAATATAATTTTTTTAGTGAAATTTTCATTTCTGTTAGTCATTTAAAGTTACCATTCACTTTCCACCAATGATTTCAAAACATACTTTTTTATCACATGCAGCTAATAAAGTATGCTTCATGAAACAAAAACTTGCAACAAAAATTCACCTGCAAAATTCTTGGAACCAAGACTTCTGCAACCGAAATAGAAAATTTAAGTCAAGGTCCTTAAGTGTTGTTGTAGGCTCTATATCCGCCTCAGGTTTATCAGTAGTGCGACCGAATGTCGAACCTTTCAAGTCGAACCGTCTGTGAATGGCATATTGTGAACAAAATAGATTTCCCATGATGACGAAGCGAACCTGAAATTTATGAAGTGTGACTGACTAATTATTAATAATAAAAGTTTTATACCAAAGTGAAAGTTTATAATCACCTATGCAATATGCATTACCTTCTTCTGTGCAGTTCCTGGTAGTCTTACACAATGGAGGCCGAAGAACTTTGTTACTAGCGTGTTCTCGAAAGCTCGAACGTGTTTATAATAAGCAGGAAGCATTTTCAGAAAAACCTGTAATTATGTAATAATTTTGGATTGAAATATGATTCAGTAGATTAATGATCTTTATAATGAAAGCATCAAATAAAAACTATCATCTCAAAGTGGACTGATAAATATTTGGGACAGGCTTATAAATGTTAGAATGTATAGTAATTTTTGTTCTTTTGTAATGCATATATGTACCGGACTAATGACTCATAACGTTGTTGGATTGGCTTACTTGAACTTATCTAATGATATAAGCACTAGTAAGACTATTTAAAAGACTTTATCGAAAAAGCTTAAGACATGTCCATAAGCTGTTTTCAGCTTATGTCCATAAGCTTATGATAACTTATGAAAAGAGCTTATAGCTAATATTAAAATATTTTGAATTTATTTTATCTTTTGCTATAGAAGAAATAACTTATATATAAGCAATTATATAGTAAGAGTTTGTGCTATAAACGCTTAAATTAGTTGTTTATCCAAACAGAGCTTATGTATTATAGGTGAAACTTTTAAAATGAGTTCATAAGAAAAGGCTTGTATTATATCTTGCAAATTAAAATGAAACTCACTTTCACTTCTGCTTTCTTCATGGTTTTTATCATATACCGGTCATCATTCGTCAAATAGAAAAAGCTTCCACTTTTTCCAGGTGATGAGAGTTCCCGAAGAGCATCATTTCCGCATATTGATATCATGTAATCAGCAGGATCAACTTTGAACAACTTTCTGAGAGCCCTGAAAATATAAATACAATCAAATCAACCATCATGTTCTCTGAATTTAGACAAACAAAGGAAATTCTAAGTTCTAACACAATAAGAGACTATTTTGTAATGCTAGGTTATGAAACAATTGCAATTTTAACCATGCACATAATGCTTAGTGCCTCAGAAAAGGTTTATAAATTTTCAAGAGAAGTGTATCGGCATTCGATATGAGATTCATGTCCAAATATATACACACACCAGAGATTCGTGTAGTATTCATTTTAGTATCGAATCGAGATACGACTCATATTTATTGTAAGATACTAATAACCATACTTTGTGCCTCAAAAGAAAGTTTATAAAATTTGAAGATTACTCTCAACAAGTTAACACTTAGCAGATTCTGTTAGAAAAAATAAATCACCTAATTAAGAACAAAAGTTTGATGACATAAATAGAAACTGATCATTCAATCCTATGCATACCTGAATACTACCGGGCAGTAGTCTTTCCATCTAAATTCGCAAGACGGATGAGGCGGCGTATGCTTGGATCCTTCCGGTGGAAATCTAGTCCAAACTTTCTCTTTCGGATCAAATGCTGAAGACTTCAAATCAAGAGATGCACTTGGAGCAGGTCTTCCAACTGAATGTCTGTGCTATGGTACAAGAAATTAATAACTATGTAGTGAAAATTAGAATCAAGGAAGAAAATTAATTTGCTACAATGTCAAATTCATCATTGCACCATAGTATGGAAATAGTTTATGACATGTCCATAAGCTATGTCATAAGTTGTTTTCAACTTATTTTCATAAGTTCTGTAGAACAGTTTATGAAAACAACTTATAGCTTATATGAAAACAGTTTGACTTCACTTTATCTTTTGTTATTGAAATAACTTATACAAAAACACTTCTATGATAAGCGTTTAATGAAGCTATTTATCCAAACAGGGTCTAATTACACTAAGCTAGACCTTAAAGATGAAAGTAGCTTATGAAAACAGTATATAGCATATATGAAAACAATTTACTTTATTTTATCATTTGTTATAGAAATAGCTTATACATAAAAACTTATATGATAAACACTAAATTTAGCTTTTTATCCACACAAGACCTAATTACGCTCAGCTAGATTATAAAAATGAGTAAATTACATGAAAACAACAACAATTCTAATCAGTACCTGATACCTAGTTGAAGATTCAACATAAGCTCATAGTTTTTATGCCCTTTAGATATGGTATCTCCTTGTCTTTTGGGAGCCTTAATTCTCAACTTCTGCCAACTCGGAACCGAATTACCTCCCAACTCATCAAATGCCGATTTCCTAGCTACATCAAGACCATTACACCCTTCTTCAGAGCTGTAATTACTAATCCTCCCATCCACAGAACTCCATCTAGTCTTCCCATTTCCATCACTTCCTTTCTTAGACTGTTTCATCACCTTAGCTTCCTCCAAACCCGACACACTCAATATCTTATCCGAAGGATAAATCGACAAGTTTTCGCAAGGACAAACCTTACAATCACTCAATTCAACATTGAAAACTTCTTGAGGATCCCATTCAAGATGAGCATCAGAAGAACCAGATGGATAATAAGTACCATTTTGTTCCTTAGAATCTTTACTCCAAACACCAACATAAAAACTACCATCACACCATCTAAATGTACCATTCCCTTTAGGATAACCATCTTCCCAACAACCATCATACCTATTACCATTTTGCCACATCATTATACCATTTCCATTAAACAAACCATTCAACCATTGACCAATATAATGATTCCCATTTTTCCATTGATACCTACCATGTCCACTTTGCAAACCTTTTTTCCACTCACCATCATAAAAATCACCATTAGGATAACTCTCATTCCCATTACCATTTTTCAAATTCATAACCCAATAACCTTTATATGTATCACCAGATGAACCTATATAAGTACCTTTACCATCCATATAAAAAGTTTTGAATTCACCTTCATATGTAGCACCACTAGGCCAACTAAACCTACCTTTCCCCATTGTAAAACCTTGAATCCATTCACCAACATACATACAACCATCAGTCCAAAGATACTTACCTTTACCATGAGGAAACTTATCAAGCCATTGTCCTGTGTAGAAATCACCATTTGGAAAAATCTTTTCAACAAGGCAAACCTCTTCATCATCATCATCTTCATCATCATCATCATCATCACCATCTTCATCATCATCACCACCATCATTATTATCTTCATCATCTACATGAGCTACTGACATTGGTGTGAAAACGATGTTGGCCCTTTTCTTTCCACCTGCTGATTTCTTAACTGTTGCTTCCCAGGCTTTTACAATGCCATTCAGCTCCCTGCTCATTCTCTTGAAAGTCTCCACTTTGAATATATTTTTTAAACTTCAACATAAACTATTCACCTTCATCCATTCACACCCAAATGAAAAAGATTTGATTTTTCTATCTCATTGAATAAACCCAGATGAAAATAATGTTGCAGAATGCATTTCTGCATCAAACCCAGAAATTAAAATCACCCCAAAATTTATTTGAAACAAAGACAACAATGTAGGGAATCAAAATGTGAGAAAAAAGTCAATTTTTTTTTTGTTTCTTCTGATGTTGTTTGTAACAACAATAATGGGTTGTGTTTAGATTCTGAAGGGAACAATGGTGATGTTGGGTTTGACGAGAAAACCAAAACGTTTGTTTGGATTTTGGAACTAATGACTTTTTTTTTATTTTTTTTATTTTTCTTTGTTGTTTCTAAAATTTTCTTTTTCTCTCTCTCTTTTTCTTTATTTTTTTTATTTGTTTTGTTTGTTGAATTGGATTGGATTCAATTCTTGGTTCTATGGATTCCGATTTTGGCTCCTAAAAGTAATGATACACAATTGGAAGAAGGAGACGTAATGGTGAATGTAAAGGGTGTCTTTTTATGCCTTATTTTAGAATGTGAGATATTTTATACTAATTTTAGTGGTTTTTTTTTTTTTGTTTTTTTTTAATCCCTGTATGTGTTAGTATTATCCCTCAATTAATGTGTTACATAGATTCACAATGCCACTTGATTTTAGGATTGCTTTGTGTGCCTCTTGAGCCAAAACAGCTCAAATTTTGATTCACAGTGAATCATAATAAATAAAACTAGAATATAACCTGCACGTTGCGCAGATATAATTTGTAAAATATTCTTTCAGTATAAATTTATTAAAAAGTTTAAAGGTAATATTTATGGTGTATAAATGTATCAATCTGATCGGAAAAAAAAAGTTTCAAATTTGTAAATTTCTTAATTTATAAGAATAGTGGTTGTATAACAAAAGAATAAATGGAATAGAAACAATTGAAAAGTTTATAATAAAATGAGTGATTTTCATTCTAAATAATATGATTAAAAAAAGATGAGTTAGTGTTTGTATACACAATTAAAAAGATTTAAATAAAATGAGTGATTTTGATTCTAAAAATATTATTAAAAAAAGATGAGTGATTGTTTGTATTCATTTTGTTTTATTTTAAACATTCAATCATTATAGAATATTTTCTTCCAATAAAAAATAGAATATATATTTTGCAATCATTGATTTGAGATATATTTGTAAGAATTGGTTTTTATATGATTATTATTTTTATTTTACTTTTTATCTTGAGCACTATTATTTCTTTATTCTTTTTTTGACTAATTGAACGAAATATTATTTCTTATATTTTATGTTTCATATCTCATTTTCACTTAAACTTTCGATAACTAATTTTTATATAGAGGTGTTATGTTACGTATTTCTTTCGAAAATATTTTAATTTAATTATCCTTTTTGGAGACTGTATATAATGAATAAGCTCAAAGTATTATTTTTTACGACAAAAACACGAAATAATGTTGGGAATGATAAGAAATCACTACTTGATTTTGATTATTTTTACCGTTAATTGAAACTATGCTCTAATTTATACTTCATCCAATCTATAAGTTTAATATTTTGAAATGAATGTATTTATTTTCATGAACAATTTATATAGACAAATACTTTCTTTGTATTAAAGGAATAAAATATGTATCTGAGCATAAAAAGAAAAATGAACACAAATTTTATATTACTTTGAAAATACTTAATGTATAATTTAACATTTTTATTTTTTAAAAATATTCTTTGTTGGTATTTTTTTGCAAATGTTTGCTAATTTAAATGTTTGTGTTTTAATATTTTTTATTTATTTTAATTTAAAATTCATTGGATTGTTTGTGCATAAGTTTGATTATTGATTTTTCATGTGATTATTGTGTTTTTATATATTTTGTGGTAATTTATGGTTGCTACATTTTAATTAATAAAATTTTGCAATCATTGATTTGAGATATATTTGTAAACATTGGTTTTTATACGATTATTATTTTTATTTTACTTTTTATCTTGAGCACTATTATTTCTTTATTCTTTTTTTGACTAATTGAACGAACTATTATTTCTTATCTTTTATGTTTCATGTCTCATTTTCACTTAAACTTTCGATAACTAATTCTTAGTTACGAAATAATGTTGGGAATGATAAGAAATCACTACTTGATTTTGATTATATTTGCCATTTATTGAAACTATGCTCTAATTTATACTTCATCCAATCTATAAGTTTAATATTTTGAAATTAATGTATTTATTTTCATGAACAATTTATATAGACAAATACTTTATTTGTATTAAAGGAATAAAATATGTATCCGAGCACTAAAAAGAAAGATGAACACAAATTTTATATTACTTTAAAAATACTTAATGTATAATTTAACATTTTTATTTTAAAAAAAAATATTCTTTGTTGGTTTTTTTTGCAAAGGTTTGTTAATTTAAATGCATGTGTTTTAATATTTTTTATTTATTTTAATTAAAACTTCATTGGATTGTTTGTGCATAAGTTTGATTATTGATTTTTCATGTTATTATTGTGTTTTTATATATTTTGTGGTGATTTATGGTTGCTACATTTTAATTAATAAAATGTAATTTAAATATTGTGATGTATTTATATGCAATAAATGAAAAAAGTAATTAACAATTAAATCAAGTTTATAATGGGAGTTATATTTTTATTATTGTTTTTTTAGTTATAGAGATATAAACAAAGAGTTAGTAGCATGTGAAATAAAAAATAAATGAATTCTAGAGGTGTCACATCATACTATTGAATGATGTGTCAAAATGAGTGTCACATGTCAACATATTATTTTGAGGGTTTGTTTTAATATATTATATTGATTATTATGATTCACTGTAATTTTGATAAAAATTACACTTTTAAATTTTTTACATACGTTTATTCAAACATAAACTTGCTGAGATATATTTATGCATAGGATGAGAAATGAAATGATAAACAAATTAGTTTTATTTTGACGAAAAAAGGTGATATGAAAAAAGATGACTGTGTTTATTATAATGAATTAAATATGCTTTTAGTTTTTCTAAATATATAAACTTTTATTTTTAGTCCTTTTAATTTTTTTTTTTGAACTTTAGTCCTTTTAAATTTTCGGTTATTAATTTTAATCTTTATTTTTTACAAAAAAATTCACGTCGTATGTTCTAATTGATTTTTTTTGATGACAAGTCATTATTAAGACTTTAAAATATTATTAACTTAATAACTTAACTATTTAATCTTTAATTTAATAACTTAATCTTTAATTTAAAGTTATATATAAATTAATACAAATTCAAGATTAAATAATTAAATTATTAAACTAATAATATTTTAAAATTTTATCAACGATATATCGTAAAAAAAATCAATTCAAACATGCGACGTGAAATTTTATAAAAAAAAAATTAAAAAAACTAAAAATAAAAGTTAATATATTTAATATGATTAAAAAAATATTTAACCCAATTATAATATATGTCTTGCTAACATATACACTTGAGACATGTTAACATTTGCCTTTTTCTAAATTTATGAGTTTTTCCATAAAAATGGGGGGAAGGGGAGGGGGAGTGTTAAATTAAATTCTATTGAAAGAACTTAAGTCAAACTCCCAACGGCATCCAAACTTTTACATTGTTAGATCCCAAAAGTCTCACTTAGATAGACTTCTAGGTGACCCTTATTTTTTGTTTGGTGAAGGCCACATTGAATACTATACTTCTCATACTATCTATAAACACATTATTTTTCTCACTTTTATTAAAAAAAATTGATAGTATAGTTAATAAAATCATTTTATATGTTAATGTTCTTAAAATAACATTTAAATTTGAGTGTATTAAACTTGACTTTTTATATTTCTAAATGAATTAGTAATATTAATAAGAAATATGTATGGAAAAAATAATAAATGCACCTAGTAAATTAAAATAGTGTTTGTATTTAGAGACAAATGATTTTCTCAACAATACTTATAATTAAGGACAAATGTAGTATTATAAACAAAACAAAAAATACTTTCACTTAAATGAACTAAATCACTTAAGTATAAGAATGAAAATTCATTTTAATCCCAGCAAAAAATTGGGAGATTTAATTTAGTCTTCGAGAAAAATAAAAACAACTTTTAATTCTTGAAAAAAATAAATTGGAACAATTTAGTCACAATCAAAATCGCTATCAAAAAATTGATTTTGAAAGGAACAATTATGTTCGTGACAATAATGAAAAAGAGACAATTTCATCCTTACAACATAAACAAAATCCACAAATAATTTATATGACATTAGTTCTGGCAACTAATCTTTTCTTAATTCACTTTTTTGTAGGACCAAATTGTCATTTTTTCTAAATTATTGTCAGGGACCTAACTGGCTCATTTTAATTATTGTCATGAACTTAATTGTCCATTTTCTTATGATGGTTCAAGTAGAGAATGAATTGTTCTAATTTATATTCTCATAGACTAAACAATTATTTTATTTTTTTCATAGACTAAATTGGGTCTCACAGTTTTTATCAAACTAAAATGGTAGTTCTCTTAAGTATAATTAGTTTTTTGGATTGGATTTCATGTAAAAAAATATAAGTTAAATTTACTAAATTATCATTTTTTAATATCAAATATTCAAATACTCAAATTAAATATTTTTGAATTAAATAAAGGAATTTGCTAAGGTACACACGATATTTTTTTTAGAAGAAGTACGTTAATAAGTTTTGACTATAAAATAGTTGAATAAACCTAAAAGTGTATCTGCTAAAATATTCCTTCTAAAAAACAAGTAAATATCCGTTAACAACTACCACATATATTTGCTAAAATATTCTTTCTAAAAACCAAGTAAATGTTATAATTAAAAAATTGTTGAATACACCTTAACGTATATATATGTTGCAAAAATACTCTTTAATAAAAACCAGTGATTATTCCAACACTCCCTTTAATAACATTAAATTGTTGAAATTGTACAACTTGAGAACACATGATTGTAATCCTGTTTGTCCAATGCTCCAACATTATAGCAATAATTTACTAAAATGGTACATTTATTCTTGAAAAGAAATGATGATACATGTTGAAGCAAAGAAATAAATATTGAGTAACAAATGGAAACCACACCAATTTGCAGTTTCACTACATCCATTTTATTTTTGGACCAAGAAAAAGACACCAATGGTTCAAGTACATGTTCTTGCATTGTGTTACCCCAAAACAATTCATCACTTGTCTTGAAGTCTCAAGGTGAATGCTTGCAACGAAACAATCATTTCTTTAATGCATTCTTCAAAGGTGCTAATATTACATTACATTACACAAAGCTTGAGTTAGTAAACAAATTAAATCTCTTATGTTTTATATTTTGACACAAAAAAAAAAGCATAAATAAAAAGTTCTCATCTCATCACACAAACAAACCAATCAAATGAAACTGATCTTGGATATTAACTTCTTCTCATCTCGTAGAGGATGATCCTCAATTTCACTTGTGGCATCGCAATAATGGCATCATTGCATCGTGGATCCTCAATTGTGTCTCCAAAGAAATTCAAGAGTCTCCAATATATTTGTCTATCGCCTTTGTAATAATTTACAATTTGAAAATGTGTTTTCACCAAAACAACGGCTCAAGGTTTTCCAACTCAAGAATTATCTTCTTAGATGTACTCAAGGTTATCTCACGGTTAGTCAACACATCACCAAATTCAAATCTTTATGGGAAGAACTTGGTGAGTATCATCCGATCCATACATGCAATTGTAGCGACTTTCAACTATTGACGGATTTTCTTTCACAAGAATATGTCATGATATTTCTCATGGGTCTCAACGATTGTTATAGTTAGATTTGAGGTCAAATTTTTCTTTTTTTTATCTTATTCCTTCTATGAATCGTGTTCTCTCGATGATAACCCAAGAAAATAAGCAAAGAGAAATAGGTTCCCAACATTCTCCTTCTGATTCGACCCTAGCCTTTGGTATTAAAGGTCCGAATGCTAAGTCTTTTAATGGTAAGAAGGAAAGGCCAAAATACTCTCACTTTAGTATGGTTAGTCACTTTAAAGTGAAGTGTTTCAAACTCCATGGCAATCCTCCTTATTACAAGAAACTCTCTACTTAATTTAACTCTACTGTTGAAACTTTTTCTAATAAACCTCCTCAAATGACCAGTCAATAGTATCAAAAACTCATCTCTTTTTTCCAATCTCAAATGGGTAAGGCAGCTACATCTATTCTTGATCATTAAGAAGAATCATTGGTATGTGTTATACAATCACTGATTTTCCATCATTTAGTTATGCTTTCAATAATTCTCATCATTTCTTTCCTACTAAATGAATTTTAGATTCGAGTGCTACCTCCCATGTTTGTTACAATCTTGATCTTTTTACTTCATATACCTTTTTGGTAAACAAGGTTATAAATTTACCAAATAAAACTCAAGTCATGGCTATAGCAATTGAGAGTGTTAATATCAACCCTTAAATCAATTAATGGATGTTTTCTTAATTCTTGACTCTTGTGTTAATCTCATTCCAACCAGTGCCTTGATAAAACAATCTTCCTTTTCTATGATTTTTAACTGCAATTCTTTCATGGTTTAGGACCCAATGCTGAAGAAAATAATTGACATGGGTGAAATGCATCATGGACTTTATTTGTTTGGAATTTCAGAAACTTGTGTTTCTCAATCCAATGTTTTTAGTCTTACTATTGAAGTAGCAATATCAATCACAAGGAAAAAGGTTTGAATTGTGATCCCTTTTTAAAATGTAATTCTTGAATTTACATTAAATTAACTCAAGATCAATCTTGGTTACAAGAAAAAGGTCCAGAACATTCCGGGTGAGTTAAAAATTAATAAAGAAAATTATCTCTAGGTTATATGTGATTAGTAAGTGAAAAATAAATAGTATAGGGGTAAGAAGAAAACACAATAATATATCCTGCTTCACCCAAGGTGGGCTACGTCCAGTCCTCTCAATCTGTGAGTTTTTTCCACTAATGTTCTTGACACAAGAACATTCTTGCTTTCACACGATCATTCTTGATCAGTTACAAAATTCAGCTTTCAACCTTGAAAGGGTTTTTACAGTTACCTTTCAGTCTAGAAAGGATTTTTACAATTTACCTTCTAATAACTAAAGGATTTTTACAACATACTCAAACTATCTTAAGAGATAGACTTGAGTTTCAAATGATGTGTATGATAAATGGTATTAGGATCAGAATCTACTTAACACTTGTTTGAGATTGATTATCAGCAATAACTCAATAAAGAGATCCTTGAATGTATAATAAGAGAAAGTTGGAGTTTTGGTTGAGTGAAGAGTTTTGTTGCTTGAGTATGACTGTTTGAATATTGGAATGATTGCATTAAAAACTCTTGCAGTTGTCTTCACCTTGATGTTTCTTTCATAGATAAAGAGAAGGTCGTAAAATGCTCATGACAGTCGTTACTTAACTTGAGTAAAATGATTGTCTAAAGTGAACTTTAATAGGCATGTGCTCTATTTGATCCAAAATGTTCTTCTTCAAAACTAGAACGTTCTTGGTATTGTTTTATATGGAAAACGTGGATGAGTGATTGAGTAGTTGTTTAGTGTCAGTCCTTTGTCTCTGAAGCATGTTGAGCTTTCTGCAAAAAGGGCAGCAAAAGTGTACTATTGTCCTTGCTCGCACCTCATCAATCTGGTCATCGATCTAGAGGCTGTTTTGCTTCTTTGATCCTTTACCTTGAGTTCTGGGCTTGATTATTGTTTTGAGTAGTCATGATATTCTTTTAACTCGAGGTTTGGACAATGGAGAATGATATCTTTTAATTCTTTCCTTAAAACAAAATAACCAGAATGATCTTTTTATAAAAATCATATTGTTCCTTGATTAACCAGAATGATCCTTGATAAACGAGAATGTTATTCGGATTCGCTCGCTGTACGTTGTCAATCTGCAGTAGCTATTGAAAACGTCCATTAATTTATGTGTTTGAGAAAGCGTCTAAATAAGGTAAGGGTTGAGATACCGTTTGAATTCAAGAGTATAATATACTATGAGATGAACGGAAAAACCGTATTTTCCAACAATTCATTTAGGGCTCGCTACGTACAGCAGTAGCCCTTTGAGACATAAATTAATTAATGTGAAAATATAAGTATTGTGAGATTAAAATGTTAAATATAAATGTTTATAAGGTGTTGATTGATTTAATTTTTAATAATTGTGTGGTATTTGATATTTGATATTATTGTGATGTTGGATGTCGAATGAAATTATGTGCATATGTTTGATTGGACGAATTTATGTGATGTGATAATAATTGTATGACATATGTTTATGTGATGATAATGATGAAGTTTGATTGATGATAGTGATGTTACAACTTTGTGATGAGTTTATATGACGATCATGATTATGTATGATGTTATAAAATTGTGATGAGCATATTGAAGTACCTCATAATTGATGAAATAGTGATGATTCCAACTTGTGCTAAAGATGATAGTCTTGGTGATTTTAATTTTCCTTTGAACCCATTAAGTATATTCAGAGTTTAAAGTATGAGTTTCATTTTTTTTTTTTGCATTGTGTTTTAATGTTCGGTTTTGACTTTGATTAGTTTAACAAATTTAGTATGCGAATTTGTTTAAAATGGTTGATCTAATAACTAATTCATTGAAACGTTGATTTCCGTATGATATATATCTTTAAGGCTTCAAGTATTGACTTTTACTAGGTAGAAATTATTATTATTATTTTATTGAAACCCAATTTAGAAAAAAAAATGATGTTTCTTTCTAAACCTTGAGTTAATAGAAAATATATCTCTTATGTTTAAAATTTTAATTTTGACTATAAAATTTCTATTTTTGATTTTAAGTTGGCATGTGTGAAAAGAAAAACTTGTGATTGTTGTCATTATTATTGTTATTGGTTTTAAGATAATGTTGTAGATGTTATTGTCAATTAAAAATCTTGTCTCGAAAAATATTTATAAAATTTAAACATTCAGTTTTTATATGGGCACATAATTTGATTTTATCAAAAGTGAAAATTACTTGAAATTGTTGATGGTAGTGGCTTTTAAAGTGTGGATTTTAATTTTAAATCACTTGAAAGTGTTGATGGTTGTATTTGAAATAGTGTGGATTTTAATTTTTGGAATTAAATTAAAAAATTATAGTTAAATCAAGTTCATTTAGATTAAACTGTTTTAATTGAGGAATAAAGTTTGAATTGTTCCATGTGTACTTTGAGAAACGTGATATACTAAATTAGTTACATAAGTTTTTATTTCTTTGTAAATAGATTTTATTATTTGCTGTAAATTTTTCTCAAAAAAATATAGTATAAATTATTATATATGTTATTTTGGGGTTTAGGGTGTCACAGAAGTCACCAAGGGAGATGGGAAATGAAAAAGACATGTGGAGAGAAAAAATATGTTTTTTTGTTTTAATTTTATTTTTGGTATTAACTATAATGTAATGGGAACTAATTATGGACTCATATTTGTAAAATTGTGATTTTTTAGATTTTACAATAATACTTGCAAAATATATTATTACTTATTATTATTTTTATTATTTTAAAACACTATTTTCAATTCGTCGGACAAAATTGGAGTAGTACAAGTAGCTCCCGACATTGGAGTCTACATTCAAGCCACTTAGAAATTCTGCCCTAGAGGACCCCCAAGGTCTGATCTCACCCAAAGGTTCAATCATGTTAATCTCCACGATCTGCCTCATATTATTATACTTCTGCAAGAGTTATTACACTCTCACATTCTTAATTATGCATGTAAGACGTTGGGTCTGAGTCCCTCATTATTAATTTTTTTTCCCCTTGTCGTCTTAAGTTACTCCTTAAAATGAAATTGTCGTAGATATGAGTTAGGTATATTATCCTTACACAACTTTCATATATTATTACAAGTCATATCACATTTAGATCATAAAATAACACATTTCTAATTAATCATAATAACGATGTCAAAATAACAACAATTGAGTAATAACACAACACAATAACTATAACAAATGGAACAACACAAACAACAGTGTAACACAATAATCCAACACAAATAATATACTTGATAACATCAACCTATTAAGGTTTGTGATTTATTGTATAGGGTACTATCCCAATTAGCATGCTTCCTAAAATTAACTTAATAGGCTATAGGAATGGCAAGCCTCATACGAGTGGGAAATATTACATTCATGTTCATCCTACCCTAATCTATATCCATGAACCCATTCACATGAAAACCCACCGCTTACCTTAAGGTCTTCGTTGAAATCCAGTCAAAGGATACAATTTGTCTCTTTGCTCGATTCTTCGTGATTCGAACAATTCAAGTCATAGATTTACTAAACAAAAAGTTAACAAGAGTTTAGAATGACATTTAACCATTTTATGAAATAAATGATCCAAATATGAAATAAATGTTCAAATAGGATAACCCTTACCGACCAAGAAATGGTATCAAAAAGTTGGTTGGTGAATGTTTGTAATGACACAAGTATTTATATGTGAGAAAAATTATAATTTTGGCAAACATGGTCGTTGAAATTTGTACAAAGGGTTTGGAGAATGACATAAAGTTAGAGAATACATCTAACTTTGGAATAAAAAATACACGATTTCGCACAACAAAAGTGAGTCAGTTATACACAACATTACACTTTGAAGATGGCCATTCACACGATGATACTAGCATTAAATTGTCATAGATTGCACATTTAAACATGTCTCCGCACATAGATGGACTCGAGTATTAAGCGTGTTGAATATTCGTATCAATTCATTTGAAATAAACAACACAAATCCTTCTTCCTAAACACTCTTCTACAAAGAATCTTGGAAAACCCTCCAAATTTTGAACATAAACGTATCTTCAAAATGAAGATCACACATCACACTTGCAACATAACCATCTAAAAATACATATCTAGGAATTTTTTAAAGAACACCTTTCTTTAGCCCTCGATACGCAATACATTAATGTCCCCTCGATGATTCATATCTAGAATTATAGACACTTTAACAATCGATATTCTCTTGTTGTTGTTTCTCGCTTCAAAACTCGATTGTACAACCGACTTGATCAAGAAAGAGTTTTCAATCTATGATATGATCTTGAATTCCTGAGTATGAGGAATGGATGAAATTATTTTTGTGTTTAGAAATGAATGGAAAACCTTTTACATGATTCATGAATAGACTTGACCAATGAAAAGTAAGTTCTAAGAGAAATAACAACTTTGTAACTACTATAAAACCTTTAAACTGTGAAATTGGTAAGTGGAGTCACATAACAAGTGATTCGACTCTCACACGTTGAAAGAAAAAATGGTATGTTAGCTTTCATTTAGGTTACAGTTTTAATCCATTTTAATTTCAATTTGGGTTTCAATATCTTCATGAAAGTTATAACTATAGTCTATAGATGTTAGATTTTATTTGCAACAAATTTGAATTCATTTGGATGTCAAAAACACCATATATGATTAAAATGTTGCACATGAATTTTGTTGTTTTTTCACCAAAATTCAGCGATGCGTTTAATCAAAGAAACAATACAAAACTGCACAAAAATAATTGGTTATTCAAAACATGAAATCATAAAAACTTTATTTAATCGAAGAACCATTTATTCAAAATAAATCTAAAAGGAACGTTAAATTGAAAGAAATAAACTAAACAATTGTCTCAAAATGACTTTAAAAATAATGACCGATGAAGATTCATCATTTGACAAACAAACACTAGTTAAATAGACATTTGAACTTATTGCCTATTATATAATATTTTATATTTTCTCAATTATTTTTTTATTATTTTATTGTTATTCATTCTTTACCCTTTTTGAATGTGCAACAAAAATAATTTTGTATGAATTTCATTTTTAAATAGACAAAATTCGTTTTATAAGTCCCACAAGTTCCTCGAAGGAAACTTCATATTTATATCCAAATAACTCCATTTTATTATAAAGTTTTTATCCTTAATTTATTTATTAATATATCAAAGAACATAATTTTTTTTTCTATTTCACTTTATTCTTATAGGGTTCTTGTTTAAAATCTTACAAGTGCATAAATAAAATCAAATAAATT
>JBBPBQ010000001.1:6743257-6758676 GCA_037974755.1 Cicer yamashitae | reverse complement strand
TTTAATCCCTATAAAATTATAGTATTTTAAGCTTAGTCTTTCTAAAAAGATGCAACTTTTAGGTCTACAAAATTATTTTGGAAACAGTTTTAATCCTAGATAAAAAAAAACATGTTTAATTATCTTTTAATTGTTAAATTTTTTAACTACATTTTACAAGCATGTTTAGAACATTATAAAAGTTCCTCCACAAAAATAAGAATAAATATCAAAACTTAAGAACAAAAGTAACAAAAATATGGATATAGAAGTCGAATTTTGACTTTCTTTTTTGTGAATGAACTTTTTTTAAATGTTCTAAACATGTCTTGAAAAAATAGTTCAAATTAAAATATATGTCTATTGACTTGGAGAGATTAAAACTGTTTTTAAAATTTTGTAAAAAAATAACAATTATTTTTTTCACATCCATACATGTGCTAGTTTAGTAGTAAAAGTTTAATTTTGTAACCTTAAGATACCGAGTGTAAATTTTCTTATAGATAGTTGTAAAGTGACAATTAATTTTATTTTGATTAATAAAAAAAATTCACTTATACAATTTTAACAACAACAGAAAACTAAGATGCAAAGTATTCACATAACAAAGTTTCTTTTATGGTAAGTAATTCATTGAATTTCTTTTGGAGTTTTAAAAACTGTAAAAAATTATAAAATAAAAGAAATAACAAGAACAAAAAAATTAGAGAGATAAGCATTATGTAAATTTAAAACCAAGGAAAATGAAAATAATAAGTTTGAAATATCAAATCTTTTTTTAATAACAAATTTATGGTAGGGGTCATAGTCAATGATTATAAACATATAAATTTAACTTTTTTCTAACGGTAAATCCAATTTTTCTTTTTTGTTATGTGATAAAATCAAATCTAACATTTCAACAAAAATAAATCAAATCATATCAAATTAATATTATGTTTGAAAAAATAATTTTTTTTTTATAATTACCATAAATTAAATCTTTTTAACAAATGAAATCAATTAATCTAATTTAATCAATCATAATTCGGCGGTGCAGTTAAACTAACGGTAACTGATGCTCTAGTAAAGCTCGCGCAGTTGTAACAATCCCCAGTTCTTGTCTGAACTACAATACTCTTGTAATCCCCACTTCTTCATTATCGATCAAAGTGTTCGAGCGTTCTTCTATCTCTTCTCCCAAATCCGGTTTGAACATCAAAAAATTCAAAATGTATAAACTAATTCAAGAACATGTTACAAAGCCACGTCAGAGAAGTTTGGGCGTCTAATTTAGAGTACGAATTTTATCTGATTCATGCCGTTGTTGCTAAGCATCCAGAGTTTCCCGGAGTTATTCATTTACCCAAGTTGACGCCACCAAACTTTACCACCACCGTCAACTTCAACCTGCCGACTGCTCTAAATACCTCAAGGCTAACGTCGATGATTTGGAATTTTTTCACTCAACAGAACTTACCCAACAAATTGAGGATTTTCGAGATATTTTAAAGAATTTTTTTGGAAATAATGTTTATGATATAAAACATATGATTCAGTTTTTAACGTGGGTAGAGCAGTTGGAAAGTCTCATTACACATGATCAGATAGTTTGTTGACTTGGCATGCATTTCAAAAGATAATGAATCTCTATTTCATTAACAATTGATTTATTATATGAAAATACAATTTATTTTTGGATACTCATTCTCATTATTTTATACAAATTTTCTAATTAAAAATAATTTAACATACATGACACGAAGCACATGTTACATTATCCAACAATACTACTAGCTTGTACGGTAGAAATAATTGGATAAGTTGAAAGTGATTAAACACAAAAATTTACACACCAAGGAACACCAAAACCAAAGAATGAACGGTCATGGAAATAGCCATAAAAAAACAGCCATGGAATGAGCACCTAGATATTAGTGGATTGAGAAAAATGAGATAGGAAGTTATTTTGGCATGGATCACCCACATGTTGATTTTAATTACCTTAGTATTCCATCACCGTACCATTATTTGAAAAAATATCTAACTAATTTAATTAGCAACCATACTATTACTATTATATGATTTAAGAAGCGGATTGTCATAAAATACAATAATACTAGCTCTTTGAGTTATACTATGATTTAGAGGATTTCTACATTTTGAGTTTTTTGTCATTCATAAAATCATATTTCTTTGAAATCCAGAATTTTTAATTACGATGAATAATAATGTGATGAATTTTAATTATGATTTAATCTTAAAAGAGAATAAATTCAAAAAGACACAGATAAGACGTTATTTTTGAGAAACTTAATCATTAGTTGTCAGAGTATCATAACATTACAGATAAAATTCAAATTTTAACATGTAAAAAATATATCAGATCTAAACAATTTAAGACACTTTGCTAAATAACAACACACAAAGTCTTCCATGTTCATGTGACATTCTTAAAAAAAATAGGCCATAAACTTGAACTCCCTCAATCAATATAGAGAAGTATGTACCAAGATGGTTGAGACTTTGACATGCCATTATTAGTAATTCTATCATGAAAATTCCTCAGTTCAGTCAATTCAATTCCTTGCATCACATTTTTTTATCTTGATAGGTATAACCTTTGTAACAAATTATTTTTCCTTATGATCAAGAAAAGCTTTAACATTCCTTAACCTATAACCTCAGTTGTATCAGCTTCATTGTCACTGTAATCTCCCCAGCATTTGCTTGGCTTTGCCTCATCTACTGTGTCGTCGTTGGCTACTTCATCCACTGGACTAGAATCAATTGTGTGGCTATGGTCTATATCCTGTTCTTGTAGTTTAGGAAAACTGTTTTCATTGTTGGCAGATGGGTCTTGTTGAGGATTTTGCTCAATTGGCTTCTTTTCACAGTTAAATTCTGTAACTTGCTCATCAAGAAATGTTTCATTTTGATTCACTGGGATGTCATTTAGTGAATCAAGAATAGCATTGGGAGGGAAAGTAGTAGGATAGCCATTAGGAACCCAAGTTTGTGAAGGTACAAACTCTGTGGCATGTGGATTCATTATTGTAGGAAGGTTGTTGGGGTTGGAATCAGTGGAGTGAAATACAGTTTTATTCCGTGGAACGCGATTACCATATCTATTGTTATAGCCACCAGAAATACGTGGACCATATGGAACTCTAGCTGTTGCTGATTGATGAAGAGATCTTCGTGGATTGATGACTGCAAGCAAAGGAGAAATGTTTACTGGTGGAGGCAAAATACCAACATGATCATTGAAACTTGGAACTGGAACTGGAACAGAGCCAAAAACTGGAATTGTTGATGGACTAAATGGTGGTGCAGCTGCTGAAAGTTTCTTAATTGGTTCCTTTCCAATTTCTATTTCATCTTGCTTTTCTTCTTCAGATGGTTGTGGATTTTCTCTTTCTTTTGATGTAGTAGAGTCATCATTGCAATCATGTAACTGTATTTTATTTTCAATTAAAATGGTCAAGGGATTTACATTGTGGAATGTTTCTAACTCTGATGTACCATTGGGGTTTAAACAATCAGATTTCTCAACCTCCATAGTTGTGATGTTTCCATCTTCAACTTTCTTTTCTACCACATCATCCTTGTTTTCTACTTCAACATTACTTTTTAATGTTTCTGTCACTACAACAACTTCCTTTACTTTGTTTTCTCTATGGAAAGATTCTTGCTGTTTTTCATCAATTGGGGTTGTCACATTACTATGAATCTCTTTTGTTGCAATTATCATGGGGCTTGTGTTGGAATTTTGTTCAACAATGGGATTTTCTTTCAGTGGCTGTTCAGCCACAGCCTTGACAATTGTTCCAGGTGGGGCTAAGGCAACTTCTTTGTAAGAAAATAGTTTACTTGTAGACTGAAAACTGATGCCCCTACTAACAGGACCACTTGGAGCTGGACTGACTGGAGCTGATTTTGAGTCTGCTAACTTCTCAACTCCAGCAGCTGCGGTGTTAGAGCTATTCAGCTTTGGACTAAAGCTTGAGCTCTTGGCAAACTTTTTTTGAACAGGAAGGGAAGGCCCTTTCATAGTCTCATTGAAATTTGATCTTGGAGAAGAAATGTTTGTGGGCTTTCTTCGATATCTTGATGATTGGGAAACATTGATGAAGTTAGTATTCAATTTTTCTAGGGTAGGTCTCTTTGATGAAGATGACTTTCGACCGATGAGTGAACGACCTTTCGGAACAGCCTCCTGCCATCCTTCAACTGAGTTGTCATCCTGTTCCAGTTTATTACTTTCATTTAGTGTTGTTTGGTGTAAGTTGGTGGACTCAGCTTTATCAATCCTTTGTTCTTGAAATTCAACCTCAGATTTGTTTTCTTTATCACTTGAAGTTTCTGTAATTGAATAATCTTGAGACTTGTCTTCCTCCTTGTGATTTTCATATGAAGCTGCATCCCAATTTTGGCCTGATTTTCCATTTAACTGTAATATAAATTATAATTGTGATTCTTTTAGTAAAATATGGGAAAAGAATGTTAGAAGTTATAAGGAAATGTGAGCATTAAAAGGTATATCATGGATAAAATAAGTAATGTATTACCTTGGCATGAGCCTTCTTTTGTGCTTCTCTTGTTTTCAAATCAGCATTTGGTGTTATGTAATCCAAGAGGTCTGACACGCTGATATAAGGCATTTTGATTGTCATAAAATTTAAAAGGAAAACACATTCCATTTAGTGTACTTGAAGGGAAATATGGTTAATAGAGGGCTAACCAAGGTCAGAATCAATATATAGATATGATTAATGAAAGTGAATTTTTTAGAACATGAATGAGTTCAAATGAGCAAAAAGGCATATCAATTGCACCAGATGGAATGATTTAAGCATAACTTGTATTGATTGTTATGACTACCTTAGATGACCCTTGCTGGAGATTGAGGCATCTGGCTTAGGTGTACCGTTGCGTGCAGCCTCCTGTTGTTCGAGAGCCTTTGACTCGAAATATTCTAGCCAAGCAAGTGCATCCTGTAACAGATTCACATTTATGTGCCTTAGGAACAAGGATTCTGCTTATATATATATACATATCTACCCTGAAAGAGCCTATGCATGATTACCTGAGTCCTTAGATCATCAGAACCAAGTTTGGCCTGCAATATTTGGAGGGTGGTTTGTTCATGCTGAACACTTAGAGAGTATGCTTCCATCAAAGAAAGAGCAATGGCTATTGCATGATAGCTGGCAGCCGTCTGAACAAGCCAAAAGTTTGAAAATAAGTTACAAGTTCCTACTAATTGCAACCAATGGATGCATATTTAGGAAGACATTGAACAATGCTGAATGAAATTGAATTTCTTAACATTTGAAAATTTTGCACTCTTTTAATGCTACCCTTATTAATTTTTACAAATCTTGTAAAAGGGTCCAATGTTTATGGAAATTTTGAAATATGTCCTAGTTGAATAAAATGTTATTGAGTCCTTATATTTTCAAAATCTCATTGGATCTTTATAATGCTCTAATGACATGTTTAGGTTAACTTACATTTTTTTAAAACTAAAAAGACTATCAATTTTAACCTATTTAGGGAATGTTTTGAAATATTTCAAGTAATACAGACATTTACCAATTGATTACTTAAATATAGAGGTAGTGAAGCATTTATGCCTAGTCTAGACAGCAATTGAAAATGATGGTAACTTTTTTTTGTCACAAATTGATTGTTTCAACCAAACAAACCAATTTGAAATTAGAACATTTTGTGTGCAATTCACTTCAAGAATAACCAACACATACACTTTGATCATCCAAGTCCAACTAAATGAATTATTGATTCAAAAAGCATAAACATCTCTTTGAATTTTGGATTGAAAATGTCAGACAGTAGAGAAGGGTGGCATGTCATAAGTTCTAATATACTAGATTTTGTGAGAATCCCAATTTAGTAACCAAATGATTTATGATTTTGTTTTCCCTTCTATAATGCAGTTAAAAGTCATTTAAAATAGAAGGTCCAAATTAACTATTGTGTAGAACTCATTCTCACAATGTTTTTCAGTATCACAAATCTCAGTTTCAATGTGTAATGCATTTCAGTAGATCAACATATGGCTATAAGTCTCATCAAATTGCAACATGTAAATTTATTTTTCATGTTAAGAATGAGAGGGACCTGTATATGATCAGCTCCAAGTAATCTTTTGTTACATTTCAAAGCCTCATGAAGATATCTCAGTGCAACATGAACATTCCCTAATCCTTCTTCCATCATTGCTACATTGATGTAGGTGGCAGCAGTGTTTGGATGTGAAGGTCCACAAGTTAAGTGCAAAAGATACAATGCACGATTAACGTACCTAAATACATATAAGAAAAAGTGAATGCTGAAATTGTTAACAAGATATAACTATGATATAATAATAAAATTGGCATACCATGATAAAATAATTAACTATTAAGAGTAGGATATTGAAAGCATACTTTAAAGCCAACTCTGTATGTTGGAGTCTATAATAGAAAACAGCAAGATCACCATAACTTTTCATGGTATCAGGATGGTCCAGTCCAAGCTCTCTTTCATTAATATCTAATGCTTTTTGTTGATAGATAGTGGCCTGATTGAAATCACCAGTATGGTATAGCACAACAGCCAAGAGACTATAAGCTCCTGCTGTCATTCTATGGTAAGGTCCACAAACTGATACTAACTTTGAAAGTGCCTTCAAGATTCAATTAAAAAAATGTTGGTAAATTAGTTATTGGCTACATGAACAAACCTTGGCATGTTGTAAGATGGGATAATTTATTGATACCTTTGTGCCATAGTTGACAGAATCCTCCAATTTACCTTTATCCAAGGAAGTCTTTGACAATTCCAACAGTGATCGACCATCAGCAGATGAGCAAGCAACATGCTATGAAAATAATGAAAATTGCAATTCAATTGATATGTCATGAGAAAATTATAATCAACTTTCCACATAAAATTAATTTGTCATGTATTTCACCTTGTATATGGGGACCATGCTTACAATATCTGACTTTCTAAAAGGAGATGTTGTATTCATATCATAGTCCCTTGGAATCAGCTCAAGTCCAACCTTTTAATTATATAATTCTCAAAGTTAAAATATCAATAGAAAGAGTGAGTGTTGCTAGTACTTTTCATTATAATATTTTTACCTTATGGCACAGTCCACGAAGAATGGAAAATTTTCTTAAATCTTTACTATTTTCACACTTCCATTTCCATCCAAACCTCTTCAAGAGGAAGACTTCTACCCATTTCCATTTTAGTTTATCACAACTAGTATCATCATCATCATTAGTTTCAGATGATGGTACTCCCAACAATATATTTAAGCAAGATGCTATAGATGAAGCCAATTCTGAATCATTATCAACGGCTGCAACAACAGCTTGCAAAATGTGCTTGTAGGCTCGAACAACCATCTCATGTATACAAAGTGATTGCACATGAGGAAGTTTATCAGAAAGTTCAACCTGGAAGACACAACTTGAATCAAATATATTAGTGATGAAGTTGTCTATATGCTTATAGAAACATTCAATAGAGTTCAAAACATATTGCACATAAATCAATGTTAAGGAGCGAGATACCATAAATGGATAAAGATTATAACATTACCACTCGTCCTAAGGAAGACATTTGCAAGCCCCTAGTGTGCAGGAAATCAGTCAATGTTCTTCCATCAACAGGTGAAAGTTCAAGAGATCCAAAATCTGCCACCTATGAATTTGAAGTCATACTAACTAAACACGTTCCAGAATAACAATTCAAAAAAATATGCTCAAAATTATGAAACTAACCAGCTTTGGAAGTGCAATATCATCATAATATTTATGTGCCATCTCCATCAATTCATCAGGTGACTGCAACAAGAGATTAGGTCAATTATCATATTATGACAATACTAGTTTAAATTACAAAATTAGTGTTAGAAAGCAGAATGCATGGTTTTAAATTGCAGTTCACAACTGCAATTTCGGCCACAATATTGCAGATTTTAAAGTCTCTGCAATGGAATTGCAGCCACAATTTAGGCTACATCGATCAAATTTTCCCGCAATGTAAAAGTTTACAGTGCAACTGCAATTTAAAACCATGGCAGCAGGTATCAACCTTGAGATGAAAATCCGTTTTAGATTCTTTAAGGCGTGAATACGCAGCATCCGGAAGCAGTTTTCTCCATATAGTTTTCATTTCTTCACATTGTCTATCTAATTCCTGTTGAGTAACATCATGTTTGTTTAAGTCATTATCCTTCCCCTGTTCGACTTTCGAGCTCATGATGTCAATCTTTTTCTTCTTCAGCAATCCACCATGCTTGCCAAGACCTTTTACATATGGTTCAATTTTATCTTCTTCAGCCTTTTTTGGCTCTTGATTTTGCAAATGTTGTACCCAACATGCCCCAAGCTCCCATCTGATAAACTTTCTATGTCTAGTGGCCTCTTCCTTTAATTTTAGAAAACTTTCCTCAAGAACTTTCTTTACCAAAAACTGAGCAGAATGACAATTCTCAATATTTGTGCTCTGGATTTGTTGGATTGCATTAGATGATTGAGGTGTGGATGACTTATGGAGTAGCATCCTCAAGCTAAAGATAAGTTGACAAGAAAATTGTATCAGAAAAGGTGGTGTATCTTGTAAAGCTAGGACTTTGCATCTTTTTCTATAACCAACCATAAATACGGTAAAAATAATATCAATTGTCAACAAATTTAATAATACTATCAATTTTCTTAATGCCGATTTAATAAGGGAATCCAATATATAAGGTAACAAACAATTGCACTATAAACTAAACTACCTGTTAACATTTAATGCATTTGCACCTCCTTCAGGCTGATCTTCAATATCGATTTCATAGGAATCAAGACTCCCCTCCCAATCTATCTTAGGTGAAACCTTTACCACAGCTGTGTAGCCACAATGTCGTATAATTACTGCACCTAAAGTAGACGTGTCCTAGAAGAACAAACGAAAGAGAATCAAAATTGAGTTGAGTGCATCATCATCATCATTATTGAAGACTAAACTATGATTTTGGTGAGATTTTTGCTTGGGAGTTACAAAGTTTGAAGAATCTTATGATTGACGTTAGACAATTTGACTGAACAACTTGATATTTCGTAAATTTGAGATCTAAAATTGACTAACGCTTATAATTTCATGATAATAAGAGGTCAGTCCAAACATCACACTTACATGAACAGCTACACTCTCATCAGCAGTTATGCCTTTAAGCAAGTTTCTCTGAGCAAGTTCTTCCTCTGATAAACCAAGAACCAAAGTCCCATCATTTTTGCAATCCAGCTTAACACTTGCATCAGATACATCTCTCATCACCTTAATAATCAAATCACCACTTCTTTCTTCATAACTAAAACAATCTTCTTTTCTATCTTTGAAATGCTTTATTGCAGAAACTGCTTTGAAGACTGATACATCTACAAATAAACTATGAAGTAGAAAAGCTTTCCTATCTCGAATTTGTCTCTCTTCAGAATTTTGACAAGGCATTGAAGCTAGAATTGCAAAATCTTTGGCCCATTGTCTCTTTTCATGTTTAGAATCTCTTCCTTGACCACCTCCATTTCCTCCCCAAGTTTCATCTTCAATAGGTAGTGAGGGAAACAGTGATGGATTGTTGGAAACAATTGGAGGGACAAGCCATGTGTTTGCACGAAAACCATAAGGAAGATTGCCAAACTGAAATGGTAACAAAGTATGTCATTGTAAATTAATCACATCATTGCATAAATTTTATTGAAATTATTTATACTATCATATATAATTTTCGTTTGTAAATATAACATGAGATTTTTCTTTGTCCTTTTATATAAGTCTTCTTTCATGACTAATCTACTCTTAATTACATTTACATCAATTTTTGCGATAAGTAACAAATATTACAATAAAAACATAAGTTAATTAACTCCCTTCAAGTGTAAAGTAATAAAACAATTCAAATTCTCAACAAATTTAATACAACAATCAACTTTCTTAATTGTCGTAATTTAGTTATATATATAACAATCAACTTTCTTAATTCTCGTAATTTAATCAAGAGAGTCTTATATATAGAGACGGAAGTAGTAATATATATTGAGATGAGAGAAGTTTGTACTAGAGAAAAAGGGTAAGGTAATGTCTTATACATTTTTAAAAATATTTTTTTTATATCAATTGGAGTCTCATAAAAATGATATTTCAGCGCGAATGTCGTAGTTATTTTCTGCGATTTTTCTTCACATCCTTATAACGAGAAAAAATAGTATCAATGGCTAATTTTACTTTTTTGTCGTAGTCATTTTTGTGATTTAAAACCTTTGCTACAACTAACGGAACAAAGGTGAAATTATATGATGTCAAATATATACCTTATTATGTTCTGTAAATGCCTTCATAAGAGCTCTGTAGGCCTGCAAGAAAGATAATATTATGTTTAACTTTCATGGAAGAAAATATTATATTTTAAAAACTATTAATATAATAATATGTAAAGTATTAAAACATATTTTAACATCAACTCTAACTACATCAAAATAGAATTAAGTAATTAGGCTCAAGTGATTAATAAACTTCAGTTGACAATGGATTGTAAAAAAAAAAACTGTCAAATTTTATTTACATCTCAATCGAACTCTAAATTAATATAACCTCATCCCTAAAGAAACTATAGTGTTATAAGCAAAAACAAATATGAAAAGTAGAATTTTTTACTATAATAGAATGCATTTATTATATTGAAAAATAAAGTAAAATGAATATATTTTATGAGCAAAAGCTTGCATCATTAATATCAATATGTAATGTTAACAAAATAGAAACTCTATTCAGGAAAAATAAGTAGAAACTTAAAAGGAATTTAAACTTACAGCTTCGAACACTCTGCTTATCTGTTGTAAGAGAGCCACCAATGCATGGCTCACAAGAATATGTTTTCCGGCAGGATAAAATCCTTTCCGGGAGGCAATAATTCTAGTTGGTTTTCCACTGCAAATCCGAACCTGGACATGCCAAATGCAGAAAAACACCACCATAGATAAAGAAAAGGTTAGACAATGAGAGATATGGAAATAAATAGACTAACGCGAAAAGAAGAGAGAGATAGAGAGAAAATAAGGTGTTTGAATAATTATAAGAAAATTTTAAATATTTAAATAAGGTGTTAAATATAAAAAATATTTTGATTAATAAATATTGATATATTAAATTTAAAATTTATACAAAATACATTTATTTTTATTTATTTATTTTCTTTTAATTTTGAAACCGGAATATATATTTACTCGAATTTCAAATATAAGCATAAATAGCTTAAAAAAAGTAATATTTTTAATCTAAATTTTCAATTAAATATTTTTAATTATATCTTAGACTAAGTATTCTGTCCTAATGAAATCATAAGTCTTATTCTGCAAGCAAAATAGTACACAATGAATAACCCTCACATCAATCTGAAAGAAATCATCCTCTGTCTTATCCTCAAGGAATGGACGGTTTGATCTTCGTATGTCTGCCATAAAATCAAAATTACACTAATCAAAAATAGGATTCTAGGTTCAATTTACTATTAATCTTTACCATATGTAATTCTCTTTAGCTATTGGACAATTTGTATAATCTTCAAAAAAAACTGAAATCCATCATACCATACCACTATGAACCATATTGTGATAGAACTGGTCCAAAACAGAGTAAATTGGGACAATTTTCTAGTATATATATATATATATATATATATGAGAAGAAATTACTGCTTAATAACGTTTTACTTAATATATATTTTTTAAATTTGACCTTTGAATTTATAGATTATATCATATAAATTATTTATAGGAATTTTTATATAAATTTAAAACTATTTAATATGTTATTGATGTACGTCAAAATTAATATCGTATGATAAAAGTGTTTATGATATAGTTTTAGAATTTTGTAAAAGTTTTGTATAAATGATTTATATGATATAATATTTTAATTCAATGGTCAAATTTAAAAAGTGTGTATCAAGTAAAATATTATTGAACAATATAACATTTATGTAATATTACATTGTAATTTGATCCCTCAACAAATTAACCATTTAATTATGATTTTAGAGACATTATAGTCCTATGAGACACTAATTTGATAAACATTTAAGATTTTGAGAACTAAATTGATATTTATTTATTTATTTATTTATTTATTTATTTATTTATTTATTTATTATTAAGTAACAAATAAGTCTCTAGGTTTTTCTTGGGGTATCATAGTGAAATCATTCCCAAAGATTTTCAAAGTACATGAATTTCACAAAATCAAAGAAAATACAAAGAAAAGACAAAGAAAAACATAATAAATAGATGAATTTTGATAATATAAAGTTCACAATATTACTCATGCGAATTTTTTTAATTATATCATCTTCTTGAAAAAAAAATTAAAATATCCTACTTTGAAACTAATATACTAAAATATTCTATTATTTTGAATTTTCATGAAGTTGCATGGCAGGGATACACCATGTATTGAGCTGAAAATTTTCCTCATTTATGATGTCACAAGGATAATAAATAAAGTAAAATTTCCATCATTCATGATGTCACAAGGATAATAAATAAACTAATAGACGTGACCTCCTAAATGAGGAAAATTTTCAATGTATTATATCTCCGTCCTACGATCTTCTAACGGTCCAAAAAGAATAGAATATTTTGATAAATGAATTTTAAAAAGTAAAGTATGATATTTTAGATTTTTTTTTTAAAAAAAAGGATATAATTAAAAAAAATCTCACTCATGCATTCTTATAAGAAAGAGAAAAGAGTAGAAAAACTCACATTGAAACGGAGGCGTAAGGTTCGAAAAGGAAAAGAAATGATAGAAGTGTCCAAGTCTAGGTGATGGACACATGGAGACATCACCCGAGTCCAAATTATGATCCTCTGGTTTGGTTTTAGGGTTATTTTTTGACCCATTTTTTATTTCGCTCTCGACCGAACAAGCCGGTTCTTTTGTGTCGGATTTCCCAAAAGCCGTGGTGCATGCTGTTATGTCCAAAAGTCGTTGAATATGTGCAACGGCCAACTCTTCAGTGTAATCCTCTAAAAAATAAAAATAAAATTAATAATTAATTATTAATATCCATTATTTAAAAAAAATTGTTTGTTACTAGGCACTATCGTAGTTCAGAATATAGTAAGTTAGTTACCTTGCACGATTGAGAGATAACATGGTTTCAGTGACACGATTTCCACGATATCTTTTAACCTCTCACCTCGCACCTGTTGATGCATCATTGTCTCAATCATATGTTTTCTTAGTTACCCTCTTTCAATCACATTTTTTATTTATTTTATTGGTAAAAATATGCAATTCTTTTATAAAAGATGCTACAACTTTAATTAATTTTTTTATACTTTTATATTAAAAAAGTTTAATTATTACATTATATCAGCACATTACAATTATTCATAGTTGTGATTTTTGTAGTTACTATAAAAGTTAAATGTTTCTAATGATTCAATAATTGAGATTGATTGACAATATAAAAAATTTTACAACAGTTTGTCTATATAAAATTAAATCTATATTAAAATGTATAATATAAAAAATTGTGTGAGAAGAAATTTAATAAACTATGAGAGATCAAATTCAAATTATTTAATTTTAAAACTTACAAATATTATGAGAGAATGAAATTAAATAAATGAAGGGAATTTAATTATTTTGTTGTTGGATTAAGGAGTGAATCTCACATCATCTAAAAATTAAACTTAGATATAATGTCAAATGCTTTTTTACCATGAAATATTTGACTCTTAAGCAAAATAAGATCTAAGAAAAAATTGAAAAGGACAAGAAAAGCATACCTCGTGAGATAGGGAGAAGTTAGTCAAGTGACAAGTCTCAACATGTACGGATAAAAGCTTTCTCAAATCAAGAATCGTGTCTGTAGAGATGCTCTGCCTCACAACAATAAATCAAATTAGTTGTTATTAGAAATAAATGATTACAAGTTAAATCTAGAAGTTAAAAATAAATTAGGAAATCTTCTACCTTTGTTTGGAAGTTTAATAGCAGAGTGGAAGGGAAGACTTTGAAAACAAAAAGGGAAAAATTGAAGGAGAAAAGATGGAACTTTAAGAGAGAAGAGCTTCCTAAAATCTATTTTTTTTTTTATTATACAAAATTCTTCTAATTTAGAGGACAAATTTTTTTTAAAACATGCGCACAGTGCTCTATGTAATTGTTTCACTTGTCATAAAATGTTTAGAAACGTAAAACATATCATTTGAACTATAAGATCCTTAAATCTATTGTAAAAAAAATTCCTAAAATAACTACACCGTTATTAAAATCAGAGATCAATCAGTCACTAAATCAAGAATGTTTTTTGTTTCAGATCAAAGATTGATTGAATGTAAAATGAAGATTGATCAGATTGTAAAATGAAGAACGTTCTTCGTTTTCAATCAAACAAAATTAAAGCTTGCAATGTCAAAATGTACACACACAATTGTTAACTCAGTTCAGAATTAAACTTCTATGTCTAGGGAAGTTGATCCGACTTCGAATTATCACTAATAATGAATGAAATAATTACAATGTTTCCTGCACTTATGCTGCCCAGTTTTCTACACTCTATACAAAATTGCAGCTTGTATTATTTCTCTTTGCAATCAACATTACTAACTTTGGCTTATATACTAGTTGGTTACAATTAGGAGCAACAAACAAAGTAGTTACAACTAGTTAACTGAAACTTAACTGCCCAAAACATTTTGTTTGTAAGTAACTATATCTCCAAAGTCTTCTAATTGGGTACTACTTATTTACATATACAAAGCAAAATACCACACATGTAGTAAGAAGGTGAAGAAGATCATGTAGTGAGAAGACTAACCAAAATAGGAAGAAAAAAATATATATAAAGGAGAATATGAAAACTACCAAAAATATACTCTCTGTAATTTTTATAAGCACCCATGGGATGTTTATATATATATATATATATATATATATATATATATATATATATATATATATATATATTAAGAAAAGTAGTTTGTGTAATTAATTTATATATTTTGTGTGCAGCTAATACTAAATTGTTTATTTGTATATATATATATATATAGAGTAATGTTATTGAATCATAAAATTTGACATAAAAAATGACACAAAATTTGACATAAAAAGAGATACAGATACAATATTGTATAAAATATAGAAAATTACGTTTTGTATTTGTGTTATAAAATATAGAGGGATTACATTGTGTATTTGTGTTCCAATATTCAGTATTATATTTGTGTTTCAAATTTTGTGTTCCAATAACATTACTCATGTATTAAATATCAACTTTTCACGTTCTAGGATTAATTAGTAGTATTAATATAGGTAAATTTGAAAAAGAATAATACATACATTTAGTAATTTGCATATCACCTTTTATATATATATATATATAT
>JBBPBQ010000001.1:6722615-6743106 GCA_037974755.1 Cicer yamashitae | reverse complement strand
TATATATATATGGACAAATAAATTTTTGACAAAATTACTTTTTTAAGTTTTTTAAGCTTAGTCCAATTCCAACTTATATCTTTTAAGTTTATTTTTTCTCAGTTCAATCCTTTAAGTTACATTTATTTTGTATCACTAGCTTTTAAGTTATAATAAAACATGCATGTAGTCCTTTAAGTTTGATAATTTTTTTGCATTTTTGTCATAAAATGTTAAGATCTAATTGAAATATCCTAGTGAATTGATTGTCTAAACTATTTTACTGGCAGAGGAAATTAATGATATTAATTATGTTGATAAACTTTTATTATCAAGTTTTTAAAGATTTTTTCATATACATCCACTTTTTTAATTTTTTTTTCAAAACATCCTACTTTGAAACTAATATGCCAAAAAAACCCTATTTTTTGGGCTTTTAGGAGGTCGCATATTGGAGATGTGACCATCTGAAGCAAAAAAAATTTGGTGTAGTACTTGGTCATATCTTGAGAATGCGACCTTCTACACACATATTTTTTGTTTTATATTTTTAATTAATTGATATAATAAACAATTAATAATAAATCAATAGCTAAAAATATTAATTATTAATTAATAATATAGATTAATTAAAATTAGTAAAAAAAAACTATAGAGATTTAATACAGTGGGTAATTTTGTTTTTCTGTTCTAAAAAATGGGAGAGAACAAAACGTAATAAAAAGAGTATTGTTGCAAAGTTATTTTTTATTTGATTAGAAGCAAATACTTCAAATACAAATGAAAATGAACAACCGAATAAAGATAGTGTTATATAATTGTAGCAACTACTAGTAACTAAGTGCAAAATAAATACGAAACTAACTTATCCACTAACAACAAAATAATAGTTTTTTTTTTTTTTTGATTTATTTAAAGTACTTTGTCGGTCTCCACGAACAATATTTTGGATTATTATTGAGTAACTAATATAGTCGGTGCATTTTTTTCATCTGAAAAAACAAAATTTGAGTATATCATTAACAAAAAGAACATAAACATGCTAATTTTTTTGAATGTGTTACATTGTTTAAACAACAATCTATATGCGAATTTATATTTTAATAAAAAAAATTGACCAAATAAAATAGGAGGGAGTTGCTAATTTTATTTGCAAATAAAACTGAATTTATTTGTAATAGGCTGCAAAATAGAAGAGAATTGTTAAAATATTATAGCTTGTTCTTTTTTGGTCCATGATATACTCAAATTCGGTTTATTTTCGGGAAAAAAAAAAGAAGTGGAAGATACATTTATTTATAATATTATAAATAAAATAGACGTAAGGAATAAAATGCAGGACGATATCGATTACCGATCATAACCCAAAATATTGTCTAAATATTACTGGTAACTCTACTAAATCTCCATTGTTTTTTTTGTTTTTTTACTAACTTAAATTAATTTTATATTATTATTAATTAATAATTAATATTTTTTAATTATTTATTTATTATTTTTTGTTAATATATAAATTAATAAAATAGATTAAAAAATATATTTGTAAGAAGTCACACTACACCTAACTTTTTTTGCTTGGTCGCATACCCTAAATGGCATCCCCTAGATGCGACCTCCTGAAGTCCCAAAAGAAATATGACATTTTAGTATATTAGTTTTAAAGTAGAGTATTTTAAAGAAGAAAAAAAATTAAAAGTGAGATATATATATATATACATATATATGAAAACAAAAAAAACAAAAAAACAAAAAAAAAAACTCCAATTTTTAAAGCTATATGTGTCTAAATGTTTATAAAAAATCAAAAAATGTTTATTAATTATTAAATTTGATGAATATTTTCTGAATGATTAATATAAAAGACATATTGTTGCAATATTTGATAGAGTTTATAATTGATCAATTGCACTGATCATTGTTTAAAAGTGAGAGAAAAGATTAACTGTATAAACAAAATACAATTTAAATGACAAAATCAAAGGCATATAACTTTTTTTTTTCTTTCTAATTTTGCTTATATTTAAAACTAAAAGGAGTGTATGACTAATAAAAAAAATTATTGTAAGAATCATTCTTCCATATTCTCTTCAATTTTGAATTCCTTTGTTATTTATAAATGTTAGTTTTTTTAGACGACTAAAACTATTTTATTATTGGTCTCTCTCTACACACACATACTTATATTATGGGTTTACAGCTATATTTAAATAACTATATGGTTTTCGTTCGTTGCATTTTTTTTTTATAATTATTATTAGAAACTCACTGTGAAGTGTCGAATTTAAATTTGAGACATAATGTTCAATCTAATAATTTTGACATTTTTTAATTGAGTTTGGGACTTAACTTAGTCCAATACATTTTAATAGTTGCATTTCTATTAAAAGGATAAAGTAACTTAATTATCTTGAAATTGAAATATGATAAAGATAAAAAATTCAATAAACAAAAAGACAAATTAAGAAGTTGGAATTAATCCATACTGTCCATACCTTAAGGGTAACTCGTGAGCCTTCTGGTGTTTCTACGGTAATTTCAATAACTGTTGGCAAAACTGTAATGAAGCATGTAATTATGATTATCATGAGCATTTGAAAAGGATATAACGTTAGAAATTTTCATAACCCAATGAAATTGAAACACATTACAATAAAAATGCAATTAGATAAACAAAAGACATATTTTTAGAACAAAAGAAGAAAAACAAAACACATATTTTTACATTTATTAAGAATAATAATTTAGTGCATTTAATTTTTCTTCATTTCAAGTAATATACATGTACTAGACTACTCATCTATACCTACGATAAAGAAAAAAAGAATTTAGTATTGTCTATTTTCAATAAGGTCAAAATTATCGTTAAATGATTTTTCAAACAAAAAAAATTATCGATAATAGACATAGAAACACCATCATCTAAACACTAATAATTATGAATTTGATTCATTTAAAATGAATAACATATTTTAGAAAATAAAATTATAATATCAATTATTGATTAATTGATTTTATCAATTTTTTATTTTAAATAAGCCAAATTCAATAATTATAATAGTGTTTTTCTCATAATATTAATATAAAATTATTTAATATTAGATATATTAATCGACATTTATTTATATTTGAGTTAAATGCACAGTTTTTTTTTTATGTATATTTGAGGCTTGGTAGTATAAAGATAAATAAACTACTTTCTTTCTCAAGTTCTACAACCGCCTTTCTCAAGTTCTACAACCGCTTTGAACAAATGCATATATGGAATTTGGATATAAGTGATATTAAAAAGCTATGAAAAGAAGTATAGTATAGTATATGAACCTTTCTCTTCTTTTTTCTTTTTCTCTCCCTTAGTTTTGTGTGGTTTTGTTTTTCCCGTCTTTGGTGCCATTGTACAACAAGAAATTGATGTTGCTTTCAAAATGTATAATTCGAATGCGGTTTCTTCTTGGATGGAAATAATTAACTAGGATGCAATACTTGAATTCATGGTTGAATTCTTCTAATAAAAGGAATTGTATTGAATATAGGGATTGGAAATGTAGGGGTTTAACAAATTAATTAAGAACCAAGTGAGAAATGAGAATAGTTTAGATGAAGGGGACACAAAGCAAAAGGGAGGGAGAGGAAGAGATTACAAAGAGAGTGAGAGATTTAAAGGGTAAAAACAAAAATAGTGGATAGGATAAGGTAAGCCAAGAAGGATGTAATAAGGTTTTAATGATTTCAAGCCTCACATTTGTACGTGTGCCCCTTACCAAATATTTTTGAAGAATGAATGTGTTGTTGATGTAAATTAATTTTATATTAATAATTAATATTAAATATTTTTTAAGAATAAATATATTGTTGGTGTAAACTAACTTTATATTAATAATTAATAACAACGCTTGATGTTATTATTTTATTAAATTATTGTAACTTACGTAATCGATAACTATAAAATCAATAGTTGATGTTTAAGATAAAAAAACAAATAATAATTGATGTTGCATGTCACAGTAAAACTGGTTACAATAACAATGTATTTTCACTACATCCATATTTTTACTTCGTGTTTTTATTTAATTTTGAATTAAATAAATTTTGGTTTTTATAAATATTTCATCTTGTTTTTAATTGCTAAATTTTATTTTAAACAATATTCTTTCAAGTTTTTTCCATTGACTATCTAATCTTTGTTAAACCAATAAAATATTAGTAATGTGATTTTGCAACGTTCATTATTTAAGTGATATATAGTCATTTAAAAAAACACAACTGTTTATTTTAATATTGATAATTTATAATTAAATTAATTTTAATAATAATTCTAATAATTATTCATTTCACTTTCGTTATAAAACATGTTTCATTTGATATCTTCCTTATAAAAAACATATCAAGTAAGATGACCTCTTATAGTGAGAGATGAGAAGAGTGAATTAAAACCGTTGGATTACAATGAGTAGTTGGGATTTGATTTTCATTTTACGAAAGAAACTGCACTTGCGCTCGTTTTTTCAAACTCTCTCCGTTCAAAATTTGTCTTCTGTCACACCGTCACACGAGTAATCAAACACTTAGTTATATTTTTTCAAATATATTTTCTAAAACATTACTTTTAATTCAATATCTTTTATTTTCTATTTATGATAAAAGTAAATGTGCTGATATTTGACCAAGATAATTTAATTAAAATATATCTTTTTATATCCAAGATCAGTTTAATTTATAGTTGATGAAAGATAAAAAAAAAATATTTGTTTGGAAAGTGGAATCGTTATTTGTATTTGGGTGAGAAAAAGTAGGCATCATTATTAACTTGTTTTACGGAAGCTGGATTGGTAGTATGAGTTAAGTCTACTTACTTATAGTGACAAAGTGGATCACATTTGTTATCGAAGATAAGATTTTGTTTTCTCCTTCATTCACTCAGCAATATGATTTTGTTTGTTTTTACTACACGATTTTATTTTAACAATTTGATTCCGTTAAACAATATTTAATTTGATTTATCATGGTTGTCAAAAAGATATATAAAAAAACATTTAGTATATATAAAAATAAAATTTAGTTAAACTTATCTATATGATTAATAACTATATCTTGTTAGGTTGGATATGTTTAATGTTCGTACTTGGGACCTTGCATTTGTGTGTGAGTTTTTTGTGCTAATTATATCATCTATCATTCATAGAAAAAATAAAAATAACTGTATCTGATTTTTTTTTTTGAAATAATTATTTAATAAAAAATTGTGACATTTTTAAACTATTATTTCATATAATTAATTACATTACATTTAAATCAATGAAATAAAATATCGTTATGGAGAATTCAAATTTAAATTCAGTTATGAAGAATCGTTGACTGGAAGAATTATTATTCATACTTTATTTAACTATCAAACTCTAGATTAATAAATCATTAATTGCGAAGAAAGCATTTATTATCTCATAATAGGTTAAAAAGGTTAACTACGGAAAAAACATTTACTATCTCATTCAATTATTTCTTGCTTGATTTTCTTGTTTTTATATATAATTTTTTCTAAAAAATATCTCGTATCTTATTTTAAGAGAGTTTTATTAGCTTATTAAGATAAAAATAATTGTTAGCAACATATGTGTAATTAATTCATATAAAATATATATTTGTGCCTTTAATCACTTTCACCTTCAACATTCCAATTATCTCTACCATATCTTTCTATTATACTAATAACAATGATTGCATTGCCATTACTGCAGAAGTAGTAATGTTGGAACTGCAGCTCCTGCTGCATCATCAAACAAGAAAATAAAATTAAAGAGCAAATAAATAAATAAACGATTTTTCTTCCTATGTGTCATAATGAGTGTCATTTAAGATTTTTTTTGCACATATTAAAAATGTAATAATTAGACAAAATAGAGAAATTATTTTATCAAATTATTTATCGTAATTATTGGTGGGTTTTTCACTATTATCAATATAATATATAATCATGCTTTAGAAGTTGTGCATATAGTAATAATTGAAATATAATATAAAAAAAATTATTAAAGTTCTATTAAAAATGATAAATGACATATTTTGAGACAATTTTATTTTACTTAAACAACACTCACTGTGAGACGAAATTATGCGGTAAAACTATTTTAGAGTTGCCACATCAGTCCACATCAGAATAAGGTAAATTTATTATTTATTTAATAAAATTTAAATATTAATATTTTTTTAAATGATAGAAAAAAAAAAAAGACATCAATGCCCAGAAAGCAACGTCTTCAAAATAAGGTAATGCGTTTGTTTTCTCCATTTGTCTTTGTCTTGGCATGGGGTGCTTCATTATTTGATTTCGTAAACCCATAAAATTAGCATGTGTTTGGATTTCAATTCTTTTTGTAGGAATAAAAATTGGTGCATTTTTTAGGATATAATCAGCATTTGGGGGTATGTGTTTATGTTGTTAAGGTTTCAATGCATCTGCTTTGTGGCTTTGTAGATTCACAAGGTTAAGGATGATGTTGTCAAGTACTATCAATTTTTTAGGTTGTAGTTATAAAGTGATGAACCAAGATCTGTACAATTTTCTTTTTTTGGATTGAGGATAAACTAAGGATTATGAGAATGAGGGTGATGTTTTTGAGTATGATGAAATCAAATCTGGGGTTACACATGTTCTAATTTTGTTTTTTTTTCTTTCTATTTTTTATTTATTTATTTTAGTATTATTTAAACTTAATTTTAAATAATTAAATTATAAAAACAATTATATGTAAGTGAAGGCACTTTTGAAAGAAGATGCCCAGTTATACATGATCTTAGCCTTATTGGAATCTAAAGAAAAAGTGGCAGTACAAGATGTGTCTATTGTGTGTGAATTCCCTGAAGTATTTCTTGAAGATATAAATAGTTTTCCACCAATGCGTGAGACTGAGTTTATCATTGACCTTGTATCAGGTACTAGACCCATATCCATGGCACCGTATAGGATGCTCCCTTAGAATTGTCTGAGCTTAAGAAGCAATTGGAGGAGCTTTTAGATAAGCAATTTATAAGACCTAGTGTGTCACTGTGGGGTGCACATGTGTTGTTGGTTAAGAAGAAGGATGGCTCTATGAGGTTGTGTGTGGATTACTACCAGCTTAATAAAGTGACAATAAAAAATAAGTACCATCTACCTAGGATAGATGGCCTTATAGACAAATTGATAGGATCGTGCGTGTTTAGTAAGATTGACTTGAGATCGGGTTACCATCAAATTCGAGTGAAGTCTTCTGATGTCCCTAAAATTGCCTTTAGGACCTGTTATGGCCATTATGATATTTGGTTATTCCTTTTGGCATGATTAATGCACCAACAGTGTTTATAGATTACGTGAACCGAATCTTTCATCCTTACCTAGGCTCATTTGTAGTTGTGTTTATAGATAATATCTTAGTATATTCAAAGAAGGATAAACGTTTGCAACTGAAATGTGCTTTAGACAAAATAATAAGTAGAGAGTATAGAAAAGACACACATAAATTTATACTAATTCACCCAAAATGGGTTACGTCTAGTTCTCACTAACTTGTGAGTTTCACTATAATTCAAAATGCCTTGTCCTCTAACGGGACTCTTTTTCTCTGTGTTTGTTCTTAGCCTCACCAGGCTTACAATTTCTTTCTTCTTGAATTACAGTTAACACCATGTTTAAAATAACTTGAGGAAATACAGGGTCTTTTTCTTAAATTGCAAAAATGTCATTCATCTGTCCTTGTAAGACTAAAGCTTGGGAGGATGAGTTTCTAGTGCCGTCCTCGGATAGGTGGATTGAGCTTCTATGGATTATGACATGACTTGTGCTTTTGACTTTTTCCTTTTCCAAGAAGTGTAGGGTCTTTGCTTTTTTGTCAAGGACAACACCTTTTTGTACTTTGGTACTTTTACTCATTTTTTCTATGTATGAGGATGAATAGAAACAGAAGTTCATCCTCTCTTTTGTTTAGTTTATCCTCCGTCATGAAGGACATTAATTTATCCTTATGCTTCAGTATTGCTTGTCTTCTGACATAGATTCATTTTCTTTTATGTTTTGACGTAAATTCATCCTTTCTTAAGTATTGTATATCCTCTATCTTTTGAGGTTACAATTTCATCCTCCACTTGTTTATCCTCTAACGTAGAGGACATGTTAAAATGTGTAAAATACACTTCATTTGATCAAGCAGGTCAGGAACCTGTTTTCGAAAATTGATACACTCAAGAGCACAAATTAGATAACATGTATAATCATAATCTTTGAAATAATTTTGTTATCATTGAAACATTTGAGAGAGATTTTGTATCAACACTCTCCCCCTTTTTTATGATGTCAAAATTCTTTAGATTGTGATTTTTATGAAAGAAATTGCATAAGTAATGATTTGATCATGCTCCCCCTCAACATATGCAAAATTTTAAAATATACCCCCCCTCAACATATGCATAAATATTTGAGATAATTATTTTGAACCAAAGTATGAATTCCTTTAATTGTTCATGGAAGTAGTGATTACAAAATGGTTCAAAAGAAAAAAAAAACATAAATAGGTAGCATAACTAATAAAGTGGATTGAAATGTAAAAGTTTCAAAAATCATCCTCTTAGACTGCAAAAAGTTGACAATTTTTGGCTCATAATCTTTATCCCTTAGGATTTGTCAACCATCAAAAAGTGTCATGGTCCTTAGAGCTATTTGGATGGAGAGGAATCATCGGAAGAGGATGAGGTTGAAGGGTGAGGAAGATCTGCATGAGGAGGTTGAGCCGGTAGCACAGTAGGATGAGCTCCGGGAGCGATGGTGGTGATAAGGTTTTTGATGACCCATTATATGAGAAGACCTTAGTGAATCAAGGTCTGTTGAAAAGGGGTTCAACTTCTGACTTTTTTTTTTCATCTTCAGACTTGGAAGAGGATGGTACATATCCTATTGGTTCATCCTTAGACCTTAAAGGAGGACGTTTTTAATTTACTGGTTTTATCCTCGGACATAAGGAGGATGGATTTTGAACCAAAAAAAATTATTTAAACATTTTTATTTCTATTTTGACATCCTGGTAATAGAAGTTTTTCTAAAATATTTTTAAAGCGTTCTTCCTGGAGAAGTTTAGTAAAAATGTCTACATGTTGGTTCTCGGTTTCAATAAAAATTAATTATATATCCCCTATTTGAACATGATCTGGTATGAAGTGATGTTTAATTTCAATATTTTAGATCTAGAATGTTGTATGAGATTTTTTGAAAGATTTATTGCACTAGTATTTTCACAGAGAATAGGTATTTTGATGTACCTTAGTGAATAGTCTTCAAGTTGATTTTTTATCCATAGCATTTGAGAAGAGCATTGTGCCGCTGAAACGTATTCAGCCTCAGTAGTTGATAAGGCAATGGTGCTTTGTTTCTTGTATGACCAACTTATGAGTGCCTGACCAAGAAATTGACAAGCTCTACTCGTACTTTTTCTTTCTACTTTATCTCCCGCATAGTCAGCATCGCAGTAAGCTGTAAGACCAAGATTTTGGCCTTTTTATTACCACAGACCAAGATCAGTTGTGCCAACAAGATATCTAAAGATTCTTTTTACAGCAGTAAGATGGGATTCTTTAGGTGATGATTGGAATCTAGCACATAGACCTACTACAAATACTATGTCTGATCTGCTAGCTGTTAGGTATAATAATGATCCAATCATTGCCCTATATTCTTTTTCAGATATGGGATTTCCTTCATCATATTTATGTAACGTTCAGGATGGGTGCATGGGGGTACCCATAATTTTGGCTGCATTCATATTGTATTTTTATAGAAGATCTTAGGTGTATTTTTCTTGAAAAATAAAGATGCCGGTTCCCAATTGTTTAATTTGTAAACCAAGAAATTTTTTTAATTCTCCCATCATGCTCATTTCAAATTCGCTTTGCATGAGGTTAGAAAAATCTTCAAACATCTTTTCATTTGTAGACCCAAAGATTATGTCGTCCACATATATTTGAACAATTAATAAATCCTCTTTAAGAGTTTTCTTGAAGAGTGTAGTGTCAATCTGTCCTCGTGAGAATCCATTTTCTTTAAGGATGGAACTTAACCTCTCATACCAAGCTCGAGGAGCTTGCTTTGATCCGTAAAGAGCTTTTGACAATTTGAACACATGGTTAGGCTTATTCTTGCTCACAAAACCAAGATGTTGGTGAACATATACTTCCTCATTTAAGAAACCATTGAAAAAGGCACTTTTAACATCCATTTGGAAAAGTTTGATACATTTATGAGTGGCATAAGCAAGGAGTATTTTGATAGCTTTAAGTCTAGTAACGGGTGCAAAAGTTTCATCATAGTCAATTCCTTCTTGTTGATTGTATCCTTGTGCTACTAGTCTAGCTTTGTGTCTGATGACTTCTCCATCCTCATTTGATTTTTTTCCTGATAATCGATCTTGTTCCAATGATGGTTTTGTCTTGAGGATTAGGCACAAGAACCCATACTTTGTTCCATTCAAATTGCGACAATTCCTCCATCATAACGTCAACCCATGATTTGTTAATGATTGCTTGTTCAATCATTTTTTGTTCAACTTGAGATATCATAGCCATGATATTTAAGTTTCCCTTCAACGATTGTCTAGTCCTGACTCCATCTGTAGTATTTCCAATGATTTGGTCAGGAGGATGATGAGTTACCATCTTCCATCCTCTAGGAGGTTGCTGAGAGGTTGAATCAGAATTATCCTCTTCATTTGAACCTTGATTTTTAGAGGATAAATGTTCATCTTCTTCATATTTATCTAAACACAAGTCATCAAACTCATCAAATATAACATGCATGGATTCCTCCACATTTTGGGTCTTAAGGTTATATATTCTATAGCGTTTTGACGATCTAGAGTATCCCAAAAAGATGCTTTTATCAGATTTTGGATCAAACTTTCCCAAATTTTCTTTATTATTTAAGATGTAACAATAACATCCAAATATATGAAAATATGAGATATTTGGTTTTCTACCTTTCCACAACTCGTATGGGTTTTTGATATAAAATTTTCTATTTGATACTCGGTTTGAAACATAGCAGGTTGTGTTGATTGCTTCAGCCAAAAAATATTTTTCAATGTTTGTTTCACTCAAAATTGTTCTAGCCATTTGTTGTAGAGTTCTATTTTTTTCCTTTCAACAACTCCATTTTGTTGAGGAGTTCTTAGACAAGAAAAATTATGTGATATCCCATTTTCATCAAAAAGATTTTTGAAAGATTCATTTTCGAATTCTCCACCGTGATCACTTCCCATAGAGATAATGTTTGTTCCTTTTTCATTTTGAATCTTTTTACAAAAATTACGAAATGCCTCAAAAGCTTCATCTTTATGTTTCAAAAACAGAACGCAAGTAAATCGTGAGAAATCATCAACAATTACAAATTCATATCTTTTTCCACTAAAACTTGGAGTTTTGATGGGACCAAAGAGGTCAATATGAAGAAGTTCAAGAGGTTGATTTGTTGAAACAATATTTTTTGGGTGAAAGCTACTTTTGACTTGTTTTCCTTTGGCACACGCTTCACATATCTTGTCTTTCTCAAAATTTGTTTTTGGAAGACCTTTAACCAATTCTAATTTTGATAGTTTAGAAATGGTGTTTAAACTTGTATGACCAGCTCGTTTGTGCCAAATCCGTTTATTCTTTTCAATAGACATAAAACAAGATTCAATAGGCAAGTTATCCAGATATAATTTATACAAATTCTTTTTTCTAATCCCAGAGAAAAAAACTTTACCTGAGAGTGAGTGTTTAACCTCGCATATAGTGGGTTTAAAAATTACTTCAAATCCACTATCACAGAGTTGGCTAATACTCAGCAAGTTGTGTTTTAAACCATCCACATATTGAACATTTTCTATCTTGGCAGAATTATTGTTTACAATTGTAACGCCTCGGATTTTAATCCAAAACGTTACTTAAAAAAAAAACTTATTGTTTAGAAAAGTTTACGATTTTTTTTTTGAATACTTAACATTTATTCATTTAAATAATTAGTAACAAGCACGTTATTTAATATCATTAAGAAAATATTTATTCAAAATTTAAAACAAGGTAAATGAATTATTCCTAGCGGAAGGGAACCACTTCCGTATTTCTACAATTTTAGTATATATTAAAAGTTTGTGACAAACGATTAAAAAGAAATTAGAAATATTGGACAATTCTATTATTACAAAATTGTCTTGAAAAACCCATGTTTACCCCACGTTCGCCACACGTCAGTACTCATTAAGTAATCTTGAATCTCCTTGAACTCATTAGTACCTAAAATGTTGTTGTAAGGGTCAATTTTTTCCATCATCCACATCAAACCAAAGCTAAACATATAGAAGAATAACACAAAACATATAAAAGTAAAAACTTCCAATTTAAAAGAAAAAATGCGCACACCGATAAATTGTATATCAAAACATATGCATAATGCATGCTCCTAAAACTATATGATCCGGATATAAACCTGCCACTAAGGCAACTTCCACACAGAAAGGTGACCCATACCAATGGGGAAAACGAACCTGCCACTAAGGCAAATCCCACGAAGATGCATACGCCTTGACATTATGATATAGTATCAAGAGATATATTCCCACACAGCCCACTAAGAATCGTGTCATATGCATTCAAAATTACTTTTTAAAATCATCACTTATTCACATATCACTAAGAACACATACCACACATCATTTTCATGATTATCACATATTCATAGACAAATAATCATAAAAATTATGACTTTCACCACATACACATAAAAATAGAAACTTTATATCATATAGGCCATAAAAATTACACTTCCACATATATAACAAGAAAATTCAAACTCCAACTCATATACATAATAAAAGTTAAAACTTTATCACATATAAGGTAAAAATTAAAACTTTATTTCATATTCATCGTGAAACTACAATTTTATCACACATAACATAAAATTTAATACTTTACTCCATATAAGTCATATATTACAATTCAATGTCAACAAAAATTGGAGTTTTATTATTTTAATCCATTAGTCTACATTTATTCATTTTAAAATAGAAGTAATTCATGATTATTTATTTCATGTCATCAAACCAACGGCCTAACTCTAATTTGTGTGGGGAAAAGCCCTTACCTTGACCGCTTTTCTTCCTAGTACAAAGCTTTAAGCCCCACGGAGTTGTTCACAAGGAAAAGAAGTTCCAAGCTTGGGTATACGAAGAAAATGAGGTGTGAAGGTGATGGTGGCTAGGGTTTCGGAATTCTTTTTGTTTTCTATTAGTGAGTATACAAAAATTGTGGACTTAGGGAAATTTAAAGTGAAAATTGTTGGTTAGATAATGTTAGGCCTAAATGAAGAATAAGAGGGATAAAATGTCACTTTTTTTTTTAACCTTGATCATAAAAACCAAGCCACAAACACATAGCCCAAATTTATACTCATTCAAGTGGGCTGGGTCACACTAAGCCTCAAACCCTTAGCCCAAATTCTTCTTGCACTAGGAAAACACATCTACATATAATATATCTCTACTTAAATATATATATATATATATATATATATATATATATATATATATATATACACATATATATATATATATATATATATTATGTTTAAACTCCCCATTGATTAAATAATTCTTACTAATAACTTTATCAACTACACAAGTCGAACAAGGCAAATAATTATCACACATAATTTAATATTGAATAATATTGATAGGTTCTAATTATTTTTAAATAATAATTTAGAGGATGTTACAATACTCACCCCCTTAAAAATAGTTTCGTCCTCGAAACTAGGTAGACATAAACAGATTAGGGTAGAGTTCTCTCATCTTTTCCTCTAATTCCCAAGTTGCATCTCCAGTCGTTTGGTCCCAAATCACCTTTACCAAGGCGATCTCCTTACCTCGTAGGTGCTTAGTAGTCCTATCTCCAATGCTTAGTGGTGGAATTACAAAGGAAAGGTTCTCCTTTAACTGAATATCATCTGGCGTGATAATATGGGAAGGATCAGCCATGTACTTGCTCAACTGTGACACATGGAATACGTCGTGTAGTTTGGCCAGACTCGGAGGCAAGGCAATTTGATAAGCTACGAGACCCACACGTCGGAGGATCTGATATGGGCCAATGAATTTAGGAGTGAGCTTCTGAGACTTCAGTGCCCTACCAACTCCAGTAGTAGGCGTCACATGTTTGCCCTCTTGAAACTCCAGCGATTTCCTTCGTTGGTCGGCATAACTCTTTTGTCTGCTTTGTGTGTTCTTCATTCTTTCTTGGATTAGACGAACTTTATTTGTGGTCTGTTGTACCAATTCTGGCCCCACCATTAGGTTCTCACCATCCTGATACCAACACAAAGGAGTTTGACACTTACACCCATATAGAGCCTCGTATGGTGTCATCCCAATGCTCGCATGATAGCTGTTGTTATAGGTGAACTCAACGAGAGGCAACATATTATCCCAACTTCCTCGCTCATCCAACACACACGCTCTCAGTAAATCCTCCAAGGTCTGAATAGTCCTTTCTGTTTGTCCATCGGTTTGAGGGTGATAGGCTAATTTCAATCTCAACTTAGTACCTAGCGCCTCATGTAATGCTCCCCACAAACGAGAAATGAACTTCGGGTCTCTATCTGACACAATGCTGGAGGGTACCCCATGTAGTCTAACAATCTCGGCAATGTAGATCTCTGCAAGCTTAGTCACATCATAAGTAGTCCTCACGGGTATAAAATGGGAAGATTTGGTCAACCTGTCGACAATCACCCAAATGGAGTCAAACTTCCGTTGAGTCTTCGGCAATGCTACCACGAAATCCATAGATATACTATCCCATTTCCATACTGGTATATCTAATGACCTTAGTAGTCCCTCTGGTTTCTGATGCTCTACCTTGGCTTTTTGTGAAGTCAAACATGAAGCCACATATTCTGCTACCTGTTTCTTCATTCCCGATCACCAGAATTTTTGCTTAAGGTCTTTATACATTTTGGTGGTACCAGGGTGAATACTCAACTTGCTTTTATGGGCCTCATCCAAGATAGTCTTCCTTTATTCTGTATTGTCGGGTATACAAACACGTTCATTACATCTCAAAACATCGTCTGGGCCCACCTCAAATTCAGGTGCCTTCCCGACCTCGATCAACTTCCTTTTCTATTTAGTCAACACGTCTGTAACTTGGAGAACTTTAATCCCATTCATCAATTCACTATCTATAATGATCATTCCACATTGCACTTTCCCCAATGGGGAATCCAAATTAAGATCCAAGTCACGAAACTTCTCTAACAACTCCAACCCCTTCATTGTTACAAACGAGAGATGAACTCGCTTCCTGCTTAGGGCATCAGCTACCACATTTGCTTTCCCTAGATGGTAATGCAACGTGAACTCATAGTCTTTAATGAACTTCATCCATCTCCTCTGCCTAATGTTAAGTTCCTTTTGATCAAACAAGTATTTCAAACTCTTATGGTCAATAAATACATCAAAACTACACCCATATAGATAATGTCTCCAAATTTTCAATGCGAAGACAATTGCCGCTAACTCCAAGTCATGAGTGGGATAATTCTTTTCATGCACCTTTAATTGCCTTGAGGCATAGGCCACTACTCGTTTGTTCTACATCAGCACACAACCCAAACCCTGGTAGGAAGCATCACAATAAACTTCATTAGGCTCTTCTGGTTGTGGCAACACTAACACTGGGGACATAGTTAGCTTCTCCTTCATCAGTTGGAAACTCTTCTCACACACCTCAGTCCACGCATAAATCTGGTTCTTCTTCGTAAGGTGTGTCAATGGGGCAGCAATCTTGGAAAATCCCTCAATAGATCTCCTATAGTACCCGGCCAAACCCAGAAAACTTCTAATCTCTGTGACTGTCTGCGGTTGTTTCCATGCCATCACGGCTTCTACCTTAGATGGGTCGACAGCAATCCCTTCCTTAGAAATTACATGTCCCAAGAACTTCACCTCTTCCAACCAAGATTCACATTTTCCTAGATTGGCATATAGTTGTTGCTCCTTCAGTACTTGTAGGGCTTGACGCAAATGTTCCTCATGTTCTTCTCGGGTCTTGGAATAGATCAATATGTCATCAATAAAGATCACCACGAACTTGTCTAAGAATGGACGGAAGATACGATTCATATAATCCATGAAGATAGCTGGTGCATTGGTCACTCCGAAGGGCATCACCAAGTACTCATAATGCCCATAACGCGTTCTGAAGGCCGTCTTGGATATATCATCTTCTTTCACCCGAATCTGATGGTACCTTGACTTTAGATCAATCTTAGAAAACACCTCTGCCCCTCTGAGTTGGTCCATTAAATCATCAATGCGGGGTAAGGGGTATCTATTTTTTATTGTGACCTTGTTGAGTTGTCGGTAATCAACGCACAGTCTCGACTTTCCATCCTTCTTCTTGACCAATAATACGGGGGCTCCCCATGGTGACACACTAGGCCGAATGAATTTCTTAGACAGAAGGTCTTCCAATTGGTTCTTTAGTTCTGATATCTCTAAGAGGGCCATTCTGTAAGGAGCGATAGAGATGGGTCCAGTACCTGGAATGACATCGATAGAAAATTCGACGTCGCGGACTGGGGTAATCCTGGTACGTTTGGTGGGAAAACTTCAGAGAAATCCTTCACCACTGAGATCTCATTGACAACAACCTCTGGAGTCATACTGATGGAGTTGAGAAACACATATTTTTGAACTCCTCCCTTCAGAGAAAACTTTAGTCTGTTAGCCGAAAGGAACTTTGAAATGTCAGGATATGGAAATATCACATTTCGTCGGGCGCAATCTAACATGACGTAGTTGCTAGACAACCAATCCATTCCCAAAATTACTCCAAGATGTTTCAGAGGAATACAAATTAAATCGACCTTAAAATTCATTTTAAACACAGTCAGTGGGCATTGCAAGCACGCCGAATTACATTTTACTGGTTCAGCAGAGGGGAGGGTAACCAGTAAATCGAAGGGTAAAGTAGTGACAGCAAGTTGGAGCGAGTCCACCCAATCTAATGAAATGAACGAGTGTGTCGCTCTAGAATCATATGTCACAGAATGTATCTTTCCAGCTATTAAACACTCACCTTGAATAAGTTCTGAGGAAGATGGTGCTTCTTCTCGACTAATATGATAAACACGTCCTCGAGCAGTAGAGCGTGCAACATCCTTGTTGTTGACAATATCCTTATTGTCGCTAGTGTCCTTCTCCCGATAAACTTTTGCAAGATGGCCTGGTTTCTGACAGACATAACATATCCTGGTTCTTCCGGGACACTCAGCTATCCTACGTCCCTCCTGTCCACAATGATAGCATCGAGTAGTACGCATTGGGTTCTGCGCTGGATTCTGAGGCCTCTGATCTCCCACGTTTTGGGGGCCTGATCGATCTCTAGCAATCCCTTGTGGGCGGGCATAAGGCTTTTGTTGTTGAAACTGTCTGCCTCTATTTTGTTGGTCACCAATTCCCTGTTCAAAGGTAATATTTAGAGACACAACCCCATAAGTTAAATGATAAGGTTGTGGTTGACTTCTACCTGAGGTCTCGCCGGTCCACCAATAACACCTTTGTTCAGGCGGTCCCGTTTCATGATCTCCACCTTTTTGCATTTCTCCACCAGCACCTGATATTGACGTATCTCTAGGGGTCCACAGACTCCTTAATCTCATACCTGAGCCCGCTTTCAAACCTCTCGCACATGTACTCTTCATCCACTTGGTTACGGAAGTAGCGAAAATGTTTTGCTAGGGACTCAAACTTTGCCGCATACTCGAACACCGTGAGACTTCCCTGATATAGTCTTAGGAATTGGGCTTCTTTCTCAGCCCTGGCACTCTTCAGAAAATATTTGTCCAAGAACTTTCTCTTGAAGACTTCCCAAGTCACCTCTTCGTGGTTTCCTTCTGTTGAAGTTGTGGGATTTTAAAGAAAAGGAAGAAAGAAAATAATAAGGGTTTGAATATTATTGATAATAGCTTAATGCTGACTTTATTACAAAAGACTCAATACTAATCTCTATTTATAGAGAAACATAGACTAAATCCTAAATTAGAAACAAATCATAATAATAATGAGAGATATTCTAAGATACTCTATGAATATAAATTAATCCTAGGAAATAACTCAAGATACTCTAATATAATATAATAGTTATTATAAGATATTTTCTAATATTCTAACACTCCCCCTCAAGTTAAAGCTTACTAAGCTTTAGCTTGCTACAAGAAAACAATGTTTTGCTCCACAAAATAATAAAAAAGGATGGAAAGGTAACTCAGGGATGCATGTGAAGTCGGAGAGAATTGCTATAAATATAGCCTAGCCAGATAGTTTGATTGATCATCAGCCTGAGAGAAATTCATGGCAGGCAATTGAACAAAGCAAACTCCGTTCTTCTAAAAAACTGCATTTAATGGAGACTCAAAATATTTAAACTTGAATCTGCTTCAAGGAGAGAGAGGCGTGCTTCAAGGAGAGAAAGGCAAGGCCAGTGCATCTGGGACAAATTGCCAAGATAAAGTAAGTCATGAAAATAAAAGACACCGTTAGAATAACCACCAACGGAAGAAGTCATCACTAATATAATTCATATGTGGAAAAAGAGACACCACCAGAATGATCGTCGGTGGGAATATAAGCCACTATTATAATCTATTAATAATAACTAAATTGCATGACAAACATTGAAGAAGAAGCAGCGCGACTCTAACGAAACAAAGTCATGATCGATCAACGGAATAAGAAAATGCGTCCAAAACAGGAGAGATAATGGCTGTTTGAACAATGACACATATTTTCGTTGATCAAAATTGGAGAGTAAGGGCAGATCTGAAACCATCGAAAAGAGAATAATCGTGCACCAAGAAGAATCCCATCAATTGAATTGCAAATCTTCCAAACCTGTCAGCTAAGAGCTCACTCACAAGGGCTGCAACAGCTGCCACGACAAAGGCTGGAGAGTTTCCTCCACCAAAAAATATGATCCCACGATCCACTTCCCAAGGACACCACAATCTATGCACAGAACCTATGCACATTGAGATTACACCATAGCGACAATCCTTGCCACGACGCTTCATCTCATTCAACAAAGTTGCAACGGAGCGCGCACCTGTGGCGCCTAAAGGATGCCCAAGAGCGATCGCACCACCATTGACATTGACTCTACTTGGATCAAGACCCAATTTCTTGCATGAATAAACAAAATGTGATGCAAATGAGTCATTGATTTTGAACAAGTTGATGTCACCAAGTTCAAGACTAGCAGATTTCACTGCAGCTGGAATAGCAAAAGCTGGACCAACACCCATGATAGCAGGATCAACACCAACGGCGGCAAAACTCCTGAAGATTCCAAGAATAGGAATCCCCTTTTGGACAGCCACACTTCTCTTCATGAAGAGCACCGCGGCAGCACCATCACTTACTTGGCTAGCATTCCCTGCAGTTGTGGTTCCATCCTTTTTAAATGCAGGCTTTAGCTTTGCTAGATCCGTCATATTTGCGTTTGGCCGGAAACCATCATCAACAGAAACAATAATTTGCTTATCCTTTAGGCGCACGTCAGGAAATTCATCCTTCAGAAGGGAAAGGAAAATAGGAAGAAGCTGCTCAATTGTTGCTTCCTTTCCTAAGACTGGAGCCATTCCCATTATTACTGAAGCCAGAGCAGAGCGGACATGCTGTGAAGAATCAGATGACAATCCCTTTACACAAGGAAGAATATGCTGAATCGCAAGATCTGGACTTAAAATCCGGCAAAACTTGGTCACTTTCCCAGCAGCTGCTATGCGTACCTCAGCCTCATTATCTCGAAGCAGTCGAACATAAGCAGGAACCAATTCCACTCTGGTAGGTTCAGGCCCTACAGCTTCACAGAGCTCATACAATTGATTTGCAACCATGTAACGCACACGCCAAGACTTATCCTGGGAGAAATTAACAATAACTGGGAGTATATGTGCAACACAATCTTGTGGCTCCAACAGTTTTCCAAGAGCAACACAACCCTCCACAGCCAACAATCGGACAGAATCTTGATCATCCTGAGTAAGATCGTCAAAAATAGACATGATGTCAGCCTTCAAACGAGCATACTCAACAGTTGCAGCGAATTTCCCAAGATTTGTTGCAGCAGATCTTCTAACCATAGGCATGTCATCCTGACATAACTGACTGTATATTGATCTCAAAACTGTCTTTGATGTTTCTGGTGCACTTGGGTATGCAATATGGAATAGTCCACATGCAGAGACTCAGGCAGTAAACCATTAACCTGTTGCCAATCTCTTCACCAATGGGATAAAATATTCAACCAAATCACTTTCTCTCATTTGAGATCCAATTCGACAAAGTGACTCAACAGCGCTTTATGTGTTTAAATAGACTAAGGATAAACCCGCCGGTGATCGGAACGGATAAGGGATACGGCGGAGAAACCTAAACTTTTTTGGATTTTTTTTTTT
>JBBPBQ010000001.1:6710117-6722381 GCA_037974755.1 Cicer yamashitae | reverse complement strand
ACCTGTTGCCAATCTCTTCACCAATGGGATAAAATATTCAACCAAATCACTTTCTCTCATTTGAGATCCAATTCGACAAAGTGACTCAACAGCGCTTTATGTGTTTAAATAGACTAAGGATAAACCCGCCGGTGATCGGAACGGATAAGGGATACGGCGGAGAAACCTAAACTTTTTTGGATTTTTTTTTTTGAGGGCAGAGGGTTGTTTGCCGGAAAAGTCGCTGGAAACAGTGGCGGTGACGGCGGCAGTAGCGAACTGAACGGAAAACGAGTGAAACCAGTGTTGGAATGTAACACGATAGTGGTTTGAAAAAGGAATGATGATTATATTCCCTAACTGTTGGGAACTTAGAAGCGGAACAACAACAAGATTGTTCAAGGAGGATCGAAATAGGCTCTAGATACCATGTTGAAGTTGTGGGATTTTAAAGAAAAGGACGAAAGAAAATAATAAGGGTTTGAATATTATTGATAATAGCTTAATGCTGACTTTATTACAAAAGACTCAATACTAATCTCTATTTATAGAGAAACATAGACTAAATCCTAAATTAGAAACAAATCATAATAATAATGAGAGATATTCTAAGATACTCTATGAATATAAATTAATCCTAGGAAATAACTCAAGATACTCTAATATAATATAATAGTTATTATAAGATATTTTCTAATATTCTAACACCTTCCATCATTTTTCTCGCCCCCCGCCACCAGTATTCAGCTTCACCAATCAGTAAGTAGGCAGCATACTCCACTTTCGTGTCATCGGGGCAGTGGAGGATGTCAAATATCTTCTCAATCTCCTGCAGCCAAAGGTCAGCCTTGTCAGGGTCATGTTCCCCTTTAAATTTTGGCGGATCTTGTCGACGGAATTCGGATAGTCCCCTCATTGCAACAGCTGCTTCCTCCCTTAGGTCCCTCTGCGCATTACGTTGAGCTTGGATTGCAGCTTGTTGAGCCTGAACTGCAGCTTGTTGGGCCATTGCAGCAGCCATTGCATTCATGGCTTGGATTGCTTCAGTCATGTCACTTCCTCCTTGGGAGACTGATCGGTTTGCGCGACGAGCCATACTTCCTACAAATTATCTAATTAGGATAACACTATGATCTAATTATAACCTTACGGTTGTAAGGAAATATTTTATTCACGTCTATATAGTAGGTTTAGGTCACACAGCAAGTCGTGCACTAGAGGGCTTCCCAGGAAAGAGAGGTGGGTCAACGGACCACTTAATAACCAAGTCTTTCCTTAGCCAGAATCCCACTAGTACAACTTTTTACGGTATTACCTTTCCCTTCTATTATGGGGACAATAGGTTTGGGTCACACAGTAAGTCGTGTACTAGAGGGGTTCCCAGGAAAGAGAGGTGGGTCAATGGACCACTTAATAACCAAGTCTTTTGTTAGCCAGAATCCCGCTAATACAACTTTTTACAGTATTACCCTTCCTTTCTATTATGGGGATCCTAAAATTCTATAAGGTTAAATGTTTAAAACATTTTCATAAAAATTTAAATCATCACACAAAAATTAAATAATTAAGGAATATTCATAATTATTATAATTCAATTGGTCTAGTTAATAACGTCATTAAAGTGGAGACCAATTAATTATTGTATATTTTCAAAACAAGTCAATCCAAATCAATACACAATAATTCCACATTATAGCAAAATAAAACTAATCATTTTACGATTCGTGACGATTAATTGATAATGTCATAAATGTACAAACAATTATTACATAACGTCAAATTTTATCACGATTAGTAAATTATTAAAAATTCAAATCACGAGTAGTAAATTCACAACATCATTATAGTAAATTCATAACATCAATAAATCACAACAATTAAATTAATAACATAGGTTCAATTGGTAGTGGGACTGTGTGGAGCCGGTACTTATCCCCCAGGTACCGGGCTCGAATCCCACGGAAGGCAAAAACTCGTTATTTCCACTGGGTGGTTAGGGGGGACGAGAGTAACGAGTTTTTGCCAGTGGGATTCGATCCCGGTACCTGGGGGATAAGTACCGCCTCCACACAGTCCCACTATCAATTGAGCCACAACAATAATACCTGTTTCTTTAATTTGGGCTTTGTCATTGTTTCCAAAAGTGAATGATCCTCCATCCTTTTTCACCAAAGAAATAAAGCAATCCTTATCCACTGTCCAAGAACCAAGGCTTTCTTTTGTTGATCAAAGAATGTTCTTGTGTTATAGTTTAAAAGTGACTTAGGTACCCGTATAGTGTTGCGTCCTTGTTGGTTAGTATTTCCTCTTGTAAGGATTTTCTTTTTGTGATAGCATGTAGAGTCAAGGTGCCCATACTTACCACAGAATGAACATCCTTTCTTGATTTTGTCAGCCTTTTTCTTGGCATGACAATTTTTAATAATTATGTCCCGATTTTTTGCAAAAAGTACATTTTGGTATATCCTCTTGTTTTTGAGGTAGAAAGAAGTTTTCGTATAATTTTTTTTTGAGAGCTTTTAAAGCCAATACCAGCTTTGTCAAAAATTCCAGATTGAGAACCCATAATGTTTTGAAAAGTCTCAGTGGATTTAACAAAATTGGTAATGTCCTTTTTTAGTTCTTCAACTTTTCTTTTTAAACTCCTATTTTCTGTTTCCTCTTCTAGAGGATGAATTTTGACATTTTTTTTGTTAAGAATTTTTTGCAGCTCAAACAATTTTTTATGAGATTGCTGCAAGTCCAAAATGATTTTTTCATATTTATCATTCTTAGCTTGAAGTTCCTTATTAAGCTTCTTTATCTCATAAAATTGATTTTTAAGAAAACCACATTTATGAGATAGAGTGTTTGAGTCATTTAGTAAATTATCAAATTCTATTTCTAGTTTTTCAAATGAAGGACAAAGTTCTCTTATGTTTACCTCTTTAGTATCTGAATTTTCAAATAGACAGAGATTTGCTTCTTCTTCCTTTTCATGTTTAGAGGATGAGCCATCACTGTCATCCCATGTAGCCATCATAGATTTATTTTTGTAGGGAAATCTTCTTGGGTTTCTTTGGCTTAGAGGACACTCAATTTTGTAGTGTCCTATCTTGTTGCATCCAAAACATGTTATCTGACTTTTGTCAGATTTTTTCTTTTGATGAGCTCTTTTATCTGGTCCTCTATGATTCATTATCCTCTAAATTCTTTTAGATATCAGAGCAAGTTCATCCTCTTCCTCGGATAGAGGATATTCGAAGTTTTCTACTTTTATGACTTCTTCAGCTCGTTTGGAGGATGGACTTTCTGTTTGATTTGTTTTAAGAGCAACCATTTTTTCCTTTTTGCTTGGTTTATCTGAGAGCAACAATGGTTCATGTCCCCTTAGAGTTCCAACAAGATCTTCTAATTTCATGGTAGGCAAGTTTCTTTCTTTTATGATGGCAGTCTCCATTGGTTTCCATTCTCTTGGTAGACTCCTTAGAATTTTCTTATCCTCTCTTGGACAGAATATTCTTTTCCAAGGGACCGCAGGCTATTTAGTATGATAGTGAATTTTGAAAACATTTCATCAATCGTTTCTTCCTCTTCATTTCGAATAGTTCAAATTTTGTTACTCCCATGTCAATCCTTGCTTCTTTTACGTGACTTGATCCTTCATGATGGATCTTCAAAGTGTCCCATAGTTACTTAGAGCTTTTGCATTCTTCAATTGTGTCATATTCTTCCCTGCTTATTGCACACGTTAGAAATAAATGAGCTTTAGAGTTTAGGAGTACCTTGACATTTTCATCAGCAGTCCATTGTGCTTGAGGTTTTTCATCTGATTTTGAATCAACATTGTTTGTTTTGATAACGTGACTTCCATTTTCAACGACATACCACATGTTGTTGTCTTGTGATATGAGAAACAATCTCATTTTTCCTTTCCAATGATAGTAATCTGTGCCATCGAAGTAGGGTGGTCTACAAGAGGATCCTCCTTCAGGAACATATTTAGCTTTTGACATTTTTCTTTTTCTTGTAAAATGTAATTTTAGGAGGATAAACGTTTGTAATTGAAAGGTGCTTTAGACAAAATAATAAGTAGAGAGTATAGAAAAGACATACAAATTTGTACTGGTACACCCAAAATGGGTTACATCCAATTCTCACTAACTTGTGAGTTTCACTATAGTTCAAAATGCCTTGTCCTCTAACGGGACTCTTTTTCTCTGTGTTTGTTCTTAGCCTCACCAGGCTTACAATTTCTTTCTTCTTGAATTACAGTTATCACCATGTTTAAAATAACTTGAGGAAATAAAGATTTTGCGAGTAGTGATAAGTGTATGATTTTTTTTTCTCTCTAATAAACTTTCTAAGAGGATACTTGTAAAGATATAGTTAAGAACAATAGAAAGTATTATGAGAAGATGAGATTGCACTTCTCAGCTTTTAGTATTTCACTTTTGTATGAGTTGTTATGTATTTAATGAGGACGAGTTCTTCTCCTTTTATAAAAGGTGATGATGCTTTCATTTACTAAGAAAAGTAAAAACTATCTGTCGGAGTCTTGTTTAACTGTCCATGGTCTTTTTCTTGAATTGCAAAAATGCCATTCATCTGTCCTTGTAAGAGTAAAGCTTCGAAGGATGAGTTTGCAGTTATGTCCTTCGATGGAATTTATTAAAGATTTTGATTTTGAGCTTAACTATCACCTTGGAAAGGTCAATGTAGTAGTCGATGCCTTGAGTAGGAAGACTTTGAGTGTGTCCGCTTTAATGGATAAGCATAGTGAGTTGTTGGAACTGTTTAGAGATCTTAGTTTAGTTTTTGAAGTGACACTAGAAAGTATTAAATTGGGAATGTTGAAGGTAACAAGTGGACTATTAGAAAAGATTCAAAAGTTGGATTTACACCTTTTGGATAAGTTATAATTTGTGTACCCGATGTAGATGAGTTAAGAAAGTTGATCTTAGAGGAATCACATAGAAGTTGTCTAAGTATTCATGCTAGAGTCATAAAGATGTATAAGGACCTCAAGAAGATATTTTGGTGGTCTAGAATGAAAAAGTACGTTGCTGAGTTTGTGTGCACTTGTTCGACCTATCAGAAGTCTAAGGTAGAACACTAGAAACCTTCATACTTGATGCAACCTTTGAGTATTGCCAAATGGAAGTGGGATAACATCTCTTTGGACTTTGTTGTTCAGGCATTAAAAATGCAATAGCTTACTCCTTGATTCATAGGGCCTTATCAAATTCTTAAACATGTCAGTAACATAGCATATCAGATTGTGTTATCTCGGTATCTTTCTACTCTTCATAGTGTCTTCCACGTGTCTCAACTTCGCAAGTACATTCCTAATCATTTGCATGTGATTGAGTCGGACGAGTTCCAAATAAAAGAGAATCTAACTTTTGAGACTTTACAGCTACGAATTATGGACCGAAAGGTCAAAGAATTAAGGGGGTAAGATGATTTTGTTGGTTAAGGTTGTCTGGGGAGGTGCTATTGGTGGAAGTGTTACGTGGGAAGTCGAAAGTCAAATGCGCGATTCATATCCAGAGCTGTTTTCGTCAAATAAAATTCGAGGATGAAATTTCTTCAATAGGGAGAGAAATGTAACACCTCACCTTTTTATTATTATATTTTAGTAATATGGAGATAAATTATTATTATTATTATTATTATTATTATTATTATTATTATTATTATTGTTTTTGTTATTATTGTTATCATTATTCTATTTATGTGCTTTGTTATTATAATTTTATCTTATATCAAAAAGTCTAAAATTGTTTTACGTCTAAAAGCTTTGGTTTATTTTAATTATAATTTAAAATTATATATAGTGTTCACTAGGTATAGTAAATAAACACTATTAGTCCCATGTAGATATACGGTTCATCTATTTTAATATCAAAAGTTATTCATACATTATATTTATTTAACAATATATAATTTTGTTTTTTGTTTTAAAAAATAAAATAAAATAAGACATTTGACTATATTAATAAAATCATATGTATACACTACACTAAAAAAAGACTTTAACAGCACTTTATTCATGCATTTAACAGCGCTACAGTATGTAGCATTATTAATAGATACAGTATGGAATTGTCATTTTATATATATTTATCATGATTTAGTAATTTATATAAAGTATTGATGTTATATTTATTTATTTTGTAATTTTGACTATTCTCTAATGATGGTAGTATTTTAATGTGAGTATTTTCAACAATAAGTAGAATTATAGTGATTATTTTGAATACGAGAGTTTCAGTTATTAATAATATGTATTTTTTTAAAATTTAATTATTTTAATTACTCTAATTTAAAAAACATTAGTTTTGAAATATTATTAATATTTATTAATGAGATTGTGTTTAAAAAAATTAGTTTTAATAACTGTTGGTTTTATTTTAAAAAAATAAAAGAAAGGAGTAAAATGTGGTATATGAGTTAGATCCACATGCAAGAGTAAAACCTAATTAAATAATAATAAACAAAAAATTAATTGAAAAGGAAAACAAAGAAACTATGAGAAAGACAGAGTGAGACAGAAGAGGAGCGGCGGTAGTACTAAACTTGAGAAAAGGAAGAAAATTGGCATCGGTGAACGATAACTATTCAAGAAAAATTTCCCCGTTTTTATCCAAATTTTAGTATGTTGTTTTATACATTTAGTTAGTCAATTAAACATACTTTCTCAAAATTTTAACAATCCCAATTTCTCTCTAAAATACGTGACTTCTCAGATTATAGAATTGTTATTTTACACCCGTCTTCATCGTAAATTTGATTTTAGTGAAATCAACGCCAAACGATCGCGTGAATAGTGGCTATATTATCCATTGATTATTTTCCGATTTAGAGTAAGCTTACTAGACTCAATTTCAGAATTGACCAATGCTCTCTTTCCAGCCACATCAACACCAATAGCAACTTCCAACTTTAAGAGTATCCTTCTGGAATTTTGTTTTCTTGTTTCTTTTTTGCTTTGTATATAACATGTAGTCAACAAAACTTATACAACAAATACGTTGGTAAATAACATAGTAAAGTCACATGTTAATAAAATTGAGTAGATAATTACTAACACAAATTGTAGAGTCTAGTCACATGTTAACTACACAAGCATAAATCATAAAAAAATATTGATGAAAACAAAGTTTAATATACAAAGAGAGTATATGTAACATACATCGGCCTTACCGACAAGTATTAGCAGGTCGAAATTGTGGTATACTAGATAGTTGTAACCAATCTTAGACTTCTTCAGTGTGTGCGCTTTAGAAGCTGCAAGATAACAAAACACAACAAAAATACATTGATGCTTTAAAGAAGATTAATAATAGAATACAACAACACTAAATGTGTGTTATTAAATTCAAAGACATTTAGATAACTAAAACTCATTTTTTATCCTTATAACCAAAATCATGAACTAGGGTCATCTTTCCTCTTTTTTTCATTACACCTGGTTGAAAATCACAAAACCAAATAAAGGAAAACTTCAATGTTTTTAGGCCAGCTAAGTTATTAAAGTAGCATGACAGCGTTCCATATGTTATGTTATTAACTATAAAATGTATCAGAGAAGATATAAATTACCGGAAACACAAAAATGTAGTCAAATGCCACAAAGAATTTAAATGAAGAAATAATATATGTTTAGCTAGAGTAATAATTAAATTGCTAATAAGTAGAATATATATATATTATATATCACCTCAAAACATAAACATGGTGAAGGTTTACAGTTGACCATGACAATAGCATCCTTCTTATTATCCTATTTCAAATAAAATTTCCACAAATAAGTAACTAAGAGTAATTTTAACAATTGCTAGAACATTAGCATCTAGTACTACCTTTTCAAACTTATATCAGTTTTTCTTCTTTATTGTTTTTGTTATCTTCTCTTGTATTCAACTATTTTCATATACATTATGAACTATAAATTTCATATCAGATGTAGAAATTCTGGTTTGTTGTAAAGATAGAAAAACAATATATATTGTTACACATAAATCTCGTTTGAAGTTACTTCTAAATTTTTACCTCTTTATATTTCAACTGATTGTATTCTTATCTTGCACCTATTTGACAGAGTACTATCATAATTTATAAGAAACATATTGCAAACTAGGTACATCTAAATGTATCAAATCCAACAACAATATAAAACATTATAACATAATTTTTCTTTTTTTCCTTATTTTAAAAATGTAATCCCTATAAGCCCTTATTTCACAAATGTAACCATATAAGTGCAAGAATGAAATTATGAAAATTAAATCAATTGACTTAAAGTTGGCGGCGACAACAACAAATAGTGGTGATAACATAGACAACAATGAATAATTATGACAATAACAAACGATGATGACAATACAAACGGTGACAACATTAACAAATAGTGGCGATAACAACGAACGGCGACCATAACAATGAACACGGTTGAGATAACAATAAATGGTGTCTAAACCAACAAACGAACGTCACATAGGAATGTCGACGAAGGAAAATAACGCAGGGGACGTCGGCGAGGAATGGAGAGGAAGGAAGATGATGTAGAAGGAATGAAGATGGAGGAGAAAACGTTAGTCAATCAGAATGGACGTCAGGGAGAAATGAACGGCGATGAAGAAAAAGGGTTTTTTTTAGGGTTATCTATTTTGTACTAGTGGATGGTGGAGAGAAGAGGGACGATTTGGAACAATGGTGGAGAGAAGAGAAACAATTTATGGACAATGGTGTATAGAAGAGGAACGATTTATGGGGTATGTGAGGAGAGGAGAAGGTTCACAATTGAAGGGGAGGGTTCACGGTCAAAGAGGAGACGCAGTTTGATCACTAGGTTTAATTAGGAACATCATAGATCGACATGTAATTTTTTTTGCATTTTTTTAATATTTTTTATCGTACATTTACAACATTTTTTGTCAAAAGTGCTTTTAAAGGGTTCGTGTTTTTTAAGTTTTAATATTGTAGCGCTTTTTAAAGAAAGCGTTGTTAAATATATGCTATAAAATCTAAATTTTGGTATAGTTTGACAACACTTTTAGAAAAAATGTTTTCTAAGGCTCTGTGTTTTTTAAAAAAATATAATATAACAACATTTTTACTTAACAAGCGTTGTTAAAGGTGCGATATTAAATAAAAATTTTCGTGTAGTGATTGTATTAAATATATCTATGGAGGATAGTAAAAATAGTAAATAATTTATTTATTTTTAGCAAGTAATTACTTTTTATTTTGCTGCTGTGTTGTTTTATTACTTCCGCATATTAATAGAGACGGTGGTTGACGAAGACGCGACAGACTTGATTTTGTAGTATAATATTATGTGGGATGAGCGGGAATACTGTAATTTCTCAGAGATTCTTTCGAGGCTTACCACGTATGGTTGAGTCCAATTGAATAATAATAATTAAAATATGAATGGTAACAATGAGGTAACACTGATAGACCTTGAGGGTGCCTCTGGTGCGGAATTCCTAAATGGATTAGTGGGTTGTTCCCTAAGGCAGGAGGCTATCGTGCAACACATGGTACCTCGGTCGTCGCATTTCTAAAGATTAACATGATATGCTAAATAGGTACATGATGTTATTTACCTTGTAATTGTTTTTGAAAGTTTACATTTTTCTTTACGAGAAATTTCTCTACTTGATGATAAAATTCAAAAATATTAATTTAGAGTTTAAGGTGTCACAATAATATTTTTCATTTTTTAAAAATAAATAAAATAATATATTTAGTTTTCCATTTGACTATTGTGTCACGCATTCCAAAGCAATTTCACCTTGAAAATAAAGAAGTTATAAATGATGGATTTCTAAGGGAGAAACAAATATTGAGTAAATGGCTTTAAATGAATACTAAACATGTTGATAAAGGTATACATAATTAGGCTCAAAGTTTACCCCTGCATCTAGTATTAAATATTCCATCTGGCCCAAATTTTATTTCATTTTGATAATTTCAAAAAATAAAAAAAATTTAATTAAATATTAAATAGAAAAGAGAAGTCATATTTTGTTATCCATATTAGAAGAAAGAAAATTATTAATATTTGGCAAACGAAGGTAAACACGAAGATTTGTTTTAAATTTAGACAAATTCTACTATACAATAAAAAAAGAAGGTGAGTTTGGTACTATGAAGATTTTGGTCAATGGTTTTATTTTATTTGTCCACGTATAAATTATTATATTATATATTAAAATTAAAGTTTTGTTACATGGATCTATAAATAACTTATAGATTAAATAAAAATTCTATTCCAAATTGTATCCATACCACCAAATCAAATTTTCTAAAGAAAACTATTCACATTTATCATTTTTAAACTAAATAAAAGACCAAAAACAGTAAATTTGTGTCTTTAATCACTTTCAACTTCTACGTTCCAATTATTTCTACTGTACAAGTAGTATTGTTAGACAATGCAACATGGTTCGTGTCATGTATGTTAAATTATTTTTAATTAGAAAATTTGTATGAGATAGTGAGAATGAATATCTAAAAATAAATTGTATTTTCATTTAATATATCAATTGTTACAATTTCTTTTTTGCTCTACCCACATTCAATGTACTAGCTACCCGCTAGAGTCTGCCACCCACAATGTAGTATCTACCCGCTCGAGTCCACCATACAATCCATTACAAAACTGAATCATATGTTTTATATCATAAACATTGTTTCCGAAAAAATTCTAACAGAATCTTCACCAAACACCCAAAATCATAAGCACCGTGGAATGTAATCCAAACAACGGATTTATTCAAACACGAGTCCGGAAGTAAGCAACCTTTCACCAAAACGTGCAGAATCTATACAGTAGGAAATATTGCGGCTGAAATCAATCCCTTTAAGTCGGAGCAAGTCAATAGAAGCTGGATTATGAGGATCTCGCTCCACATCAAAATTGCAGAAATTGAATTCCCATATATAACCGTTGTTGGTTTCAAACTGAGGAAGGTTTCAAATCATCGACGTTAGCCTTGAGGTATTTATAGCAGTCGACAGGTTGAAGTTCACGGCGGTGGTAAGGTTTGGTGGCGTCAACCTTGGGTAAATGAATAACGGCGGGAAACTCTGTATCCATCGAGATGAAAGGATGCTTAGCAATAACAGTATGAATCAGATAGAATTCGTACTCTAAATTAGACGCCCAAACTTCCCTGATCAAAATTGGTGGCTTTGTAACATGTTCTTGAGTTGGTTTATACATTTTGAATTTTTTGATGTTGAAATCGGATTTGGGAGAAGAGAGATAAAAGAACGCTCGAACACTTTGATCGGTAATGAAGAAGTGGGGATTACAAGAGTTTTATAGTTCAGACAAGAAGTGGGGATTGTTATAATTGCGCGATATTTTAGAGCATCAGTTACGGTTAGATTAATTCATTATATTAGATTAATTGATTTCATTTGTTAAAAAGATTTAATTTATCGTAATTATAAAAAAAATATGTTATTTTTTCAAACAAAATACTAATTTGATATGATTTGATTTATTTTTGTTGAAATTTTATATTTGATTTTATCACATAACAAAAAAAATTGGATTTACCGTCAGAAAAAAAATTAAATTTATATGTTTATAATCATTGACTATGACCCCTACCTTAAATTTGTTATTAAAAAAAAGATTTGATATTTCAAACTTATTATTTTCATTTTCCTTGGTTTTAAATTTACATAATGTTTATTCCTCTAATTTTTTTTTCTTGTTATTTCTTTTATGTTATATTTTTTACAGTTTTCAAAACTCCAAAAGAAATTCAATGAATTACTTACCATAAACGAAACTTTGTTATGTGAATACTTTGCATCTGAGTTTTCTGTTGTTGTTAAAATTGTATAAGTGAATTTTTTTTATTAATCAAAATAAAATTAATTGTTACTTTACAACTATCTTTAAGAATATTTAGACTAGGTATCTTAAGGTTACAAAATTAAACTTTTACTACTGAGTTAGCACATGTATGGATGTGAAAAAAATAATTGTTATTTTTTTTACAAAATGTTAAAAACGGTTTTAATCTCTCTAAGTCAACATACATATATTTTAATTTGAACTATTTTTTCAAGACATGTTTAGAACATTTAAAAAAAGTTCATTCACAAAAAAGAAAGTCAAAATTCGACTTCTATATCCATATTTTTGTTACTTTTGTTCTTAAATTTTGATATTTATTCTAATTTTTTGTAGAGGAACTTTTATAATGTTCTAAACATGCTTGTAAAATATAATTAAAAAATTTAACAATTAAAGGATAATTAAACTTGTTTTTT
>JBBPBQ010000001.1:6679507-6709840 GCA_037974755.1 Cicer yamashitae | reverse complement strand
GATATTCTAAATTTAAAAATATGTTTGATATTTAAATATATATTAACACAATGTTCATTTTTTTTCTCAATATTTTTATTAGAGTCTATAAAGACTAGTTTTTTTTTGATTTTATTTATGCACTTGTAAGATTTTAAACAAGAACCCTATTAGAATAAAGTGAAATAGAAAAAAAATATTCATTGATATAATAATAAATAAATTAAGGATAAAAACTTTATAATAAAATGGAGTTATTTGAGTATAAATATGAAGTTTCCTTCGATGAACTTGTGGGACTTATAAAACGAATTCTTGGCTATTTAAAAATAAAATTCAAACAAAATTATATTTTATTCACATTCAAAAGGGGTAAAGAAGGAATAACATTAAATTTATAAGAAAACAATTGAGAAAATATAATATATTATACAATAGGCAATAAGTTCAAATGTCTATTTAACTAGTGTTTGTTAGTAAATGATGAATCTTCATCGGTCATTATTTATAAAGTCATTTTGAGACAGTTGTTTAGTTTATTTCTTTCAATTAAATGTTCCTTTTAGATTTATTTTGAATAAATGGTTCTTCGATTATATAAAGTTTTTATGATTTCATTTTTTGAATAACCAACTATTTTGTGTAGTTTTGTAATGTTTTTTTTTATTTAACGCATAGCTGAATTTTGGTGAAAAAACAACAAAATTAATGTGCAACATTTTATGAAGATATTGACAACCAAATCGGACTCAAAATGGGTTAAAATTGTAACCCAAATGAAATATAACATCCCATTTTTTATTTTTTTTCAACGTGTGTGAGTCAAATCACTTGATATGTGAATCGACTCACCACTTTCACAGTTTAAATGTTTTATAGCAGCTACAAAGTTGTTATTTCTCTTAGAACTTAATTTTCATTTGTCAAGTCTATTCATGAATCATGTAAAAGGTTTTCCATTCATTTCTAAACTCAAGAATAATTTCATCCATTCCTCATACTCAAGAATTCAAGATCATATCATAGATTGAAAACTCTTTCTTGATCAATTCGATTGTACAATCGAGTTTTGAAGTGAGAAAAAACAACGAGGGGATATTGATTGTTGGAGTGTCTATAATTCTAAATACGAATCATCGAGGGGACATCAATGTGTTGCGTATCGAGGGCTAAAGAAGGTGTTCTTTAGAAAATTCCTAGATATGTATTTTTAGATGGCTATCTTGCATGAGTGAGGTGTGATCTTCATTTTGAAGATACGTTTATGTTCAAAATTTGGAGAGTTTTCCAAGATTATGTGTAGAAGAGTGTTTAGGAAGAAGGGTTTCTGTGGAAGATTTTGTAACATCCGCTGAAAGATCTTGTAAACAGTCATAATCAATAATCAAAGGAAGAAAACTATCATTCGATCGAATGAAAACATGATGTACTCTATGAGTGAGGACGAAGTAGAGGAACTTGTATAGAATTTTTTTCTTGATTTTATATGTTTAACGAATCTCTAATGTTAACATTAAGTTCAACGTCTAAGACTTGATTCAAGTTGCATAATATAATATTTTAGCGTTTCTATTAATTGTGATTCATAGTGTCTTTTTTTGAAGATCCTTGTCATCTTTGATTGAAGTATCAAAAACCTTTTTCCAAATAACTTCAATCAAATTTTATGTTTTCTTGCATAAGTCTCTATTTGATTTGTGTTGTTTATTTCAAATGAATTGATATGGATATTCAACACGCTTAATACTCGAGTCCATCACATTAAAAGTTTTCATTTTCGAGTATGCGACTCAAACGATTTTGAAATGATTTTTCAAGAGTACCGTGAAGGTGCAAACACGAGAAGAGGGGGTTGAATTGTGTTTGATAAAGTTGGCAACTTTTTGATAATTTATAAGTAAATAAAAAAACTAGTTCAGTTTTGGTTACTTATTTGGATAAGAAGCAAGAGGTAGCAAACAAAGAAAACATAAATAATTCGACACAAAGATTTATCCTGGATCACCACTAACTTAGCTACATCCAGTTCCGTCACTCAAAAGGCTTTAATTCACTAATTCAATTACCTTGAACTACAAAGCACCTAACTCTCCAAGCCAGTCTTCCCAAACTGCCTAACAACCCCATACTTTTGAGGAACTAACCACCTTGAACTTACAAGCCAAGTCTTCTCCTAACAACCTGACAACCCCAGATTGAAGAAGGAATTAAGTTACGATCAAGAATAAGTACCCTCTCCCTAGGATAGATGGCCTTATAGAAAAATTGACAGGGTCGTGCGTGTTTAGTAAGATTGAGTTGAGATCAGGTTACCATCAGATTCGAGTGAAGTCTTCTGAGGTCCCTAAAATTCCCTTTAGGACCTGTTATGGCCATTATGAGTATTTGGTTATTCCTTTTGGCGTGACTAATGCACCAACAGTGTTTATAGATTACATGAACCGAATCTTTCACCCTTAGACTCATTTGTATTTGTGTTTATAGATAATATCTTATTATACTCAAAGACTAAAGAAGAGCATGGCGAACATTTAAGGATAGTCTTGCAAACCCTTAAAGAGAAACAATTATTTGCCAACCTGTCTAAGTGTGAATTTTGGTTAGAGGACGTGAGTTTCCTGGGACATGTAATTTCAAGAGGTGAATAGTTGTTGATCCTGCCAAGGTGGAGAGTGTCTTAGAATGGAAAGCACCTAAGTCATGAAATAGCTAAAATATCACTAGAAGGGGGGGTTGAATAGAGATATTGTAGTTTTAAAATTTTCTTAGGCACTTTTTAAAACATAAACATGGTGAAGGCTTACAGTTGACCATGACAATAGGATCCTTCTTGTCATCCTATTTCAAATGAAATTTCCACAAATAAGTATCTGAGAGTAATTTTAACAATTGCTAGAACATTAGCATTCTAGTACTACCTTTTCAAACTTATATCAGTTTTTCTTCTTTATTGTTCTTGTTATCTTCTCTTGTATTCAACTATTTTCATATACATTATGAACTATAAATTTCATATCAGACGTAGAAATTCTGGTTTGTTGCAAAGATAGAAAAACAATGAATATTGTTACACATAAATCTCGTTTGTAGTTGCTTCTAAATTTTTACCTCTTTATATTTCAACTGATTATATTCTTATCTTGCACCTATTTGATAGAGTACTATCATAATTTATAAGAAACATATTGCAAACTAGGTACATCTAAATGTATCAAATCCAACAACAATATAAAACATTATAACATAATTTTTCTTTTTTAGTTTTTTCCTTATTTTACAAATGTAATCCCTATAAGCCCTTATTTCACAAATGTAACCATATAAGTGCAAGAATGAAATTATGAAAAATAAATCAATTGACTTAAAGTTGGTAGCGACAACAACAAATAGTGGTGATAACATAGACAACCATGAATATTTACGACAATAACAAACGATGACGACAATACAAACGGAGACAACATTAACAAATAGTGGCGATAATAATGAACGGCGACCATAACAATGAACACGGTTGAGATAACAACAAATGGTGTCTAAACCAACAAACAAACGTCACCTAGGAATGTCGAAGAAGGCAAAGATCGCAGAGGATGTCAGGGAGAAATGGAGAGGAAGGAAGATGATGCAGAAGGAATGAAGATGGAGGAGAAAACGTTAGTCAATCAGAATGGACGTCAGGGAGAAATGAACGTCAATGAAGAAAAAGGGTTTTTTTTAGGGTTCTCTGTTTTGTACTAGTGGGGTGTGGAGAGAAAAGGAACGATTTGGAACAATGGTTGAGAGAAGAGAAAAATTTATGGACAATGGTGGATAGAAGAGGAACGATTTATGGGGAACGTGAGGAGAGGAGAAGGTGCACAGTTGAAGGGGAGGGTTCACGGTCAAAGAGGAGACTCAGTTTGATCACTAGGTTTAATTAGGAACAATATTGGTTGACATGTAGTTTTTTTAACATTTTTTTAATATTTTTTATCGTACATTTACAATATTTTTTGTCAAAAGTGCTTTTAAAAGGTTCTTCTTTTTTAAGGTTTACTATCGTTGTTAAATATATGCTATAAAATCCAAATTTTGGTATAGTTTGACAACGCTTTTAGAAAAAATGTTATCTAAGGCTCTGTGTTTTTTTTAAAAATAAAATATATAATACACTTTTACTTAACAAGCGTTGTTAAAGGTGCGATATTAAATAAAAATTTTGGTGTAGTGATAGTATTAAATATATCTATGGAGGATAGTAAAAATAGTAAATAATTTATTTATTTATTTTTAGCAAGTAATTACTTTTTATTTTGCTGCTGTGTAGTTTTATTACTTCCGCATATTAATAGAGACGGTGGTTGACGAAGAAGCGATAGACTCGATTTTGTAGTATAATATTATGTGGGATGACCGGAAATACTGTAATTTCTCAGAGATTCTTTCGAGGCTTACCACGTATGGTTGAGTCCAATTGAGTAATAATAATTAAAATATGAATGGTAACAGTGAGGTAACACTGATAGACCTTGAGAGTGCCTCTGGTGCGGAATTCCTAAGTGCATTAGTGGGTTGTTCGCTAATACCAGAGGCTATCGTGCAACACATGAGTACCTCGATCGTCACATTTCTAAAGATTAACATGATATGCTAAGTAGCTACGTGATGTTCTTTACCTTGTAAATGTTTTTGAAAGTTCACATTTTTCTTTACGAGAAATTTCTCTACTTGATGATAAAATTCAAAAATATTAATTTGGAGTTTAGGATGTCACAATAATATTTTTCACTTTTTAAACATAAATAAAATAATATATTTGGTTTTCCATTTGACTATTTTTTCACGCATTCCAAAGCAACTAAAATATAATAGAAAATCATACCGGTGTCTCACGACTGTCCAGAAAACTTTCTCCATTTTCGCCCAAATTTGAGTATGTTGTTTGATTCACTTAGCTAGTCAATTAAACACAATTTTTCAGATTTTTAACAACCTCGATTTCTCTCTAAAATACCCGACTTCTCCGGTTGTAGAATTCGTTATTTTGAGAGAGCGTTTGAATTCATGAGTATAATATATTGTGAGATGAACGAGAAAACCGTATTTCTCAACGATTCATCTGGGGCTCGCTACGTATGGCAGTAGCTCTTTGAGGTATAAATTAATTAATATGCAAATATGGAAATTTTGAGATTAAAATATAGAATAGAAATAATTATAATGTGTTGATTGATTTAATTTCTTTAAAGTGTGTGGTGTTTGATATAATTGTGAAATTGGGTGTCGAATTAATTTATGTATATGTTTGATTAGATAAGTTTGTGTGATGTGATAATAAAATATGGATGCGTTGTGATAATTTTATGTGATGATGATGATGTATGATTAATAATTGTGATGTTATAAATTTGTGATAAGTTTATGTGATGATGTATGATTGATGATAGTGATGCTATAAGTTTGTGATGAGTTTATGTGATGATGATGATGTGTGATTAACGATAGTGATGTTATAAATTCGTGATGAGAATATTGAAGTAACCCCATAGTTGATGAAAGACTTCAATTTGTGTTTGCGATGACGGTCTTAATGGAGTATCATATGCCAACGAGGGGAGAAAATAAATATTGAGAATTTATGAAGTGGAGATTATTTTGTCATCATATAGGTAGGGCCTGACAAGCCTAGTGATTCCGGGGAAGTACAACTGAATGAGCCTGATCGTGGCGGTCTGCTGTTGAGCCTTAAGGCAAGATTGTTAGACCTTGGAGGTATTCGGGTGGGGAATTCCTAGGTGGCTTGGAGGTAGCACTCCAAATGTCGGGAGCTACCATGCAACACACGTTTACCTCGACTGTCGCATATATGTGTCTCGGGTTGAGTTGAGGGGATCTATGAGGACAGGGTCAATTTGAATTGTCCGTCCACCGGGATGGTGGCATAGTATCAAGCCTCCTAACCAAGTACTTCAGAGTTAGAATGGTACCACATTGTGAAGTAGAGGCTAAGCTCATGCATAACATTGCATTTTCTTGTGATTGTTTTGTTGTGATTAATAAGTATCGTGTGCGATAATAATTTCTCTTAGATGATTTCATGTCTATAGTGAAATGTATTGATTTTACTTGAGTGGTTTTAACTTTATAATGTGATATTTTTCCTTGAAGAATGTTTGTGTAATGATACAGTTTATTTATGATTAATTGTGTGTTCTTCTTACTTATATTATACTATTAACATGATTTCAAAACTCACCTCCTTCATTGTTTGTGTTTTACTGGCTTGGCCCAGCGTTTGTGAAATCGCAATTATTACAGGTTAATGAGTCTTGAAGTTCAAGTTTGAGGGGAACCCCGCTCTAATAGGTGATACCGAGAATGAGAGTCAAAAGTTGTATTTTATTTATTTAATTAGAAACAACTTTTTGTATGAAAACCTTACTGTTTTATAAGAGTAAAAAGTTTAAAGTGTTCCTTTTGAATTTTGAGAAATGTGATATCATAAATTTGTTATAAAGTTTTATTTCCTTGAATAAGATTTTCTTTATCCGTTGCGAATTAAGTAAAAAAATTCTTGTATAAATTATTATATATTATTTTGGGGTTTAGGGTGTCACATTATTTCTTTTATGTTATATTTTTTACAGTTTTCAAAACCCCAAAAGAAATTCAATGAATTACTTACCATAAAAGAAACTTTGTCCTGTGAATACTTACCATAATGTCTTGGTTTGAAGATCCTTGTCATATTTGATTGAAGTATCAAAAACCCTTTTCAAAATAACTTCAATCAAATTTTATATTTTCTTGCATAAGTCTCTATTTGATTTGTGTTGTTTATTTCAAATGAATTGATATGGATATTCAACAAGCTTAATACTCGAGTCCATCACATTAAAAGTTTTCATTTTCCAGTATGCGACTCAAACGATTTTGAAATGATTTTTCAAGAGTACCGTGAAGGTGCAAACACGAGAAGAGGGGGTTGAATTGTGTTTGATAAAGTTGGCAACTTTTTGATAATTTATAAGTGAAGGTGCGAACACGAGAAGGGGGGTTGAATTGTGTTTGCACAAAGTTGATAACTTTTTGATAATTTATAAATAATTAAAAATTAGTTTGGTTTTGGTGACTTACTTGAAGTAGAAGCAATCAAATTTAGAGGCAGCAAGCAAGAAAGCATAAATAATTTGACGCGTAGAATTAACCTGGTTCACCACTAACTTGGCTACATCCAGTCCCCTCATTCAGAAGGCTTTAATCCACTAATTCAAAAACCTTGAATTACAAAGCACCTGACCCTCCAAGCTAGTCTTCCCAAACAACCTGACAACCCCAGACTTTTGAGGAACTAACCACCTTGACCCTACAAGCCAAGTCTTCTCCTAACAACCTAACAACCCCAGATTGAAGAAGGAACTAAACCACTATCGGGTTGGATACAAGAGATTGAAACTTGAGTAGTTGCTTCTAACAAAGCTGATAATAATAATAACTCTCACACTTTAAGAAAAGAACACTAAGAAAATATTTCTCATTCGAACAAGTGTTTCTCTCTTTGAACTCTAAGATGAATTTGGAATCTTGAGCTTGAGTTCTTCTACTTTTTTCTGCTTTTTGATGTTTTTCTCCTTCATCCTTGAGTGTCTATTTATAGTAAAAATTTGGGCTTCAATTTAGTCCTTATTTAATTTTGAATTGTATCTTGTTTATATTGAGTTTGTAAATTCTTCAAATTGATTCTGTTCTTATTTTGTGTAGATTGACTTTGTAAATTCTTCAGAATGATTTTGTTCCTATTTTGTGTAGATTGACTTTGTAAATTCTTCAAATCAAATATTCTTCAAATCTTCATTAAATGTTGATCAAATATTCTTCAAATCTACATTAAGATGTTGATCAAATATTCTTCAAATCTTCATTAAATGTAGATCAAATATTCTTCAAATCTTCATTAAAAGTTGATCAAATATTCTTCAAATCTTCAATTAAATGTTGATCAAATATTCTTCAAATCTTCTTCAAATATTCTTCAAATCTTCTTCAAATCTTGACCATATTTTCTTTTCAACTTGGTCAAAGATTTTCTTCAATTATAAATTTGAATCAAATCTTATTTTAGATTTTCATCAATTATAATTTTGAATCAAATCTTATTTAAGATTTTCTTCAATTATAAATTTGAATCAAATCTTATTTTAGATTTTCTTCAAAAACATGAATCTTCTTTCATACTATTTGAAGTCAAATATATTGTTATCATAAAATACTTTTGTTAACATCAAAACTCTATATATAAAACCAACTTGGTTCCAACAATAAGTAAATAAAAAACTAGTTCAGTTTTGGTGACTTACTTGGATAAGAAGCAATCAGATTTAGAGGTAGCAAACAAAGAAAGCATAAATAATTCGACACATAGATTTATCTTGGATCACCACTAACTTAGCTACATCCAGTTCTGTCATTCAAAAGGATTTAATTCACTAATTCAATTACCTTGAATTACAAAGCACCTAACTCTCCAAGCTAGTCTTCCCAAATAGCCTAACAACCCCAGACTTTTGAGGAACTAACCACCTTGAACTTACAAGCCAAGTCTTCTCCTAATAACCTGACAACCCCAGATTGAAGAAGGAATTAAGTTACAATCAAGAATAAGTACCCTCTACCTAGGATAGATGGTCTTATAGACAAATTGACAGGATCGTGCGTGTTTAGTAACATTGACTTGATATCAGGTTACCATCAGATTCGAGTGAAGTCTTCTGATGTCCCTAAAATTGCCTTTAGGACCTATAATGGCCATTATGAGTATTTGGTTATTTCTTTTGGCGTGACTAATGCACCAACAATGTTTATAGATTACATGAACCGAATCTTTCATCCTTACCTAGACTCATTTGTAGTTGTGTTTATAGATAATATCTTAGTATACTCAAATACTAAAGAAGAGCATGGCGAACATTTAAGGATAGTCTTGCAAACCCTTAAAGAGAAACAAATATTTGCCTACCTGTCTAAGTGAGAATTTTGGTTAGAGGACGTGAGTTTCCTGGGACATGTAATTTCAAGAGGTGAATAGTTGTTGATCTTGCCAAGGTGGAGAGTGTCTTAGAATGGAAAGCACCAAAGTCGTGAAATAGCTAAAATATCACTACAAGGGGGGTTGAATAGAGATATTGTAGTTTTAAAATTTTCTTAGGCACTTTTTAAAACTGTATCCTCTAAGAGAGAATAAAATGTAATTTTAGGAGGATAAACGTTAACAACTTAAATGTGCTTTAGACAAAATAATAAGTAGAGAGTACAGAAAAGACACACACAAATTTATACTGATTCACCCAAAAAGGATTACGTCCAACTCTCACTAACTTATGAGTTTCACTATAGTTCAAAATGCCTTGTCCTCTAATGGGACTCTTTTTCTATGTGTTTGTTCTTAGCCTCACCAGGCTTACAATTTCTTTCTTCTTGAATTACAGCTATCACCAAGTTTAAAATAACTTAAGGATATACAGATTTTGTGAGTAGTGATAAATGTATGATTATTTTTCTCTCTAATAAACTTTCTAATAGGATACCTTCAAATATATAGTTAAGAACAGTTGAAAGTATTATGAGAGGATGAGATTGCATTTCTCAGCTTTTAGTATTTCTCTTTTGTATGAGTTGCTGTGTATTTAATGAGGACGAGTTCTTCTCCTTTTATAGAGGTGATGACGTTTTCATTTACTAAGAAAAGTAAAAAGTATTCGTTGGTGTCTTGTTTAATTGTCCAAGGTCTTTTTCTTGAATTGCAAAAATGCCATTCATGTGTCCTTGTAAGACTAAAGCTTGGGAGGATGAGTTTCCAGTTTCGTCCTCGAATAGGTGGATTGAGCTTCTATGGATTTATGACATGACTTGTGCTTTTGACTTTTTCCTTTTCCAAGAAGTGTAGGGTCTTGCTTTTTGGTCAAGGACAACACCTTTTTGTACTTTGGTACTTTTACTCATTTTCCTACGTATGAGGATGAATAGAAACAGAAGTTCATCATCTCTTCTGTTTAGTTTATCCTCCGTCATAAAGGACATGAACAGGGAATTTGAATTGAGTTCTATGAACTCCTTTGAGGATGATACTAAGAAATGTATCACCTTTAGAAACATTAACAGCAGCATAGAAGGCTTTGATGAGTCTTGGATATTGAGGTTCATCAATTTGCAGAAAGGAGGTCCAACCAAGTTGGTCAAATATTTCTTCAACATCAAATTCACCTTTTGTTAGTGTTTCAAGGTCTATTGTTTTGCCATTCACAACGAACTTATCTTGCCATTTTTCAGTATATCGAGTTGTTTCTAAGGCTTTAGACTCAAACAGAGGAATTTTTGTGTTGACCTTAGAGGAGGATATATGAGGTCTGAGTTTGGATGAGACTGCCTTTTGAGAGGTTTCGAAAGTGGAAGTTTTTGGTTTGGATATATCGGATTTGGTGGTTTTAGAATCATCTGACTTAATAACATTAATGATATTGGCTTGTGGTGGTTTTTTGGAAGAGAGTATTCCATACATTATTCGTAAAGAAGTTTTTGATGATGAGGCCCGTTTTGGTTTGGTGGAGGTGAGATGAGGAGGAGGAGATGAGAGGATAGGTGGAGTAGTCGTGTATAGAGGATGATGAATGATGCTGACGGGTTCAGGTTGTACGAGCTCTAGTGAAATTTCTTCCTCTTGAGAGTGATACGAATCACTTGAATAACTTTTAGATAAACTATCTAAAGAGTTTGCTGATTGCAGAAAATTTAGCTCTAGCCATTTTTTAGAGAGAGGATGAAGAGTGTTTTTTGAGGAATTTTTTGTTGAGGGTTTAATTTTGTGATTTGTTTCTAAGATGAAGAGAGTTTTATGAACAATTTTTGAAGGGGGAATTCGATTAAGTAGCCGTTAGAGGGAGAGGGAAGAGTTAGTAAGCAATCATTTAGAGGTTAGAGTAGAGTTATGGTTTCAAAGTGGAAGTAGCAGTTTTGGGAGTTAATGCCCGCTGGTTAACGAGGAGGTGGCAGAAGAGATATGGAATCAGCAGCGAGAAACGTGCAAAAACGAGTGGTTCAACTTCTGACTTTTTGGTTCATCTTCAAACTTGGAGGAGGATGATACACATCCTATTGGTTCATCCTTAGACCTTAAAGGAAGACGTTTTTAATTTACTGGTTTTATCCTTGGACATAAGGAGGATGGATTTTGAACCAAAAAAAATTATTTAATCATTTTTATTTCTATTTTGACATCCTGGTAATAGAGAATTTTTCTAAAATATTTTTAAAGCGTTCTTCCTGGAGAGGTTTAGTAAAAATGTCTGCAAGTTGGTTCTCGGTTTCAATAAAAATAAATTATACATCCCTTTTTTGAACATGATCTCGTATGAAGTGATGTTTAATTTCAATATTTTAGATCTAGAATGTTGTATGGGATTTTTGGAAAGACTTATTGCACTATTATTGTCACAGAGAATAGGTAATTTGACGTACCTTAGTAAATAGTCTTCAAGTTGATTTTTTACCCATAGCATTTGGGAATAACATTGTGCCGCTGAAACGTATTTAGCCTCAGTAGTTGATAAGGTATAGGTGCTTTGTTTCTTGTATGACCAACTTATGAGTGCCTGATCAAGAAATTGACAAGCTCTACTCGTACTTTTTCTTTCTTGTATGACCAACTTTCAGCATCGCAGTAAGCTGTAAGACCAAGATTTTGGCCTTTTTATTACCACAGACCAAGATCAATTATGCCAGCAAGATATCTAAAGATTCTTTTTACAGCAGTAAAATGGGATTCTTTAGGTGATGATTGGAATCTTGCACATAGACCTACTACAAATACTATGTTCAGTCTGCTAGCTGTTAGGTATAATAATGATCTAATCATTCCCCTGTATTCTTTTTCAGATATGGGATTTCCTTCATCATCTATATGTAACGTTGAGGATGGGTGCATAGGGGTACCCATAATTTTGGTAGTATTCATGTTGTATTTTATTAGAAGATCTTTGGTGTATTTTTCTTGAAAAATAAAGATGCCGGTTCCCAATTGTTTAATTTGTAAACCAAGAAATTTTTTTAATTCTCCCATCATGCTCATTTCAAATTCGCTTTGCATGAGGTTAGAAAAATCTTCACACATCTTTTCATTTGTAGACTCAAAGATTATGTCGTCAACGTATATTTAAACAATCAATAAATCCTCTTTAAGAGTTTTCTTGAAGAGTGTAGTGTCAATTTGTCCTCTTGAGAATCCATTTTCTTTAAGGAAGGAACTTAACCTCTCATACCAAGCTCAACTTTAATCCGTAAAGAGCTTTTGATAGTTTAGACATGTAACATCCCGACCAAGCTCGAGGAGCTCGCTTTAATCCGTAAAGAGCTTTTGATAGTTTGAACATGTAACATCCCGATCCTTACCGTTATCGGCGATGCTACCTCACGACCTTCTCTCCCCCCTAACCACCCAATGGAAATAGCGAGTTTTTTCCTAGTGGCTCAATTGGTAGTGGGACTGTGTGGAGGCGGTACTTATCCCCCAAATACCGGGCTCGAATCCCACGGAAGGCAAAAACTCGCTATTTCCACTAGGTGGTTAGGGGGGCGAGAAGGTCGTGAGGTAGCATCGCCGATAAGTACCTGGCCATTACCGTTATCGGCGATCTTAGTCACGACCTTCTCACGCCCCCTATCCACCCTGTGGAAATAGCAAGTTTTTGCCTTCCGTGGGATTCGAGCCCGGTACTTGGGAGATAAGTACCGCCTCTTTCTTCTTGAATTACAGTTATCACCATATTTAAAATAACTTGAGGATATACAGATTTTGCAAGTAGTGAAAAGTATATGATTTTGTTCTCTCTTATAAACTTTCTAAGAGGATACTTGTAAAGATATAGTTAAGAACAATAGAAAGTACTATGAGAAGATGAGATTGCACTTCTCAGCTTATAGTATTTCTCTTTTGTATGAGTTGTTATGTATTTAATGAGGACGAGTTCTTCTCCTTTTATAAAGGTGATGATGCTTTCATTTACTAAGAAAAGTAAAAATTATCCGTCAGAGTCTTGTTTAACTGTCCATGGTCTTTTTCTTGAATTGCAAAAATGCCATTCATGTGTCCTTGTAAAAGTAAAGCTTCGAAGGATGAGTTTCCAGTTCTGTCCTCGTATAGGAGGATTAAGCTTCTATGGATTATGACATGACCTGTGCTTTTGACTTTTTCCTTTTCCAAGAAGTGTAGGGTATTGCTTGTTTGTCAAGGACAACACCTTGTTGTACTTTGGTACTTGTACTCATTTTTCTACGTATAAGGATGAATAGAAACAACAGTTCATCCTCTCTTCTGTTTAGTTTATCCTCCGTCACAAAGGACATGAATTCATCCTTATGCTTCAGTATTGCTTGTCTTCTAACATAGATTCATCTTCTTTTATATTTTGACGTTAATTCATCCTTTCTTCAATATTGTATATCCTTTGTCTTTAGAGGTTACAATTTCATCCTCCACTTGTTTATCCTCTAATGTAGAGGACATGTTAAAATGTGTGAAATACACTTCATTTGATCAAGGAGGTGAGGAACCTGTTTTCTAAAATTTATACACTCAAGAGCACAAATTAGATAACATGTATAATGATAATCTTTGAAATAATTTTGTTATCATTGAAACATTTGAGAGAGATTTTGTCTCCACAAGTCAGTGACTGAGATTTGGAGTTTTCAAGGATTGGAAGGTTATTATCGTAGGTTCATAGAAGGATTCTCTAAGTTGCCCTTACCTTTAACTAAGTTGACTCATAAAGGGGAATGGTTCGTGTGTAATACCCAATGTGAGAATAGTTTCCAAGAGCTTAAGAAGTGATTGACCTCTACACTGATATTAGTGTTACCTAACCCGAGTGAACTCATTGCAATATATTTTGGCGCGTGTGGTTCGGGATTAAGTGGAGTGCTTATGAAAGATGGCAAGGTTGTAGCTTATGTTTCTAGGAAATTAAAGATACATGATGGGAACTACCCTACCCACCAATTAGAACTAGCAACAGTTGTCTTTGTGCTTAAGAAGTGGAGACATTATTTTTTATGGATCTAGATTTGAGGTTTTCAGTGACCATAAGAGCCTTAAGCATTTTTTTGACCAGAGGGAGTTGAATATGAGACAACGTAGATCGATGGAATTTATTAAAGATTTTGATTTTGAGCTTAACTATCACCTTGGAAAGGTCAATGTAGTGGTCGATGCCTTGAGTAGGAAGACTTTGAGTGTGTCCGCTTTAATGGTTAAGCATAGTGAGTTGTTGGAACTATTTAGAGACCTTAGTTTAGTTTGTGAAGTGACACTAGAAAGTATTAAATTGGGAATGTTGAAGGTTACAAGTGGACTATTAGAAAAGATTCAAAAGTTGGATTTACACCTTTTGGATAAGTTAGAGTTGATTAACCAAGGGAGAGAACCCGATTTTAAGATGGGTGTGGATCGAATTTTGAGATTTAAGGATACAATTTGTGTACCCGATGTAGATGAGTTAAGAAATTTGATCTTAGAGGAATCACATAGAAGTTGTCTAAGTATTCATGCTAGAGCCATAAAGATGTATAAGGACCTCAAGAAGATATTTTGGTGGTCTAGAATGAAAAAGGACGTTGTTGAGTTTGTGTGCACTTGTTTGACCTATCAGAAGTCTAAGGTAGAACACTAGAAACCTTCAGACTTGATGCAACCTTTGAGTATTGCCGAATGGAAGTGGGATAACATCTCTTTGGACTTTTTTGTAGGCTTACCTCGAACTCCAAAAAGGTATGATAATATTTGGGTTATTATGGATAGACTAACTAAATCTGATCATTTTATTCTAATGAACATAACTTATTATATGGAAAAGTTAGCCGAGCTATACATAAATGAAATTATGAAGTTGCATGGGACTCCATCAAGTACAGTATCAAACAGAGACCCTAGATTTACCGCTAAGTTTTGGGAAAGTTTAAAGAGTGCTTCGGGTAGGAAACTTATGATGAGTTCTGCCTACCACCCACAAACAGATGGTCAAACTGAACAAAGCAATCAATCTCTAGAAGACTTGTTGAGTGCTTGTGTGTTGGAAGTTGGTATAGATTTTTACCACTTATAGAGTTCATCTATAATAATAGTTTCCAATCCAACATTAGAATGACCCTTTTTGAGGTGTTGTATGGAAGGAGGTGTAGAACCACTTTGTGTTGAGTTGAGACTGGCGATAACCTTGTGTTATGATCTGAGATTGTTCATCAGATAACTGATAAATTAAGAATGATTCAGGAAAAGATGAAAACATCTTAGAGTAGGCCAAAGAGTTACCACGATAAAAGAAGGAAAGACCTTGAGTTTCAAGAAGGTGATAATATATTTCTGAGAGTTACTCCAACGACTAGGGTTTTTCGGGCATTAAAAATGCGATAGCTTACTCCTCGATTAATAGGGCCTTATCAAATTCTTAAACATGTCAGTAACATAGCATATCAGATTGTGTTATCTCGGTATCTTTCTAATCTTCATAGTGTCTTCCACGTGTCTCAACTTCGCAAGTACATTCCTAATCATTTGCATGTGATTGAGTCGGACGAGTTCCAAATAAAAGAGAATCTAACTTTTAGACTTTACAGCTACGAATTATGGACCGAAAAGTCAAAGAATTAAGGGGTAAGACGATTCTGTTGGTTAAGGTTGTCTGGGGAGGTGCTATTGGTGGAAGTGTTACGTGGGAAGTCGAAAGTCAGATGCGCGATTCAAATCCAGAGCTGATTTCGTCAAATAAATTTCGAGGATGAAATTTCTTCAACAGGGAGAGAAATATAACACCTCATCTTTTTATTATTATATTTTAGTAATATGGTGATAAATTATTATTATTATTATTATTATTATTATTATTATTATTATTATTATTATTATTATTATTATTATTGTTATCATTATTCTATTTATGTGCTTTGTAATTATAATTTTATCTTATATCAAAAAATCTAAAATTGTTTTACGTCTAAAAGCTTTGGTTTATTTTAATTATAATTTAAAATTATATATAGTGTTCACTAGGTAGTAAATAAACACTATTAGTCTCATTACATGTGATATACGGTTCATCTATTTTAATATAAAAAAATACATTATATTTATTTAACAATATATAATTCTGTTTTTTGTTTAAAAAAATAAAATAAGACATTTGATTATATTAATATAATCATAAGTATGTATACACTACACTAAAAAAAGGCTTTAACAACACTTTATTGATGCATTTAATAGCGCTACAGTATGTAGCATTGTTAATAGATACGACATGACATTGTGATTTTATATATATTTATCATGATTTAGTAATTCATATAAAGTATTGATGTTATATTTATTTATTTTGTAATTTTGACTATTCTCTAATGATGGTAGTATTTTAATGTGAGTTTTTTGAAAAATAAGTACAATTATAGTGATTATTTTGAATATGCGAGTTTCAGTTATTAGTAATATGTATTTTTTTAAAATTTAATTAATTTAATTACTCTAATTTAAAAATATTAGTTTTGAAATATTATTTATATTTTATTAATGAGATTGTGTTTAAAAAAAATTAGTTTTAGTAATTGTTGGTTTTATTTTAAAAAAATAAAAGAAAGGAGTAAAATGTGGTATATGAGTTAGATCCATATGCAAGAGTAAAACCTAATTAAATAATAATAAACAAAAAATTAATTGAAAAGGAAAACAAAGAAACTATGAGAAAGACAAAGGAGTGACACATAAGAGGAGCGGCGGTAGTACTGAACTTGAGAAAAGGAAGAAAATTGGCATCGGTGAACGATAACTATTCCAGGAAACTTTTCCTGTTTTCAACCAAATTTCAGTACGTTGTTTTATTCATTTAGTTAGTCAATTAAACATACTTTCTCAGAATCTTAACCATCCCAATTTCTCTCTAAAATACCTGACTTTTCAGATTATAGAATTTTTATTTTGCACCCTTCTTCATCGTAAGTCTGATTTTAGTGAAATCAACGCCAAAACAATCGCGTGAATAGTGGCTATATTATCCATTGATTATTTTCCGATTTAGAGTAAGCTTACTAGACTCAATTTCGGAATTGGCCAATGTTCTCTTTCCAGCAACATCAACACCAATAGCAACTTCCAACTTTAAGAGTATCCTTCTGGAATTTTGTTTTCTTGTTTCTGTTTTGCTTTGTATATAACATATAGTCAACAAAACTTATACAACAAATATGTTCGTAAATAACATAGTAAAGTCACATGTTAATAAAATTGAGTAGATAATTACTAACATAAACTATAGAGTCAAGTCACATGTACGCTTTAGATAACTAAAACTCAATTTTCACCCTTATAACCAAAATCATGAACTAGGGTCATCTGTTTTTCATAACACCTGTTTGAAAATCACAAAACAAAAATAGAGGAAAACTTGAATGTTTTTAGGCCAGCTAAGTTATTCAAGTAGCATGACAGCGTTCCATATTTTATGTTATCAACAATAAAATGTATCAGAGAAGATATAAATTACCGGTAACACGTAAATGTAGTCAAATGCCAAAGAATTGAAATGAAGAAATAGTATATATTTAGCTAGAATAATAATTAAATTTCTAATAAGTAGTGTATATATATATATATATATATATATATATATATATATATATATATATACCTCAAAATATAAACATGGTGAAGGCTTACAGTTGACCATGACAATAGCATCCTTCTTGTCATCCTATTTCAAATAAAATTTCCACAAATAAGTAAACGAGAGTAATTTTAACAATTGCTAGAACATTAGCATTCTAGTACTACCTTTTCAAACTTATATTAGTTTTTCTTCTTTATTGTTCTTGTTATCTTCTCTTGTATTCAACTATTTTCATATACATTATGAACTATAAATTTCATATCAGACGTAGAAATTTTGGTTTGTTGCAAAGATAGAAAAACAATGAATATTATTACACATAAATCTCGTTTGAAGTTACTTCTAAATGGACGTCAGGGAGAAATGCACGTCGATGAAGAAAAATGGTTTTTTTTAGGGTTCTCTATTTTGTACTAGTGGATGGTGGAGAGAAGAGGAACGATTTGGAACAATGGTGGAGATAACAACGAACGGCGACGATAACAATGAACACAGTTGAGATAACAACAAATGGTGTCTAAACCAACAAACGAACGTCACATAGGAATGTCGACGAAGGGAAATAACGCAGGGGACGTCAGTGAGGAATGAAGATGATGCAGAAGGAATGAAGATGGAGGAGAAAACGTTAGTCAATCAGAATGGACGTCAGGGAGAAATGAACGTCGATGAAGAAAAAGGGTTTTTTTTTAGGGTTCTCTGTTTTGTACTAGTGGATGGTGGAGAGAAGAGGAACAATTTGGAACAATGGTGGAGAGAAGAGAAACAATTTATGGACAATGATGGATAGAAGAGGAACGATTTATGGGGAATGTAAGGAGAGGAGAAGGTTCACTGTTGAAGGGAAGGGTTCACGGTCAAAGAGGAGACGCAGTTTGATCACTAGGTTTAATTAGGAACAATATAGGTCGACATGTAATTTATTTTGCATTTTTTTAATATTTTTTATCGTACATTTACAACATTTTTTGTCAAAAGTGCTTTTAAAGGGTTCGTGTTTTTTAAGTTTTACTATTGTAGCGCTTTTTAAAGAAAGCGTTGTTAAATATATGCTATAAAATCTAAATTCTGGTATAGTTTGACAACGATTTTAGAAAAAATGTTTTGTAAGGCTCTGTGTTTTTTTTAAAAATAAAATATAACAACACTTTTACTTAACAAGCGTTGTTAAAGGTGCGCTATTGAATAAAAATTTTGGTGTAGTGATAGTATTAAATATATCTATGGATGATAGTAAAAATAGTAAATAATTTATTTATTTATTTTTAGCAAGTAATTACTTTTTATTTTGCAGCTGTGTTGTTTTATTACTTCCTCATATTAATAGAGACGGTGGTTGACGAAGACGCGACAGACTCGATTTTATAGTATAATATTATGTGGGATGAGCAGGAATACTGTAATTTCTCATAGATTATTTCGGGGCTTACCACGTATGGTTGAGTCCAATTGAGTAATAATAATTAATATATGAATGGTAACAGTGAGAACTAAAATATGATTTAGAAACCTATAAAATTGTTGTGAATTAATTTATGTCAAGATTGCATGATATTTTATTTTTTGTGAAATCATATGCTAATTGCTATTGTATGGATGATGTGTATTTGAGTGTTCACTTTTACTTGAATGAAATTATGACTTACTTGAATGCACAACTTGTTTGATTTCCTATTTTATGACTGATAAAACTAGACTGTTCATTGCAATTGGTGTGGACGAAATGTTGAGACCTAATTAAGATTGACTGATATACATACGCGTAAATTTTAATGAATAATGTGAATCCATACCGAGAGTTGTCGAGTTGCGATCATCGAATAAGTATGACCTAGATGTTGGGGATCTTTGAAGTGAAGATTATTTTGTCATCATATAGGGAGGGTCTTACAAGTCTAGTGATTTCGGGGAAGTACAACTGAATAAGGCCTGATCGTGGAGGACTACGGTTGAACCGTAAGGTAACACTGATAGACCTTGAGAGTACCTCTGGTGCCGAATTCCTAAGTGGATTAGTGGGTTGTTCCCTAGGGCCAGAGGCTACCGTGCAACACATGAGTACCTCGGTCGTCGCATATATGTGTCTCGGAGTGAGTTAAGGGGATCTATGAGGACTTGAGCATTCCATCCACTCATGTAGTGGCATATTATCAAGCCTCCTAACCATGTACTTCATTGTTGAATGGTACCAAATGATGAAGAAGTATAGAGTATAGGACATGCATAACATTGCATCCTTGTGACTGTTTTATTTGTGATTGAATTTGATTAACCTTTGATATTATGTTATTGAATATTTCTCATGCTTGTGCCAACTTGAATACTTGCACGTTCTTCTCACTTATATTATTACATGATTTTGGAACTCACCCCTCGTTGTTTGTGTTTGGCATTTGCAATGGACGTAGACGAGCCGCTAGTTGCAGGTGATGATTAGTACTCCTTAAGTGTCGAACGTTGTTTCATTTTGAAGATTTTTATTACATATTTTATATTGATGTCGTTGTTGAACGTCTTTTACTTTGGGAATTCTCGCTCTGATAGTGACATCAAGTTGGGACTATTTTTACTTTTATTCTACTAAACTTATTTTTCATTTTTTAAAAATAAATAAAATAATATATTATGTTTTTCATTTGACTATTGTTTCACGCATTCCAAAGCAATTTCACCTTGAAAGTACAGAAGTTATAAATGATGGATTTCTAAACATGTTGATAAAGGGAGAAACAAATATTGACTAAATGGCTTTAAATGAATACTGAACATGTTGATAAAGGTATACATAATTTGGCTCAAAGTTTGCGCCTGCATCTAGTATTAAATATTCCATCTGGCCCAAATTTTATTTCATTTTGATAATTTCAAAAAATAAAAAAAATTTAATTAAATATTAAATAGAAAAGAGAAGTCATATTTTGTTATCCATATAAGAAAATTATTAATATTTGATAAACGAAGGCAAACACGAAGATTTGTTTTAAATTTAGACAAATTCTACTATACAATCAAAAAAATAAGGTGAGTTTGGTACTATGAAGTTTTTGGTCAATGATTTTATTTAATTTGTCCACGTATGAATTATTATATTATCTATTAAAATTAAAGTTTTATTACATAGACATATCATTCGACAGATTTAATTTTGATAATATCATGTTAATTTTTCAATATATAGTAGAAATCTTCTTAAATTTATATTTATATTAAAATAAATTAGACTCAAAAAATCACCGCCGCATATATAACTTGATGGATCCATAAATAACTTATGGATTAAATAAAAATTCTATTCACGGTACTCAATCATACTAGTTTCAGCTTCCTCATTCCAAATTGCATCCATACCCCCAAATCAAATTTCCTAGATAAAACTATCCACGTTTATCATTTTTAAACTAAATAAAAGACCAAAAACAGTAAATTTGTGTCTTTAATCACTTTCAACTTCAATTATTTCTACCGAGTAGTATTGTTGGACAATGCAACATGCTTCGTTTTAGTGTCATGTATGTTAAATTATTTTTAATTATAAAATTTGTATGAGATAATGAGAATGAGTATCCAAAAATAAATTGTATTTTCATATAATACATCAATTGTTACAATTTCTATTTTTCAGTTTCTCTATGCTCTAATCATCTCTAAGAGAACAGCGGCATGATTTGGTCTTCCTTGTTAATGAAATAGAGATTCATCATCCTTTGAAATGCATGCCAAGTCAACAAACTATCTGATCCTAATGAGACTTTCCAACTACCTGATCATCCTGATGAGACTTTCCAACTGCTCGACCAACGTTCAATGTAGAAAATCCTCCAAGTTGTTGGGTGAATTCTGTTTGAGTCATAATCTTCACCAAATACCCAAAATCATAAGCACCGTGTAATGTAAACCAAACAACTGATTTATTCAACACGAGTCCGGCCAAAATAATAAGCATCGTGTAATGTAACCCAAACAACTGATTTATTCAACACGAGTCCGGAAGTAAGCCACATTTCACCAAAACGTGCAGAATCTATACCGTAGGAAATATTGCGGCTGAAATCAATCCCTTGACGACGGAGCAACTCAATAAAATCTGGATTATGAGGATCACACTACACATCAAAATCACATAAATTGAATTCCCATATATAACTGTTGGTTCCAAACTGAGGAAGGTTAGCTTCAACATATGAGACCGACTTGGATGAGTTTCAACTCATCGACGTTAGCCTTTAGGTATTTATAGCAGTCGGCAGGTTGAAATTGACGGCGGTGGTAAGGTTTGGTGGCGTCAACCTTTGGTAAATGAATAACTCTGGGAAACTCTGTATCCATCGAGATGAAAGGATGCTTAGCAGAAGTATGTAGGTGAACTGCTTGAAAAATTTGAGATGAATAGTTGTAATTCAGTCTCAAATCCATTAGAGACAAACTCAAAAATTGATGAGTGCAGTGAGGAAGAAATGGTCGATCCAACACTGTTCAGACAAATGGTTGGCTCACTGAGATATCTGTGCAACAGCAAGCCTGACATCTGTTACTCAGTTAGTGTAATTAGCAAATTCATGCATGATCCAAAGAAGACTCGCTTGATAGCTGCTAAAAGGATACTTAGGTATATAAAAGGCACAAAGGAGTTTGGTCTGCTATTCCCTAATGGCAGCCAAGGTGAAGGAAGTGAACTCATTGGATACTCGGATAGTGATTGGTGTGGAGACATCACAGATAGAAGGAGTACATCTGGCTATGTTTTCAAGTTCAATGAAGCAGCTATATCTTGGTGTACAAAGAAGGAACCAATGACTGCACTTTCATCATGCGAGGCAGAATATATTGCAGGAACATTTGCAACTTGTCAAGCAATATGGCTGGATTCAGTGATGAAGAAACTAAGGTGTGAAGTGATGAAGCCTCTTATACTCAGAATTGATAACAAGTCAGCAATTAGCCTTGCTAAAAATCCAATCTCACATGGAAGAAGTAAACACATTGATACAAGGTTCCATTTCATTAGAGAGCAAGTGAACAATGGAATGATTGAGGTGCAATATTGCCCAACTGAAGTGCAGCTAGCAGATGGCTTTACAAAGGCTCTAAAACTTGACAGATTTGAGTTTTAGATCAAGAAACTTGGTGTTATAAGTGTTCAACAATTATGAATTAAGGGGAAGTGTTGAGATTTTAATTCATAACTGTTCTTTTAATCAATCTTAGAAGGTTTGTTACAAATTGGTTGTTAGTGAGTTAGTTTGGAATGAATAACTTGCCTTTCAGCAATTGTGTAACACATATAAATAAACACCTTGTAATGTGAATAATATAGCAATAAGAACTTTCTGTTAATTTTCAAGATTGATCCAAGACTGATTATTAGTCTTCGTTTCTCAACAATTATTTTTCTTCTTTATTCTAACAAAATTCTATGCAAACTAGTGTATCATTTTGTCTATCAACTCGAATCAAATACCTGTAGTACTCCAATGTCAGGAGCTACTTGTAGTACTCCAATTTTGTCCGAACAATTGAAAATGTTTTTTTAAAATAATAAAAATAATAATAAGTAATAATATATTTTGCAAGTATTATTGTAAAATCTAAAAAATCACCATTTTACAAATATAAGTGCATAATTAGTTCCCATTACATTATAGTTAATACCAAAAATAAAATTAAAACAAAAAAATATATTTTTTCTCTCCACACGTCTTTTTCATTTCCCATCTCCCTTGGTGACTTATGTGACACCCTAAACCCCAAAATAACATATATAATAATTTATACTAGATTTTTTTGAGAAAAATTTATAGCAGATAAAGAAAATCTATTTACAAAGAATATAAACTTTTGTAACTAATTTAGGATAAAACGTTTCTCAAAGTACACATGGAACAATTCAAACTTTATTCCTCAATTAAAACAATTTAATATAAATGAACTTGATTTAACTATAATTTTTTAATTTAATTCCAAAAATTAAAATCCACACTATTTCAAATACAACCATCAACACTTTCAAGTGATTTAAAATTAAAATCCACACTTTAAAAGCCACTACCATCAACAATTTCAAGTGATTTTCACTTTTGATAAAATCAAATTATGTGCCCATATAAAAACTGAATGTTTAAATTTTATAAATATTTTTCGAGACGAGATTTTTAATTGACAATAACATCTACAACATTATCTTAAAACCAATAATGTAACACCCCGATTTTTAACAGCGATGGTGTATTTTTTTTTTCAAAAATGAAATTGATAAAATACCATGTCGTACCACAAACGACAAAAGTCATAAATAATTACATCATAATTATAAACAATTAAAAAGGTTTTTGAGACGATAATCCAAAATATCCAAATATAACATACATCAGCTAAAATAATTTGTTTCAAATACATAAGTTCCCTTTGCGACAACAATCTTGAAATAAGAAAGGGAAAATGAATAAAATTCTTAAATAAAACCCTAAGCTCATCATGAATCTAACTAAGGGTGACTGAGCGGCATCAAGCCCCACTGCTTTCGATCAAAAAAACTAAACTCATCCCTATGCCACGCCTTAGGATGATCCTGGTTCTCATCTGAGGGCAAAACCCAGATTTCCACAATAATTGTAAAGGTCACCAACCGAAATTAACAAATATTATTTAGCACTTAAATTTGAATGCACAAAAGGACCTTTCATCTTAGCATACACCTTGAAAGGGTTTTCATATGCCAAGCATGCATAATCAAAGTAGAAAAATGAAGTTTTGGACAAAACTGCACTGTCGTATTCGAATACAGCAAACCTGTATTCAATACAGCGCTAATTCATAAGTCAGTAGCAAAATCATCCTGTCGTATTCGAATACAGTCTTGTCGTATTCGAATATAAGTGCAAAATCATAAGTCAGCAGCAAACTCTGTGCTGTCGTATTCGAATATAGTCCTGTCGTATTCGAATACAACTGTAAAAAAATGCAGATTTTCAGTTTTGAAAACGTTTCGAAATCATTTAACACTAACGATTTTTCAAATTCAACACAGAGCATACTCAAACATATTTATCTCATAATCCCACAATTCACACCAAATCATATCAATTTATTTTTCCACAAAATCCACCCATAAAACACATCTCAAAAAATTCATAATATTAATTATGAACACATCAGTCACACCAAACATGAATCACCACAACCATTACGTAAATGCAGCTATTAAAAGATTCCCATTTTTTAATACTCATTTAACAATAATGGTTTTTCAAACATTTCACAGAGTACACTCAAAACAGATTTTCCTCAAACCCACATCAAATTTAATCCACAATTCACATTAAATTCAATTCACAATACATACCAAATTTCATCAATTTTAAATTTAATTCTCTCCAAGTTCAAACATAAATCACCTATGTTAAATCTCCAAAATATTCAACCATAAATCACCAATTTTAAAACTCCACATTTCCTAACATAAACCACCTAATTTGTAACACCCCGATTTTTAAAAGCGCGAGTGTATTTTTTTTTTCAAAATAAATGGATAAAAACACTAGGTTAACTCTATAAATGAAGAAAATACTTTTTGACAAAACATTTAAGTCGTAATACAAATTACCAAGTCGTAACTCAAACGACAAAAGTCATAATTTATTTCCTCATAATTACAACAAATTAAAAAGGTTTTTGAATTGATAATCCAAATATAAAGTACACCCGCTCCAATAGTTTGTTTCAAATACACAAGTTCCTTTTTCTACAACAACTTGAAATAAGAAAGGGAAATAAATAACATTCTTAAATAGAACCCTAAGCTGATCATTAATCTATCTGAGGGTGGCTGGGTACTGAGAATCCACGAGCGGCAACAAGCCCCACTACTTCCGGTTACAAAACCAACCCATCGCTGTGCCACGCCTTAGATCGACCCTGTTTCTCATCTGAGGGAAAAGCCCAGATTTCCACAAAAGTTGTAAAGGGTCACCAATCCGAAATTAACAAACATCACATAGCATTTATATTTTTTATGCATAAAAATCACCCTTCAACTTAGCATACATCTAAGAAGGGTTTACATATGTTAAACATGCATAAACAAGGTTGAAAAATGAAGTTTTTGACCAAACTGCAATGTTGTATTCGAATACACCCTCTGTGTAATCGAATACACTTGCGAAAACAGCAGAAAAACAACAAAAACAGCACTGACAGCACTACTGTATTCGAATACAGCCTGTCTGTATTTGAATACAGCATTCCATTCAACTGTATTCGACTACAGCACCTTGTGTAGTCGAATACACTTCAAAAAATCAAGTCAGTAGCTAAAATCAATCATCTGTATTCGACTACAACACAGGTGTAGTCGAATACACCTGTCAAAACAGCAGATTTTCAATTTTTAAACATTTCAAAACCATTCCAACACTTTCCAAATCATTCTAACACTTTCCAAATCATTCTAACACTTTCCAAATCATCCTAATACTTTCCAAATCATTCAATCAATCACAAACGCCAACACAGCATAATTCACACATCACAATCAAGTGCGCATATACAACTGTCACAATATGTATATACAATCATCATAACACATCAAACACGGCACAATTCACGAATAAGTGTACGGTCTCTCACAGACGAATGCATGCGATCGCTCATAGATCAGCACGACTTTCATGAGTGCAATCTCCCACAGATTCGCACGACGAGAGTGCAATCTCTCACAGATCAGCACAACTTACACGAGTGCAACCTCTCACAGATTAGCACAACTTACACGAGTGCAATCTCTCATAGATTAGCACAACTAGAGTGCAATCTCTCACAGATTAGCACGACTACAAGAGTGCAAGGATAAGATGAACTAACAATTCACATGGAATCATCCTGTGGTCCATCCGGTCACCACTATCACCGACGCGATAATCCCCGCAAGGATAAGATGAACCAACAATTCACATGGAATCATCCCGTGGCCCATCCGGTCACCACTATCACTACTATGAAATGCATGAGCATACTCTGACTCTCGACACCACAATCATTAAGTAAATGCAGCTATTAAAAGATTCCCCATTTTTAATGCTCATTTAAACCTAATGATTCTCAAATTTAACACAGAGCATACTCAACGCATACAATCCTCAAATCACATGAAATTGAATTCAAATCACCACATACACAATCTCATCAATTCATTTCACACCAAATCAAAATTCACACATAAATTGCATTTATTCAAAACCCCACATCTTCAAACATCAAGCATATCTCAACGTCCATAAAATTACCCATAAACATATCAACCACGCCAAGTAAAAATCACCACCACCCACACCTTCAAAACTCATTAAATTCAATTTCACCGTTTCACCCATAAAATGCATTAAATTCATTTCCCACAACATTACACCTTACCCATCAAATTCATTTTCCAAAATTTTCAACCATAACCCACCAAATCAAAACTCCAAATTGTTAAACATAAACCACCAATTTCTTTTCCACAACTCAAATAAAACACATTAAATTCCTTTTCTCCAAATTCACACATAAACCCCATCAAAATCAAACTCCACAAATACACATATAGAGTCCTATATGCAAGCTAAAAATTTGGAAGGAGCCCTTATCTCGACGGTAGCTCGAACGGCCGATTACGGCACCGCGATAAAATTCCGGGAAAATTTCGCTTCGCACAACGCTTCGAAAATTAGCTCACTAGCACCACAACGTGATCACGAGCAACTTTCTCTTCAGTCACTTTGCGAGATGAAGCTTAGATCTAGGTGATATGTGAGGTTTTATGTTTGGGGTTTTTGAAAAAAACAAGAAAAGAGAGGAAGAATGAGAGGCAGACGCGAACAGGGAAATGTTTTTCCTTTTTCTTCCTTTTCTTTTCTTTCCTTTCATATATATATATACTACTCATCCAAAATAATATATATATATATATATATATATATATATATATATATATATATATATATATATATATATATATTTATATAAATATCCCAAACCAACCTATTTCAAGCATTCTCACACACACCCCAACAATTTTGATAAAAATATCTATTCTCATTGCAACTCAATTGACAGGTAAATTATTTTGCAACTATAGATATTTCTAACAAAATAGTTCGGTAATAAATTCTCTGCAGCATAACTAAATTATTTCTCGCCAAATAATTTAAGACGGGACCCACAAAAATATTTATGGCATTTCACATCCAAAATACCCATAAAACTGGCTAAAAAGCCTCATAATTCAACATACAAGCACCCGAAAATACAAAAAGTACATTTTAAAAATTAAGGGTATTACATTACTACCCTCCAAAAAGAAGTTTCGTCCTCGAAACTTAAAGTAAGAATAATACCCACACTAGGTTTACACTCCAACTCAACATTCATACTAGAACTTGTTTCGTCCGGCCTACTCGAAGAAAGCGTCGTCTATCCCTCCTCAACAAATATGGGAGGTTGCACTCAGAATCTAAAATCTATTTAGTATGAGAGAAATGGTGAGAATTATTGAAAGCATAACTAAATGAAGGAAAATCAATTATTGTAGAACACATACCAAGGGGTTCTTCTGAATGACCACGAACAGGAGTAGCTCCCTTACCCATTTGAGATTGGAAGAAAGAGATGAGTTGTTGATACTATTGGCTGCTCATTTGAGGAGGTTCATTAGAAGAAGTTTCAATAGTAGAGTTAAATTAAGTAGAGTGTTTCTTCTAACAAGGAGGATAGCCATGGAGTTTTAAACACTTCACGTTAAAGTGACTAACCATACTACAGTGAGAGCATTTTGGTCTTTCCTTATTACCATGAAAAGGCTTACCATTTGGACCTTTCACAACAAAGGCTAGAGTCGAATCAGAAGGAGAATGTTGGGAACCTATTTCTCTTTTCTTCTCTTATGGGGTTATCATGGAAAGAACACGATTTAGAGAGGGAAAATGATCAAGAAGCAAAATCTGACCTCAAATCTAACTATAACAATCGTTGATACCCATGATAAATGTCATGACTAACCGTGAGAGATCCTTGAGTATGGATAAGAAGATCATTCTTCAGTTGAAAAACCTTGAGTCATTGTTTTGGTGAAAACATATTTGCACAACGTTCCATATTACAAAAGCGATAGACGAATATATTGCAGAATTGAGGATCCACGATGCAACGATGCCATTATTGCAATGCCACAAGAGGAATTGAGGATCATCGTCTGCGAAAGGTACGATTGAACCGTCGACGAACCCTAATTTGTTCCTTCCGATCAACGCCATGATCATGGCATGACACCAAGATCCATAGTTGTCGTAGATGATGTGCAACAAGCACTAGGCCAGGATTGTCAGTACGAGAGATGAAGAAGGGATTTGCATTTTTATCGATGAGATCTCCCCTAGCAACGAGGAAGAATAAGTTTGCGGAAAAAAAATTAAAATTCTATTGATACCATATCAAGAATAGAGAAAATAGATTACTGAACATGAATCTTATTAGAATTTCAATGAATCCGTAAATTTACGAAGTACAACTATGATTTATATATCACACTTAAAACCGTTGAAAATAACATAATTCCCTAAAAGGTTGTAACTAACTTAATTGAAAAGGAAAAAATGAAAACAAGTTAAGTAAAAATACAATAAGGATAATTTTGACTATCTTAATACATTTTGAAATTCTTAAAGTTGAAATCGGAAGAAGATTGTGTCAAGAGATGAGAACAAGTTACAATCCAAGATCAGTTTTAATTTATAGTTGATGAAAGACAAAAAAAATTGTATGAAGAGTGGAGTCATTAACTTGTTTTACGGAAGCTAGATTGGTTGTATGAATTAAGTCTACTTAGTTATAGTGACAAAGTGGGGTCACATTCAGTATAACAGATAATAATATTTATTATCTAATAGAATATTTTGTTTTCTCTTTCATTCACTCAGCAATATGTTTTGTTTGTTTTTTACTCAAGAATTTGATTTTAACAATTTGATTTCGTTAAACAGTATTTGATTTAATTTATCATGGTTGTCAAAAAGATATATAAAAAACATTTAGTATATATAAAAAATAGATTTAGTTGAACTTATCTATATTATAAATAACTATATCTTATTAGGTTAGACATGATGTATGATGTTCGAACTCGAAACTTCTCATTTGTGTGTGAATTTTTTGTGGTAATTAAATCATCTCTTATCTATAGACAAAATAAAAATAATTGTATCTATTTTTTTTTTGAAAAAATTATTTAATAAAATATTGTAACATTTTTAAACTATTATATCATATAATTTTATTACATTACATTTTAATCAATGAAATAAAACATCCTTCGGAAAAATTCAAGTTTAAATTCAATTAAGGCAAATTATTGATCAATATAATTCTTATTCATATTTTATTTATCTATCAAACTCTAGACTAGTAAAACATTAATTACAAAGAAAACATACACCATCTCATAAAGGGTTAAAAAAATTTAACTACGAAAAAAAACATTTACTATCTCATTCAATTGTTCTTCGTATTTTATTTAGAGAGAGTTTTATTAGCTTATTAAAAATGATTACAAATAGTTTTATTAAAAATAGTTTCATGTACAACTTTCTGTGGTATGACTTAAAGTTCTCCACCAATATAAAAAAAAAACTATTACCAGATT
>JBBPBQ010000001.1:6579060-6669365 GCA_037974755.1 Cicer yamashitae | reverse complement strand
TTCTTTTTATTTAGAGTCTATAAAGATTAGTTTATTTCACTTTATACGCACTTATTAGACTCTAAACAAGAACCCTATTAGAATAAATTGAAATAATATATTTTTTTTATTTGATATATTAAAAAATAAATTAAGGATAAAAACTTTATAATAAAAAAGGGGTTATTTTGTTATAATCAAGGAACTTGTGGGACTTATCAAAGGAATTTTTGTCTACTTAAAAATAAAATTCATACAAAATTACTTTTATTGGAAATTCAAAAAGGATAAAGAAGGAATAAGATTAAAATAATAAGAAAACAATTGAGAAAATATAATATATTATATAATAGGTAATAAGTTCAAATGTCAAACTTAACTAGTGTCTGTTTGTTAAGTGATGAACTTTCATTGGTAATTGTTTTTAAAGTCATTTTCAAATGATTGTTTAGTTTATTTCTTTCAATTTAATGTTTCTTTTAGATTTGTTTTGAATAATGGTTCTTTGATTAAACAAAGTGTTTATGCTTTCATTTTTTTATTAACTAGTTATATTGTGTAGTTTTGTATTGTTTCTTTAGCGCAACGCTGAATTTTAGTGAAAAAACAACAAAACTCATGTGCAACATTTTAATCATATTTGTTGTTATAGTGAGGTGTGATCTTCATCTTGATGATACGCTTGTGTTCAGAATTTGGAGGGTATTTCAAGATTTTTGTGTAGAAAAGTGTTTAGGAAGAAGGGTTTGTGTGGAAGACTTTGTAACATTCGTCGAAGTATCTTGTAAACACTCACAATCAATAATCAAAGGAAGAAAACTGTCATTCAATTAAATTAGGATAGGAAGTATTGTACGAGCAAGGACGAGGTAGAAGAACATGTATAGAATCTTGTCTTGATTTTATATGTTGAATGAAAATATGTTTTTAACATTAAGTTCAACATCTTATCAAAAACCTTTTTCAAAATCACTTCAATCAAATTTTATGCTTTCTTGCATAAGTCTCTATTTGATTTGTGTTTTTATTTCAAATGAATTGATATAAATATTCAACACACATAATACTCGAGTCCATGCATTAAAAGCTTTCATTTTTCAATATGCGATTGAAACGGTTTTGAAACAATTTTTCAAAAGTATCGAACTTTATTCAACCCATTTTCTATAGTTCGCCGTTTGTTATTTTTGGCTAATATATGATGATGTAAATGGGTTAAAAACCTTCCATTGTAGAGAGAATCCAAATTCATTGTCTAGTTTTAAGAAGTGACTCAAGACGACAAAAAGGAAAATGTAATAATGAGGGACTTTGACCCAATGTCTTATGTGGATAATTAAAAATGTGAGAGTCCATTCATCCAAAGTGGTCTCATAGTACTGCGTCGCCTCACCAAGTACTTTAGAGTTAGAAATAGTTCCACATGACATATGAATTGTAATAGTAAAGTGGGTATATTATGACCATATATGTAAGTTTCATTTTAATTCGGCGTATTCACGATCGGTAAGAAATGTAATTATTAGGTTACATTCGTCGTCCTTTACTAGAATTCTTAATTGTTTATATTCGATAGTATGTTATGATGGGTGCAGGGGCAAACCCAGACTCCAAAGACGATATGGGCCAACTTTGCGCGGTACATTTTTTATGCATCAACAAAGTTACAATATGGCTAAGGATCAAAGTATTAAAATAAGTGTGTTATGTACATTCACATAGAAAAATGGAAGATATTTTGTAGACATCTATACACTCAATTCACCATTTGAGAAAAAAAATTGACAAAATGATGTGATATGTTAATAATATGACAGGAAAAAAAAAAAAAAGGATAGAGAGAAAATGAAGGTTAAATAAGTGTATAAAAATTTAGGGTTTTCAAATATAAAAGTTAGAAAAAAATAATATGATAGTATAAAATTCATTTAAGAATTAATAAAGTAATAACTGACCCAAATATGAGTTGAAACATGAAAATCCACATTTCATCTTTCTCTAGATAATATTTGTGAAAATAATCCATCTCTAGATAATAAAGAAAATTTTATACATGTACCCAAAAAAAATTGATACAACTGAATTAACTGCTTTTTTAAGTGTTCAATCCAAAAATATTTTCTAAATATTTTTTCTTAGAGTGTGGGATTTATTATTATTATCAGCTTTGTCAGGTTGTTAGAAGAAGACTTCAAGTTTCTCGATTCCATTCTTCTTTCTGATTTTATCGCGCATCTCCTTCTCGTTCTTGGCAGCAAGTTTCTTCTGCTCCAACAATTTATACCACCATGAAACACACCAAACCCTTCTTCCTAATTTTCTATTGAATCTATAATTCTTAAATTTCACATGCCTCTAAAAAACACCACATGTTGAAAATACCACATGTAATTCTGATAAGAATGAAGAAGTATTCTAATATTTTCTAGCTAATGGTATGGAAAGAAGCAAGTATGCATCTATGATTTATGGTGTTAGTAGAAATGGTAAAAGAAAAGTCTAGGATTTGAAGAAATGGTAACTGAACCTAAACCTATTCACTCTGATATTTTGTGTACTATTTGTTCTAAGAAAGGTCACTCTAAATTATCTTGTCCCATGTTAAATACAGGGAAAGACAAGAAACCTTTCAAGACTAACAAACTAGGACCCAATTAGATAAGGGTACTAAAAGACAAAATTGTTTACGTTGAAGATGTTCTAAGCAACCAAGTTGAAACACCCATCATGGCATCTAGTAAATGGATGTTAACAACTTATGAAAGGAAAAGGTCTATGTCCCAAGATCTGACTCTGGCGGAAGAAGGACTGGTCAACACAGTACTTATCAGAACTAGAACCAGCTGATGAACCATAACTATCAAAAAAACAAGAACCTTATGATGAACCAGAACTATCAGAAAAATCAAAACCATCTGATGAATCTGAAGTACCAGCTAAACAGGATTACCAGAGGAACCTGATACATCAGCAGAAGCAGAAGTGTTTGATGAACAATCAGAATCAGAAGACTTCTTTGAACATTCCAATCAAATTCATCGAAACTACAAACCTGGATGGGAATTCAAATCCCTTCATCCAGACCCTCTAATCAGAGAATATGCAAATTCAAAATCTGAAAACCAAAAAAGAAGAACAAATAGGGTTTTTCAGAGTGAAACTCAAACTGTTGACATATAGGTTATATCCTTATTTAAATTTAATTATTGTCTGATATTATGTTTACTGTAATAACAAGAAGCTTGGTCTTAAAAATTAGAGCTAGTTAAGTATTTTGCAGGTTCTCAAAAGTTTAGAGCAACCAGGAGATCCACATAATCTGAACACTTCAGCAAACGTAGCATACAAGTTTGGTTTTCAGAAACAAGTAGAAACCACCAGAAACAAAATTGATGTTTTGGCTGTATTGATTTCATTCTTAAATTATCTAAATTATATTATTTTATATGACAAACAGCTCGACCTTGAAAAGTCAAAGCAAGATGATGATAATGCAAGTTACTAGAACCAAAGGAAGCAGATGCAGACAAACTAAAAGAACCTGAAAAATCAGAGGATACAAGCAAATCAGAAGAAGTCGAAAAATCTTCAGATGATGAATCTGATCAAGTCAGAAACAATCATGATAACTCAGAAGGAATATCTGGATGGAAGTACAAGTCATCTCATCCTGAAACTCTAATCATTGGAAGTGCAAGTGATCCTTTGAGGCCCAGATCATCACTAAAAGATACCACTTTGTTTGGCTTACTCTCATCAATTGAGCCTAGCTCTATTGATGAAGCATTGGCAAATGATGGATGGATTCTTGCAATGCAATAAGAGTTAAATGAATTTAAGAGGAATGATGTTTAGGATCTAGTACCTAGACTAAATAAGAACATTATTGGAACCAAGTGGGTTTTCATATATAAGCTAAATGAAAAAGGTGAAGTGGTCATAAACTAGGGAAGACTTTTCGCACAAGGCTACAGTCAACAAGAGGGAATTGATTACACTAATTGAGACATTTGCTCCAGTGTTCAGGTTAGAAGTTATTTGTATCCTACTTTCTTTTGCTGCAAATAATAACATTATATTATTTCAAATGGATGTTAAAAGTGATTTTTCTAAATGGTTATATAAGTGAAGAAGTCTATGTTAAACAACCCTTAGGTTTTGAAAGTTCTGAATTTCTAAATCATGTTTTTAAACATAGGAAATCTTTGTATGGTCTAAAACAAGTACCTAGAGCATGGTATGATAGACTTAGTAACTTATTACTTAATCAATAGGAGATGACATTCTTATTATTCAAATTTATGTTGATGACATTATTTTTGGATCTACTAATGGCACTTTTTGCGAAGAATTTTCTAAATTGATGCAGTTTGAATTTCAAATGAGTATGATGGGAGAACATAAGTTCTTCTTAGGGATAAAAATTTAGCAAAGTCAAAAAGGTATATACATTCATCAAACTAAATATACAAAAGAGCTTTTCAGGAAGTTAAAGATGAGTGATTGCAAACCTATGGTGTAGCCAATGCACCCTACCTGTTCACTTGAAAAAGATGATTCAGGCTAAAAAGTTGACCAGAAAACCTATAAAGGAATGATAGGATCCCTATTTCACCTTACCGCTTCCAGACATGACATCATGTTTAGTGTATGTGTATTTGCAAGATTTCAAGTTGACACTAGGGAATCATAATTAACTGTTGTTAAGAGAATCCTTAAATATCTAAAAGGCACTACCAACCTTACCTTGTTCTACAAGAAATCTCCTAAGTACAAACTAAGTGGATACTCTGATTCTGATTATAATGGAGATAAACTTGAGAGAAAAAGCACTAGTGGAAACTGCACCTTTCTAGGTGACAACTTAATATCTTGGTCAAGAGATAAAGCACCATTGTCATGTCAACAGCAAAGGCTGAGTACATTTCAACAGCTTGCTGCAGTTCTCAACTACTTTGGATGAAGCATCAACTTGAAGACTACAAAATCCTAGAATCCAACATTCCCATCTATTGTGATAACACTTCTGTCATTTGCTTAACAAAAAACCTTATACTTCATTCTAGAGCTAAACACATAGAAATCAAGCACCACTTCATTAGGGACTTTGTTCAAAAAGGGGTACTAAACATTTAGTTTATAGACACTGAACACCAATGGACTGACTTATTCACCAAACCACTACCTAAAGATAGGTTAGACTTCATAAAGAAAAACCTAAACCTTACCTTCATACCTGACTGATGTTGTAACTTCAGAGTAGTTTAGCTTTACATTAGTTTTATATTTTCTTGTATGTTATTCAAAAAAAAAAGTGAAGAACAAAAAAAAAGAGCAAGTTTCACTTTCAAGTCTTTTTTCCTGATGAGAAAAGGGGGAGAAAGATATTTGATAAAGTGGGAAGAAAATGATACATAGACTTAGAGGGAGCCCTATGTTAGGGGGAGTCAAAGAAATATAAAGAAACGTTGTTATCAAAAATACAAGTTTTGTCATAATCAAAAAGGGGGGCTTGTTGGAAACATGTTGGTTTTTATACTTAGAGTTTTGATGATAACAAAAGTATTTTATGAGAACAATATATTTGACTTCAAAGAGTATGAAGAAAGATTAGTGTTTTTGAAGAAAATCTAAAATAAGATTTGATTCAAATTTATAATTGAAGAAAATTTAAAATAAGATTTGACTTAGATTTATAAATTGAAGAAAATCTAAAATGAGATTTGATTTAGATTTATAATTGAAGAAAATCTAAAATAAGATTTGATTCAGATTTATAATTGAATAAATCTAAAATAAGATTTGATTCAGATTTATAATTGAAGAAAATCTTTGACCAAGTTGAAAAGAAGATATGGTCAAGATTTGAAGAAGATTTGAGCAAGATTTATCTACAACAAAATATGAACATAATCAACCTGAAGAATTTACAAACTCAAATCTGAACAAAATACGAATAGAATCAAACTAAAGAATTTACAAACTTAATTTGAACAAAATAAATCTGAAGAATTTACAAACTCAATTTGAACAAAATCAATCTAGAAGAATTGCTTAGTTTGGATTCAAAAATAAAGAATTAGCTAAAGAACATATTATCAAAAAGCATCTTGTTCATAATTATTTTTAAATAAGATAATTGTTGGTCAAGCTAAGAATGAAGATACAATTAAGAATTAAACAAGGACTAAATTGAAGCCCTAATTTTATATATAAATAGATACTTAAGGTTGAAGAAGAAGATTACCAAAAATCAGAAAAGAGGAGAAGAAGTCAAAGCTCAAAATTCCATAGTTATTTTTTAGAGTTCATAGAGAGAAACGCTTGTTTAATTCAGAAATATTTTCTTAGAGTTTTTTTCTTAGAGTGTGAGAGTTATTATTATTATCAGCTTTGTTACAAGCAAACATTTAAAGTTCCAATCTTTTGTATCCAACCCGATAGTGATTTAGTTCTTTCTTAAATCTAGGGTTGTCAGGTTGTTAGGAAAACACTTGACTTGTAGGGTCAAGGTGGTTAGTTCATCAAAAGTCTGGGGTTAGGCTGTTTGGAAAGAATGGTTTGGAGGTCAGGTGCTATGTAATTGAAGGTATTTGAATTAGTGGATTAAAGCCTTCTGAAAGAAAGGATTGAATGTAGCCAAATTAATGGTGAACAGGGATAAATCTATGTGCCCAATTATTTATGTTTTCATTGGTTGCTGCCTTTGAACCCGATTGCTTCCACTCCAAGTAAGTCACCAAAACCGAACCAATTTTTTTTAATAAATTATTAAAAAATTATCAACTTTGGCAAACACAATTCAACCCCCATTCTCGTGTTTGCACTTTCAGGAAATACAAGTCAAAGATGTGTTTATACAATCAGGATTACATAAGGCGTTGAAAGGACTTTAAGTCGAATGCTAGCAATGTCTTCATCATGATGGGAGAGGATGATCTTGTCTGAAAATGAAAAATGTATTCTCATGGCATTTCCCTATTGCCATGGAAAATGATGAATTATTTCTAGTAGATTAGCACGTGAGAATTGGTTGGCCTTAACTATAAATAGAGAAGAAAAACTTTGTATTTTAATATTTTTATAAAAATATAAAACCTTCAAGCTTCTCTAGCTTCTCGATTCCATCCTTCTTCCTGATATGATCCTGCATCTCCTTCTCGTTCTTGGCAGCAAGTTTCTTTTGCTCCAACAATTTATACCACCATGAATCAAACGAAACCCTTCTTCCTGTTTTTCTATTGAATCTATAATTCTTAAATTTGACATGCGAGATGGATATGCATGACCAACACCACAAGTATCTATTGGAGCACATGGAGAAGGAGGGATGTAAATTGCTTCACCTTTGTATACCATTTGTGGAATTGGAGAACATGTTCTCGATTTGGGTTCCATGTAATTTGGGGTTTTGTTTTACTCATTTGGCAAAAATATTAATAAGTTTTATAACGTTATTTGATATTTTAATATTTTTAAAATAATAAATAGTATTATATAATTAAAAGAGATTAATTTATATACACTAATTGTCTAAAACTTTTTTACTCATGATTAGATTCATGTGTAAAAGAATTTTATGTATACAAATTAAGTTCCAATTAAAAACATTTTTTTTAAATTAATAAGAAAGACTATATAACATGGCTATTTTTTTCACGTCAATAATGACACAATAACGCCATGTTATGAGACATCCAAATCATCAAAACAAAAGAGGGATAAACAAAATTTCATAAAATGTGAAACAAAAGACCAAAAGCCTAAATTTTGAAATGAGAGACCAAAAGTTAAATTTTGACAAAATATACCAATCAAAACTGCATTTAATTTAAATAAATCTATCTCAATGCTTAATAGAAAGGACATGTGGACTGAAATAGGTAGTAATGATTCCACGTATATTCGTGGTAGAATCTTCTTATTCTCCTGAAAGTTCAAATAATTATGGAGGACATTCTCTGGTAAAAATAAAAATATTAAATAATTATTTTATCAAAAAATATTAAATAAGAAAGTTACGAATTTTAGAAAAAAGAAAGTGGTTAAAAAATATAGGGAGAAGAAAATAATTATAGAGTAAAATTTGGAGGTTAATTGAAAGATAAAAATAAAAGTTGATTGTATTATGAAGAGACATATATGTACAGAAAAAATGTATGACCAAACTATTTGTTAGTAATTAACTTATGAGTTGTATTTATATAATAGTATAAATATTAGTGTTTTAATGATTATTATATAATTGTTTTACTTAGAATTTGAACTATGCTTTGTAAGATTATAAAATCATAAAACTACTATTATAAATTATAAATTTGACCATAACATATATTTACTGGAATGTTGTGGGTCATGAAAGAGATGCTTTTGATAAATTTGGAGTTAAAATTACTATTATAGATAAAAATAATTACTTTTTTTAATTATTAAAAAAATTAATTAAGTGTAATTATTTTTTAAAATTTCATGTCAAATATAATTTAAATTTACTAAATTGTCCATTTAAATGTCAAACACTCAATTATTAATATTAAATGTTTCACTAAAGCAATGATAAATTAAGAATATTAAAGAGTTAAAGTAGTTAACTTTACTAAATTTTAAGGCTACTTTTTTGCATTTAATAATTACGGAAGTATATTAAATTGTGGAGGAATGAGCTACTGCCATGTTATTTGGAAAAATTGATGTTGTAAGCATCTAAAACCATTGTGCACAAAACATGCATTGTTCCTTCTTTTGTTTCTGATCTATTCTTCCTGGTTTGAGGTAAAAAAAAAATCATAAAATCTGTATTTTTTAATGTTGTTTCAGCTATGTTTTTATTTTGTTCGGTTCATCCATTTTAAATAGCCATCATGATATTCTTATTAGCCTAACTTACGTGCTTGTATTTAATGTTTTAGATGGTTTATAACCTAATAGTTTTAGCTAAATAAACTTTTTTTTTAAAATTAATTTTATTTGTTAAAAAAATGTTTGACCTAATTTAGGTCATATATTTCTATTAAACGATGCAATTTATTTTTATAAGTTTATTCACATTTATTATTCAATACATTTTAAATAAAATTATTTCTGAATAGAAAAAAAAGATACAACCTATTTTCATTTTTAAATATGAACAACTTTTTGTTATCAGCAAAGCCGTGATTCATGTATCGAAATTATCTTTCTAGTACTCAGGTCAACAAGCTTGCAGAGAGGAGATGTTTTTTTTACATGAGAGTAAGAAGAAAAGAAAGGAAAATGGAAAATGAAAAACTAAACTAGTCTCTCGAAAAGGACGTTACAAGTATAACAATATAACGTAGAAAAAGACAAGAGAGGTATTCATGAACAACAACCAAATGATTCTACCCCATTTGTTTCCAGTTTTCCTAAACTATCATCACATTAGATTCCGAATAGTTATTAAAATATTAGCATAATAACATAAATTTATCTGTATCAATAGTTTACCAACTGCACAGTCTGTAAGGGTACATGCTCTAAAGAAATGATACAAGCTATAAAGAAAAATATAAAAGAATTTCTTAAAAAAAATTTTAAAAAAAAGAGAAATATATTGAGAAATATGAGAATTAATTAATATTTGTTGGAAATGATGATAAAAGATTGTTAGAAATGATAATGATATTAACGAGAGTTAGTTAGTGTAAATTGAAAAAAAGAAAGTCTCACATAAGAGGAATGACACACTAGTAGTGTTTATAAGATGAAGATATGACAATTAAAGTGTGCCCCAAAGAGTATCCTAATTTTGTAAAGGGAAAAAAACGCATGCAAATAAACTATCGTACATTAAAAAATTAAAACAAGCATAAATTGATTTTTAAACATTTTCAATACTTGAATAAAGAATTGTATTGGTTTCAAGTAAATTAAGAAAAAAGAAAGCATCAAATAATATTATTTTAACAAGAAACCCCAAATAAGATTACCAACGTCAAGAAAATATGAACCACAAAGAAGATTCTAAAGTTTGTACATTATTTTGTAAAATTCTATACTATAAATATTAATTTTACACACAAAAAACGAACTTTGATAACAATTTTTATATCATTTCGAAGTATATTTTCAGACAAAAACACAATTGTTTTATCTGACTCAAAATATATTTTCAAAACAATATATTTTCAAAACACATATGTAACACATGTAAATTTTAATTTTTGATAACATAAAATTGAGTAAAATAAACTACCAAATCTTAAATTCTGGTAATGTATTTTGAAACAAGTTATAAATTTTATCCTTTAATTTACTAAAATACCCCTAACTATATCGTAAAAATTAAATAAATTCGGATATCTTGAGCATACCCCTACATTCCTAAATTTTCTGAAAAGTAATATTTTTTCTCAGAACTTCTCTAACTAGAAATTTCGAAAACTAAATTTCTGATAATTATATTTCAATAATGGAAATTTCGAAAATAAATTTCCGATAGTTATTTTCAATCGATAATTTCATCGAAATTTCCGATAGATAAATTGTGTACCAGAAATTTCAAAAACTGAAATTTCCAGTTGAAAATAACTATCGACAATTTCAATTTCCAAATTTTCGGTATTGAAATATAACTACCGGAAATTTCATTGAAATTTCCAGGTTAGTTTAATTTTAACTTTTTGCATTTTAAAAATTTTTTGTTTACATATTTTTCATTCAATTTTTTAGTGAGGACCAGATGAGCTAAAAATATTGTGGAACATTCTCGAGTTCGACCTCCTACACAATCTAATAGGAGAGCTGCTGTTGAAAAAAGGAGAAAGAGGAACCAAGAAATGCAACAAGAGAAGGATTATTATGTTCAGCGTGAGTTTGAGTAGGAGGAACAGCAGGATTGCTTGCATCAGCATCAACAGCCTGACCAACATCTGTTTTCTAGAGATCTTTTCGATCTTTTCGTCCTTAAGGACTATGAGCACCACATTGTAGCTAGAGTGTGGAATTAACAGATTAGTATATAATTTATTTTGTTACATAGTATAGTATAGCATTGTATGTGTAGTTTAATATATTTATAGTATAGTTTATTATATGTATAATATAGTATAGTTTAATATATGTATAATATTTTTTAGTATATATATAGTAAACTAACTAATTGTATACGTTATTGTGTGTTATTTTAATTAAACGGGATAGCCATGCCTCAAAGTTATTTTAAATGGCAAAAACCAAGATAAATTCATTGATATCATATATGTATTACCTACTCGGATAGATCAATGGATTACTACATCTGAGTTATGTCCTCTGCAACGATGTAGTTTGCATATGATCGATGGTAATCTAATATCTGCTTTTGCTAAGAGATGACACACATAGGCTAGCTCATTTACCTACCATTCTGTGAAATGACTATTACTCTTGACAATGTTATGGGTCTTTTGGGCATACCATATTTTGGAAAGTTTTTTACACTTCTCGCTAACGTGAAAGAAGATTTGGTCATTGTTACTGCGGTTTAGTTATTGGGAGTTGATGAGGATAAAGTTGTGAATGAAACTAGGGTCAATAGAGGTGCTTCATATAGTTTTGAATGGTTGAAAGTTGTATTTTTAAAGAAACATCATGAAGGACGATTTGATTGTGCAACGAGGACATACCTACTTCATTTGGTAGGGTGTACCTGTACCATACTAGCTGACAAAAGTTTTACCCTTGTATCTGCAAAATGTTTGTTTCTATTTCAAGACCATAATAGTTGTGGTAAATGGGCATGGGGACCAATTGCTCTTATTTTTTTATATGACTATCTTAGAGATGGTACCATTCCTTAGAGGATATTTATCTCTATTCCACGTACTTTTATATTATTTTTTATACTTATTATATTGTTATTTGATAAAATGCTTATTTATTTATTTGCATTTTTTAATTATTTTATATACATGGATTTATGAACATTTCTCTGAAATTTGTAAGTGTAGTATGACTGAACCTATATCTTCACTGCCACGGATGTTTCAATGGACTCCTAAACAAACATCTGGGGATGTTGCATACAACATATCAAAGTTGGATGCTTTTGAGACCTACTGATGAGGACGCCACAATAGGATTTCATTGTGTGTCGATGTTTATAGGGTACATTCGATGGTACTCCACGATGGTATTGTATTTGCCAAAGAGGTGTCTATGGAAATTTAGGTATACTCAACACATCCCTCCTACACCGTCGGTGCTTGTTGTTCGTGATGTTGAATGGAATACATGAACTTTGTTCGATCCCTCCGTACCAGATTGCATTCAGCCTCATATTCACACGAGTGTCTTGAGGGATACATCCAATGGTACTATAGGATATCTCATCCTCGGATGATCCCTTACATTGTTGCAGTACCTTCCTTTTTTATGTTCCCAGTGATGTTATTCCTGGTCTTAGTCATGATGTTGGTCTTGGTCGTAGTCATGAGGAATGGTATACACGATGTTAGATAATGGGTAATCTTATACAACACAACTTAGATTTACAGAGGCTAGATCTTGAAGATGAGATGCATGTCTATTTAGAGAGAGCCTTACACATATCCAGATGAAGGGATTATCATTAGTACTATAGTTGTATTTTTTGTATTATGTTATTATTCAGACTTATTTAATTTGACTTATTATTCAAACTTTATTTATTTTTACTATTTTATTGCTTTAGACTTATTTTGCATTTTCGTTTGAGCATTTCAGAAATGCAAAAAACTAGAGAAAAGTGATTTCATCTTTTGTATATTATGTGAATGAACTTTGTTACAAAAAGAGATGTATAGTGCAGAGGAAATAAACAACAGAGGATACAAACATAAGAGGAAATAAACTAACTAATTGAAAACTGCATATATATCTCACAGAGAAAAAGACATACAATCTAAGATATGAAATAAAACTTTAAATGCATGTTCTAAATCAAAAGTGTCAAGCATTTGTCAAAGGCATACAATTTGATGTATGTTCTAAATCTAATGAGTCCCAATGTTGTTGATGTCCTACATAAGCTATAGCCCATGATGTAGACTCATCACTACGATGGTCCTTCCAATGTCATGCAAGTGGAGGCAACGGACATCCTGATTTCAATTTAACCTGAACCCAATGACTTTTATTAACAAAACAATGCTAATAATACGATCATGTGATAGGTCTCTAATGATGTGATGTCCAACTCTAAATCATTTTCTAATTTTTCTTCCTCTAGACCACTATTCATGGTTAATTTCCTCCATTGTATATGAACTGCATCCAATGGGATTGGAATATCTTCCACCTTATATCATGCCAACTCACATTCACAAGGTAATCCATGAGAGTAAGTATACAACGGAAAGCAACTTTGTCATTACCGACATAGCTGACTCTCTTGTATTCATCAACAATATGAGCTAAAACTTTACTGGGTACAACCCAAGTCAAATTCTCATAGAATCCATTGTTGTGTATATGCTCTATGCGACCATTACTTGTCTCAAATGACCCTTTTTATCTTAATAATTTGCAACTTCAACATCTCATTCATACAATCCCAAACCTTACAGAAATCTCATTTACTGTGTTCCAAAAATCTCTTCAATGACCAATGAGCACACTCAACCCTGATATTCAAACATAAAATAAAGTTTGGTATTATTTCAATAAAAAATATATCAAACATACATGCTTAATCCTAAACATGTATAAATATAAAACAAAATGCGAAGTTTTAATGACATACATATTAGTCGTAGTATTTCCTAGATGCAACACTCGATTGGTCTATGTTTCAACAAATATTTCCTTATAATGAATCAACCATGTAAATGTTCCTCGTACTCAAAGAAAAGGCACATGCTTGATCAAACCTATGCAAAAGTTCATCACCCTTCTTCTCTATATAACAATAAACAATTTTCCTCCACAAATCTATAATAGGTTCTTTCATGTCCTTCTTCAATATATATTGTTTGCATCTGGCTCCAACATTTTATTGTTATGAAGATGACAAAGTAAATTTGTTGAATATTGAAATACAACTTCAATTGCATTAATCAAAGCAAGTTATATGTCAATCACAATCACATGGGGAAATAAACAACTCTTTTAATTTCTCTAATGCCCAATAAAAGTTTTCTTGACGCTCACATCCATGTAAGCAAATGCAACCTTGAATGTCAACCCAGTTGAAGTCACACCAACAATTTCAAATAATGGTAACCTATACTTGTTGGTTTTGTAGATATTATCCATGATCAATACATGAGGGAACATGTTCAACAAAGTTATTGAGTCTTGGTGCGTCCAAAACATGTCCCTCACAAGGTTGGGAGTCTTCATGGGTCCTATTTCAACAAGCATACTTCTTAGCTTCAAGTAACTTCAACAGATATTGCATATCAGTTCTTGGCCTTTTCAAATTCTTCCGGTATGTGGTTTGTCACTTATAAATTAGAGAGATATTAGTCATGTTCTCTTTATCTCAGCCTCTCAAAGATGACAAGATGTGTCTCGGTGCAACGTGATACTTTGTCAGCTCGTCAATATGTTTCTTATCTTCTTCTTTTAAGCGTCCAACAAATGCATTATTCTCAAATGTAGCCACCAACTCAAGGTTGTGAAGTTCACACATTAAACTAATAATTCATCCCTTACAATTCTTCAACGGTCTCGACATAAGTTTAAACGGACAACCACACCTTTTAGTTGAAGTCCATGAGTTACTTTTATTTGACTTATATTTTCCACCTCTATCACAACCGAGAATTAATTTTGACTTTCATCCTCTCTTTCTGGTCTCTATGTCAAAACGAGTAATGATACAGCTACTCAATGTTGTCGACCAACCTCTCTTGCCCGTAATATGACAACTTCTTGTGACTTAAAAATTTGATCAATTGTGAATGTTTTAGTCAAATCTATACATAATGGTGTTTTTTTATCCCTACATAAAAAAAAATTAAAAAGTTTTAAAAAAAATCCAAAATAAAAAAAGAAATTATGTACCAAAAATTTCAATGTTTGAAAAATTTGGTAAAATAAAATTAACTACCAGATTTCAAAACTAAATTTTCCAAGAAGTAAATAACTACCGAAAATTTCGCTAGCGAAATTTCCGCTACACAATTTACACTACCAGAAATTTCGTCAACGAAACTTCTAGTACACAAATTACACTATTGGAAATTTGGATTTTTCAAAAGTCCAGAATCTTTTGACAATCTAAAAACAAATTTGTATACTGGATTTTTTGAAAATAAAATTTCTAGTAATGTTAATTTGTATACCAAATTTATGGGGGCGAAATTTATGTTGCGGAAACTTTTGTGAGGAGTACGATTTTGGAGCAAATTTTTTACCTTGGAATGAATGCAAATGAAGGGGTAAAATTGAATTTTTTACATATTAAAGGGTACAAGTCTAATTAAAGAGATACAAAATCTAATTTTCCCTTCAAAATTCTATTCATTCCTTGGCTCAAGGACCACGCGTATCTTTTCAAGACTCAAGGCCCATACATTTAGTATCTTTAGTCAAGGCCCAAGTTGGTGCAATTTCTCGTAAACTTCTTTATAAATAGTATGCAAGAGAGATAGAAAGATTGGTCTCTTATCTAGTTAAAAGAGTAATATTTATTTATTTAGTTGTGTGTCTCTTAAATGTTTTTTAGATAAAAATTTGAACAAAATTACAATTCACTAACTAAAATTTATTGTATAAACCATGCACAGGATAAATATTTGTCACTAGTCAACTAGTTAAAAAATGATCTTGTAAAAATCAATTAGTTAAAAGAGGAGTACATGCATTTAATTAATAGTGTGTCTCTTAAATATCTTTTAGATGGAAAAATTAAAGAAAATATAATACACTAATTATAATTTTTTATATAACGCTACACAAGAAAAAATTAGTTATAATTTTTTAAGAATCAATTAGTTAAAAGAGAAACTTGTATTAGGTAAAAGATTGTCATTGTTTAATGTATTAGGTAAAAGAAACTTGTATTTCATTAATAGTGGTCACCTAAAAATATCTTTTAGATATACACTAGTTAATGAACAATGCACAAGATATGTGTTTGTCAATGGTTAAGTAGTTCAAAGATAATTTTTCACGAATCAATTAGTTAATATATATATATATATATATATATATATATATATATATATATATATTTTCTTAGTAGTGTGTATCTTGAATATGTCTTTTAAATAATTTTAAAAAAAAATTATAACATGCTAATTATAATTTACTCTATCAATCATGTATGAGATACATGTTTATTATCGATCAATTTATTAAAATGTTGTCCATCACATATTAAATAGTTAAAAAAAAATAAAGTTAATTTGGTTACTAGTGAGTGTCTTGAATATATTCTATAAAAGTGTGAGAAAATTTATAATAAACTAATTATAATCTATTGTATAAACCATATACCCAAGAAAAATGCTTGTATTTGAAGCATTAAATAATATAATTGTACTATTATACTAAATATGTTAAATGAATTTTTTTGGAATGAATCTAATCACAAGACATGTTATATCATATATTGTAACTACAATTATATTCTAGTGCGGAAATGGATAAACTCATGAGCATGTATGTATTAGGATCTACAATATTTTTAATCTATTAAAGATATAACTTTAGGAATACCTAGATCCATAGCGAAAGGTATTCCAACAACAATTCTGAGACACGAAGTGGAAAAACGAACAACGAGAACTCGCTGGCTTATGGTTCTTCCTCAACCAGTACTATTGATGCCTGAGCGCTCTTTAGATGAGGAGAAGAGATTTTTGTTTTTGTACGGTATTGGGGACCATAGTCTATATAAAGATTGATGATCAATTAGGGTTCTCATTATTGTCAAATAGATCATCAGTGACATGCACTCATATTGGATCCATATCAATTAATTAGATATTTAATTAATTATTAAATTAGAAATCTAATTAGCTTTATTATTTAATTTGATCACTAATCAATTAAAACTTCCAATTGATAAATAGTTAATATAATTAAATGAAGATATGTGCTCACATAATAATATTGAAAAATAATGATCAAATAAATATATTCCTACAAAATTTAGATATTGTTTTATACAAAATAAATTGATTAAGGAGAGTATATATGTATGAATATTTTACTTGGCAGTGTAAATGAAAATATTATTTTGAATGATTGCATTTAAACTTTGATAATTTTTTTAACATTTTAGTACTATAATATCTATCTTAAGTAAAAAAAAAAATGTAGTATAGTATCTATCTTAATACGGTTACTAACGACGCATAAGCTGTAAAACATATAAGTATCTTGCTATTTTATAATACAAAAATTAAAATAATACACTATTCCTTTTAATATGAAAGTAATTTTAAAATTTTAATTGGAACTTTATATTTTCAAAATACAATTAATTATTATTTTTTAATTTATCCATGAATATAACCTTTTTAAATAATAAAAATAAAAAACTATTTCTTTTCAAGTTACCCTTAAAATTTATAAAGCATGACTGGTCTTCATCATGGAGGGAAATATTGAAAATGAAATGAACAAAACAACCCTGAAAACAGAATCCGATTTGTTATTAAACCTAACTAATCATAGATTTCACATCTATTAATTAATAAACTTAATAGCTTATAATTTCATTAAAAAAATTGATAGTTGTCCACTTAGTGGGGTCTTTGTCTAGTTGTGTGCTCTCGGATTCTTGAATTCAAAATGTCGACACAATCATTTTCCGGATTATAAAAATTAGGTCCCATTTTTGGGTCCTATACTAGAAATAATATAATATTTTAGAGTCTAAGCACTCATTTTTAATTAATTAAAGAATAGCAATGATAACTGAATATTTTAAATTTTCTTGAACAAATTTTTTTTGTGGTCTAATCATTTCTGCACTAATACTTGAGATTTGGGTTGATCCTTTTGCAACTTGGACATGGAGCTAGACAAAGCTTTAGCTTTATTTTGTAATTTAAACGGATACTACTGTAATATTCCATCCTATCCTTTTTATAAAAATAATTGAATTAAAATTTAATAAATAAAAATTAATATAATTAATTTATAATATAGATTGAATATATAATTTATTATTAACTAAATTTTAACTCAAATATCAATTATAAAAAGGATAAGAGGGATTAGTTATATAATAAATCTCATAAATACATATTTTCTCATAGTTCATCAATAATAATATCCTCAAAATAAAGATTCTAAAAATTATAAGGATTGTTTGATGTACAGGATAGAAAGAGACAATATATAATATAAAGCTAGATAAGAATATAATAGTATATGATAGGCTTAATTGTAATTTTGGTTCCTCTATTTTAGTTGAATCACGAAAATAGTCACTCCATTTTATTTGTCCCCAGTTTTGGTCCCCATACAAAATCTTGGTCCAAAACTTGATGAAATATCATTTTTTTTAATGATGTGTAAAAAAAAATGATGTGGAAGATTCCATGTGGATTAATTACATTTTATTATTAATCCAAATTTGTAAAACACATTTTCTATTTTTAAAACACATTTCCTATTTTATTACATTATTTAATTACAAAAACATAAATAAAAAAAAATTTTAAAAAGACATATTCTCATTCTAATCCCTAATTCCATTCAATTCGTTCGTGTTCTTCTTCTTCTCGATCATCGTCTTCTTCTCCATTCATCTTCTTCTTCTATATGAATGCGTGTTTTTTATTAATTTATGTTTTTGTAATTAAATGATGTAATAAATTAAAAATAGAAAATGTGTGTTACAAATTTGGAATAATAATAAAATATAATCATTTCACATCATCTTTTTTTTGTCACATCATTAAAAAAAATGAGATTTCATCAAGTTTTTGACTAATATTCTATTTAGGGACCAAAACTGAGAACAAATAAAATGGGGGACCAAAAGTGCAATTAAGCCTATATGATAAGATAGTGACCGGATAAACATTATCATATCATATGTTTAATACACATATGATAACCAACATTATAACATTTTATTTTGTCATGTATTTGATACACATCTCATCATGATATGATATAATATATATTATATTTAAATAACAAAACTACCATTGTGAACAATTACATATTAGTTTCTTTTTAAATTAACTTATTATATTTTAAATATTATAAATTAACAAAAAAATTAAATAAGTAATGAAATAATTTTATATTAAAACTATCCATTGACACTATTAAATAAACAATTTAAATTTAAAAAACAAAATCATGGGTAACCAAATAATTATATTTTATTTGTTAAAATGTAAATAAATATATGATATATATTATATATAAATGACAAGAATACCTTGTAAACAAATTATATTTATTTTAAAAATTTCAATAAACTTTCATATTTTTATAATTGTGAATACTAGTTTATTAAATTATATAAAAAGACAAAACTACCCTTGTATAAAAATCATAAACATTTTTTAAATTAATTATTAATATTTCATTTTTAAATTTAATATCAAATTCTATTAATTACTTTTCTATTTGATTAGATTTACATTTTTATATTTTAGATTATATTTTATAAATTGTTTTTATATTTATATTTTATTATATTTCAATTTATATTTTATAAGGGTAATTAAGTAAACTATTGTTCTTTTCATATCCTGTTGGTTTCTAACCCAACTCATATTCAGAATAGAAATTTCAACTACAGAGACAAGATATGATAGAATTATGAATTAACTTATCATGTTGGTTAATCAAACACCGGATTCAGACATGATATGATAACTTATTCATATCCTGTCCATCAAATGGGTCTTAATATTCTTTATTATGGATGATAATTAGTAGAATACTATAGTACTTCCTTTCTATCCGAGCGTATTCCGAAAAAATACTAATATGCACTCTCCTCACTTTCTTTTAAGAATTTGAAAGAATATCTAATCATGTGCTAGAACTAAATAGACAAAAAATACACTAAAGTTTCCATACAAAATCGCTCCACTTTAACTTTGGAGAGCATGACACCAAAAAATACACCTTAAACATACTTATAAAGTGCAAAAAATAATACATCAATCAACAGTACTCAAACAACCAATTAAAGAATAACTATCTACTATCTAAAAAGTTCTTATAAAAAATCATTCATACTTCAACTTGACAACAAACGTACGGTCAACATCAAACCTCTTGTAGCATGTAATGTCTTCTAACTATAATGAATAGATGATATCATAGATTAAAACAATAAAAAAAAAAATCAAAGACCAAAAACATAAATAACCCTCTCCCATATTACAATACACCCATAAAAAAACAATGGCTACACACCAATTCTTGAACATTGCACATCCTGGACAAGGGCTAAGGTTGTCCACTCATTTCAGCGAAGGATGCATCAAATATGGTTAAGAAATTCCAGTATCATACATGTTTCCAAACAATTCATAATAAATTTATGTGTTTTTTTCTTTTTCTTTTTGTGTTTGTCTGTTTTCGTTTGTGAAGATTTTCTCTTGTTAATTTTTCAACAAATATATTTGTTGAAATTAATATATTATTTCCGCTCCTTTTTATATGATACGTTTAAATTAATAAAAACTAACATATTTAATTTAATTAGTCAGAATCAGATCGTATTAAGATATTAAGTTCATATTTTAAATTTAATAATATTATCAAAATCTTAAAATTTGAATAATTTAATCTTAATTAGACCGCAACGAATACCCTAACTCTAAGATTAGATACAATCTAAATCGTTAAATAAACTTTGTAATCACGATTTGTGATGCAATATTAAGATTTTAAATATTTGTATTGTAACACTTTAATCGAAGTCCCGACCACATAAACAAGGCAACCTTGTACCAAAAAAATAAACAAGGCAATCAAAGTAATTTATTGGGTGTCAAAATTTTTTTAGTACTTTTTGTTCTATAATTTTTTATTACCTAATACTAGGTATTAATATTTGGTTCAATAAGCTTTGTATTGGGCGACTGTGGAGCAAAAATCTCATTTTCGTGGAAGATTTTTTTTTCCCTGAATAGGAAGAAATTAAGTTTTATTGTTCTACCTTTTCCTTATTTAATTTGATTTATTTATTTATCTTGACAAAATTTATTCTCAAATGTATAATCTTTTGCTTTTTATATATCTCCATTTATTGTCAATCATTCAATATTTTTGTTTTAGATTAATAATATCTCTCAAGAAATATTAAATTGGTCGAATTTATTATTAATTGAAAAAATTAATTAAATTATAATAATTTAATAAGTAATTTTGTGTTGTGAAAAGCCTAAAGAATTAAATTTTAAATAAAAATATGGATTTTCTATGTGGGGAAAAGAACAGATAGACAACAAGAAAACAAACTAAACTCGAGGATGGGTAATACCTAAGGCACCATCTTAACAAGTCTGTCAAGTCTACGAGATATCTGAAATAGCCTCCGAGTCAATTTGCACCCTCATTATCAAGTAAGAGAAAAAGAGATAATAAATAATTAAAGATAATATAAAAAAGAAATTATTTATGAAAAGAAATAAAATTAATAATTTTATTGATTTGTATAAATAACCTTAAACCAATAATTAAAAAAGAAACCTGAATTTTTCCAACACCATCTCCCTATATTCACTTACTTTTGTTCCTTTCTTCACTCAAGATGGTGGTTTAGAGTTAATTTTGAGTCTAAAATTATCTCTCTAAATTATTATTTATTTTATTGAAATAACTTTTACATATTCATCGTCTTAGTACAACATTCTTTTTGTTTGTCATCTTGGTGCGACGTTGTTTTGATTTCTTGTATTGCTACGGTGTTTATTTTGTATAAATTGACATATCAATTTTGATCCCGTGCACATATAGTTTCCATCAATGACTTTGACATCTTCAATGTTACAACTCTAGAGGCATGCATATTTCAAACCCTCAAGTTTGTCATATTTGTAGATTTTGTCACATTTGTAGGCACTTTATCGTTTTATGCTACTAACTTGAATGTTGTGCATTTGTTTGTTGGTCCCTTATCTTTTTTTTAAGTTTCGTTTTGATCCCTTAATTACTTTTTGTTCCGTTTTAGTCCCTTAACTATGATTCCATTAGACTTTAGTCTTTTCTATTAGTTTCAATCAATAACCGTAGCGTACATGTCAACTTGGATGCCTGACTAGGTTGTCGGAGTCACCCTCCTCCTCATCACCTTCTTCTTCTTTGAGCTCCAACCTAATAAAACAACAAAACTTTAAAAGAACAACAACAACAAATTCATACTTCTCACATTCAAACCCATATTCAAAACCCAAACAAGTGAGATAAATGAAAAAACAAACTCAAACTCACAAAAAACACTTTAGCAAATCCATAAATTCATGAAAAACAGAGTAAACTCCAAACCCAAAAAACTTCAATTCACGAAGAAAAAAGCACTTTTACAAGATTTGAAAAAATATTCAACACAAATTCACGAAAAATAAGATTTAAAAAATGAGTTAATGTTTCTTCATTGAACTTTATGTTTCTATAAAGTATTTCAGATCCAACAAGAAAGAACAAAGATTAGATGTGCTAGAAACAAGAAAACATAGTGATGGTTTTAAATCAGTCTATTTATTTGATTTTAAAGAAGCATAGTGATAGTTTTAAATCAATAGCTTCATTTGATTTTATAGTTTTGTGAAGAAGAAGAAGGAGGAGGAGGAGGAGGAGGAGAAAAATGTATGAAAACCTTAATTTTAACTTTTGTATAATGACTCAGATAGCATAGTCACGGGCCCAAGTTGACACGTAGGCTCAACTTAACGTTTTTAATTAAAATTGACGGAAATGACTAAAGTGGCTAACAAAACCATAGTGAATGGACCAAAATGGAACAAAAATTAATTAAGGAACAAAAATGAAACTTAAAAGAAAAAAAAAAGACCAAAAGAGTAATTTAGCCAATTTATAATTATATTATTTTAGATCGATATAATCTCAATCAATTTAAATTAATGAATGAATACCATTTTTTTTTAAAAAAATGCAATTAAAAAAAGAATAGAGTGGTATATTTGACTTTGATTTTCTATAATATCAAGAAGTTCAAACGTTCTTTAGAAAAAAATATACAAACGTCGACAATACTTAACTGCTGAGGGCTTGAGGCCAAACAAATAATGGATCTATTCCATTTAACACAAGGGGTGCCAAAATTTACATAACAGATCATCGATACAACAATTCTGGAGACACCACACAATTTGATAATTGTATCTTGTTGTCCTCATCATATCATTACAATTAAATCCCCAAATCCAACCATTAGTTAGCCCACCAAGACATAATACACTATTTTATAGGAGCATGACATGACTAGCACAGAAGAAAAAAACATACCCCACAATTATTTTATCCATTTCAAAATATTATCGTTAAGGTTTTTCAGTACAAATAATAAATAAAACAAAGAAAATAATTATTTTGTAGAAAACATAACATTTATGATAGCAAAAAATACATGAATAATTAATAAAAATAATTTTATACAATAATATCTTTTATGCACCCAATTCCATTCATTTGCATAGCTTTCCAATATATTGGACAAGAATGTCGTATAGGACGGTAAAATACATTGAATTAGTTTTTATTTTCAAGATTAAATAAGTTGTTAGTCATTACAACATTTAAATATTTTGTTTTTAGTCTTGAATTTTGAGTTCTTAAATATTATATGTCACTGTTTGTAAGTTAATTAATGTGTATTATTTAAAATTTTGGATAATTTTTTGTATGAATGTTTAGAACATCATATCAATTTTCCACACACAAAATTTAGATTTTTTTACAAAAAATTAATTAAATATGAATTTTTAAGAATCACAAGCTTAAATATTCATATTTAATTCATCTCATGTTAAAAAATTTAAACTTTTGTAAACGATATGTTTATAATGTCCTATATTTTACTACAAAAAGACATTCAAAAATTCAAATTTGACTGAAAAATAATGAACATTGTCGCGGTCTAAAATTTCGAGTGTTTCTCGAATTCAATGGAGTCGCCACCAAAATTTATTTTAAAATAGGGAAAATATGGAGAAACCCTTAAAAATAAAATAAAAAATAAAAAAAAGGTATTTGAAACTAAATTTTGAGTTCGAGAGTCGATTATGCGTAGGGAAGGTATTAGCACTCTACGACATCCGTTAAAAAACGGTTACCTATAATTAATTGTGCAAGATTAATATTAACTTAAATATATTTATTTCTCTTTATTATTAAATATGAATAACAATTACTATTATTATTTTAATATGATTTTGGAATAAATGTGTGCTTAAGAAATAAAGGACAAAAAAAATAAAAAAAATTATTAAAGTGCTTGACAAGAATGTGATCTCGCTCCTACGTATCTCCCGGTGCGATGGAGAAATCAAATCTACGTAGTTCTTAAGTAAAAAAAAAAACGGATGTGTTGAGTGTTTTTAAAGAAAATTTGTTTTGTGATAAAAAAAAGTTTTGACGAAAAGAAAAATAAAAGAGTTTGATTTGAATAAGTATTTTAAAATTTGAGTTTTAGGACGATCAAGTTGTACAACTTGTGTCTCAAAACTCAAGGAGTAAACAAGATGTCACATCTAATTTAATCCTCTTAAAAAATATTTTATATTATTCTCGATTTTTAAATTGAGTTTCAAAACCACCAAGTAGTACAACTTGTGTTTTAACAACTCAAAGATTAAAAAAAAAAAAAAAAAAATTCACATCTAGATAATCAAATTTAAAAAGTTAATTTTATATTTGTTTATTTATTTATAAAAATAAGTTTTACAATTATCAAGTTGTATAAATTATGTTCTGCTACTCGTAGATTAAAAGATGTCATTTCTAGTTAACCTTTAATAATAATTTTTATTTACTAATTTGTTTATGAATTTTAATTTATTAATTTATCGACGAAGATGAGATTTAGAACCGCCAAGTTGTCGCAACTTGTGTCCTAAAGATAAAAAAATAAAAAACTAACACATCTAATTAAATAAATTTATAAGTCTTTTTTATATTAATTTATAAAAAAATAATAAATAAATAAATAAAATAAAAAGAGAGTTTTTAAAACTATCAAGTTGTACCACTTGTGTTCTAACAACTCAAAGATTAAAAAGATGTCGCATCTAATTAATCTTTAATGAAATATTTATTTGTATTATTTATGAAATTTGATTTTTACTTATAAAACAAATTAATTTTGAAATCATAAAAAAGAAACTAAATGGGCTGAACTCTCAAACAAATAGGTTTGTTTTTTTTGTTTTTTTTAGGCTCAACTTATCGTAAGTTCAAGATAACAACAAAAAGTTAAAAAGCATGTAACTCTAAAAAAACCTAGATGCACACTTGAAGAGAGAAAGGGCAGCCGCTGCTGGTGTTTGCAGAAAACACAAATAGGGAGCATTGGAGAGATAGAAAAGCAAAGAAAGAAAGAAAAAGAAGGAAGAAAAGATTAAAAAATAGAAGGAGGAGGACGAGAGAAGGGAAGAGACCGTGAAAGAGAGGAGGAGATCGAGTTTGAATGCGGTGGCGCTAAAAGGGATGATTGCCGTTTCGGCGGCGACGGTGACCGTGATAACATCGTCGAAGGTTTATGATTTCTAATCTTATTTTTATTTTTCATTCATAATATTTTCTTAAAATAAAAAATCTACATTTTTATAACAAAATAATAATTATATGGTGAAAATAAGGAACAAACAGATTTATTGTACAAGAGAAAAATACCTTTGCGTTTTCTGTTTGTTGATACTCTCTCTGATTTCTTCCTCTTCTCCTTCTTTGTATGTGTTTTTTTTTATATCAGCAGTGTTCAATCCTTTGATAGATAAATGAAGACGTATTTATAGAGTTTTTTAACTTGTCTGGTTGCTTTCTTGTTTGCCTTTGTCCTTCTCCATCAATTTCCTGTTTGATGTTTAATTTCTTTACTCATAATCTGAATTATTCTGCACATTTGATCCATTCACGATTTTAGCTTTATTTGTTTTTATCTAATTATGTTCATCTGTTGCACATAGTTAGTTTGTTAGGTTAAAGAGCATTTTTTATTTGCAGATTTGGTTAATTTTTGTACACGATTCAACCACATTTGTCTTTTAGTTTTTTTTGTTTTTTTTTCTTTCTGTTTCAAACTCAGAATTTTATCTCTTTGCTTTATATTATGTGTACAATGGTTGACTTATAAAAATTGTATTTTTATTTCTCTAATTAGTTACAAAGCAAAGGCTAGTGCATCAACCATGTTATTGCATCAGAAACACAAAGGCAGCAATAAGGGCAGCAATAGAGAACAAAACAGACCCAAAGCAAGCCGGAGTAGTTGGCTTAATTTGATTTGGTTTGACTTAATTTTTATTGTAATTTGATTGGGCTTAATTTTTTAAATTGTAATTTGATTTGCCTTAATATTGTAATTTGATTTGACATTGTAAATTGATGAGACATAATGAACCTATTTATTGTAGTTATTTTTATTTCCTTTTTTTAATTTATTTTTAATAAGTTGGACAAAATTGAGGTATTACAAACATAAATGAAATACTTTTAAGGACTAAAAAATTAAAAAAAAAATTATAAAACATAAAAACATCACGTTGAAATTTTGTTGAAATTTTATAAAGATTAAGAACTTATTTAATCTTTACTTTTTTATCTTACTAGTCCTTTTAATTCATGATATATATTCATAATATATGTACTCCATTTAAGTATTTATGTATCATGTTTAATGTTATTATTATTTAATTATCCTTTGATTAATTTATATTTTATTTTTCAAAAATCATTTTAGTCTCATGGAACAAATCCCTATGAGGGTCAATTTGAAAAATACAATTACTTTTATAAAAATTAGAGAATATTAAATGCGATTAACTATTTTTTTAAGAGGGTTTAAAAGTAATTTTTGCTTATATACAAGACATGAGGAAGTACATCATTATCCTTTTATCCTTTTCAATGCGAACTAAAAGCTCTAGAAAAAATACATTTATAGTAATTTAAATTTAACTCAATTTACGTTTAGATCCTTTAAATTTATTTTCTCTCAATTTGGTTCTTTAAGTTATATTTTGTTTGCACCGTTAGTCATTTATCTCAATTTCGACAACAATTAGTTCAATTGAAAACTTCTTAACATTTGAAACTCTACCAAATACTGCAACAATATATTTATCAAACTAACCCTTGAGAAAACATTCATCAAAACTAATAAATAGTCTATATTTCTTGATTTTCTCTACAATAATTTAAACATATATATAGGCTTAAAAACAAGGTAATAAAAGTTTATCCAGAAAATAATGTTTTTAACTTTTTTCACATACAAAGTAGCTTGGAGAGTCAACTTGTTGCAATGTTTCGATTATATCTTAACATTTTACGTCAGTAATTCAAGAAAAATTTTAAACTTAAATGACTGCATCCGTAATTTAATGTATACTAAAAGTTAATGGTGCAAAAGAATGTAATTTAAAGTGTCAAATTAAAAATAAAAATAAAAAAACTTAAAGGACCTAATCAAAAATTGAATTAAACTTAAGGAATTAAAGGTGCATTTTTGTCAAAAAAAAATTTAATGGTGCTGGGGGAAATTTGAATAGAAAAAGGTAAACAATACACATTTTTAGGCAAAATTACATCAACGTAGGTGATATATAGTTGGCTTGGTGGCTTAGGCGGAGAAGTTAAGGAGAAGAGTGATAAATATGTTGCAGGTTCGATATCTATTATCAATAAAATACTAACATTATTAACAATACTAATTACAAACATAAACAGTTGCAAAAAAAATTACATCCAATGTCTTTTATCTTATTTAATTGTAACTGATTTGTAATTTATCTTTTTTCTTACAGATCTTTTATCTTAATAAATATTTACAACTTAAATCTTTCATCTTTTTTTCCTTCTCACATACGTCTTTTATCCTCAAAAAGGTTTACAATTAAATAATTATTGTGACTTTTTGGTTTTAAAAGCTAATTTCAAAACCAAAACAAGTTCGAGTAAAATTTTGTATAATTGATTTTTTATTTGATTTCAAAACAAATTTTTCCCAAAAACTCAAAACAAAAAATAAAGTTTTATAATTTTAGTTTTTGTTTTAAAATTAACATGTTATCATCTGTAGACATAAGTATCACTCCAACAATCACTGACCACCACCACCGAAATCAGCACCGACTGCCCACCTCCGACGACCACCACCACTGTCAGGTCGGACTGTGCTTAAATAAGTCAGGCCTATTACCTATTAAAGACTTTATTTTAAGTTTTGACATGACCTTTTTAAAAGCTTGGTCCGGCCTATTAGTCTATTTTGGAATACAAATTTTAAAAATGACATTTTGTCTATCTCTAAAAAGGTTAATTAATAGGCCAATAAAAGCATGAATTTTGTTGAATTCAAATTTATAGTACAATAGTTTTGATAAAGAAAAATAAGTATGGACTTCGGGAAGTGAGAACAAAAAATTATAGTTTCAAATTTCTAATAAAGAGTTTTTTATTGCATAAATATAAAGAGTATTTTTTAAAGAGAGGAAATAAAGAGCATTTCTTACAAAAATATGAGGAGGCTTTTACTTTATAACTATATTATAAATATTATATTTTAATTAGTATACTGACCGGTATATTATGCAAAATATATTTTTTTAATGAGTCTGACCTATTTAAATAAATAAGTTTTTTAAAAAAACTTAGAGTCTAACTTTTTTACTAAACTAACTAATAAGTTGAACTAGACTTTTAATAAGGCGAACTATATAAACCCCTATCGAGCTGTATCATCTATTCCCACCCCTACCTACCACCAAACACACAAATGCAAAATGCCTTTAGCCATTTACACATAGTTACCACCACCAATTTAATATTATAGCCATGACAGTCCTTCATTTTTAAGGCACTATCACTGTCATCCCTTAGTTTCCAATTCAGCTCCACAACCTCAACACTCACACAAGACAGTAAGACACAATTAAGACAACTCAATTGGTCTATGCACACCGACATGGCACTCAACAGCTCCACGATCTCATAAAGAATTCCAAAATCTAAGCAATTGCCAGTGAATTTAGATGAACCTTGTCTACGCAAGACACCAATACTATGGACCTATAGTGCATTATGGTACTTGCACACTACCACTTTTGGACCATGTTATGACAACATAAGAGCACCCCCATCATAAGAGTAGTATAGTCTCGAGCTCGGTCCTTTTTTAAACAGATCCATTAATTTTTTCACATATATTAAAAATAAATAGATAATAAATTTAATATGTTTATTTATATGTAGATGTTCTTAAATAATTTTTGTATTCGGACGTGTCAAAGTTGACTTTTTACATTCTAAGATAAATCAGTAATATTAATAAAAGTATATTTGAAAATAATAATAATAATAATAATAATAATAATAATAATAATAATAAATGTATCTAATAAATTGAAATTGTGCTTATATTTAATGACAATTTTTTTCATCAAAAAATGTTTATAATGTATTTTGCGGTTCTTTAAGTTGTTTAATTATATTAGATTAGTCATTTGAAATTTTTGCGTGTTGACACAAGTATTTTAAACACATGTTTCTCTTATGATGCTGATGGTTCAAGAACAAGGGTTGGTCACTTATCCTATGTGCACCAATTTTCAATCTTTTATGTGTAACTTGTGCCTATCTTAGAAATAAGTTAAAGAATTTAGAAAAAATATTAGCGAGAACATATTGAATATATTGTGTATCCCAAAAGTATTAGGTGTTTAATGTACAAAAATTTAAAACGACATTCTTTTCAATTTCTTTTCTTTGTAATTGGTATTAACTCTAAATTGTTTAATTTAATTTAGAAATAGACATAAGATACTTATAAGAGATACGAACAAAATACATATAAAATAAATGTTCAATTTAATTTCTACCACGCAAAGATAATGTTTGTATTTTTTAACAAATTATTTATAAAAAAGATTATTCTAATTAAATTTTAAGGATCTATTTAAAACAAGTTTATTTTTTACTTTTTTTTTTTCTATATTTATATTATTGTGCCCATTATAACTTTGTAGATTGTGCATGTATTTTTTATATCAATATCACTCCCTAGCCAGCAATCTAGCATCCTCAACACTATAGTGTTATTTATTAAACTATGAGTTGGCAAAATACACACTTAATAAAATATTATTTATTATAACTAGTTTATTAGTTGACAAGATATCCCATGTCAGCAAACGATTATGCACTACTCTAGGAAATCATTCCAAAAGTCTAAAGGTGTGCATTGAATTTTCTTCCATTATTTAGCCCACACAGCCTTTTTCTTTAGAGCAAAATCTTACAATATTCAATTAATTCAGTCAAGTATGTCTAAAATCAGGTACGAAGTATATTTAATGAGTCTACTTTCTGTATCAACCTTATTAAAATATATTGTGTATGAATGAGTACTCAAAAGTCTCAAATATCTTGTGTATAAATGTATTCATCAACTCTAAATTTTTTTTCCATTAAAATAAATTAATAATATAAATAAAGATTATTTTAGAAAAATAAATCTTGCTATAAAATACTTTAAAAACACTTGTTAAAAAATATAAAAAATAAAAATTTACATTGAAAACAATTAATTTCACACTTTTAAAAAATACAATACACAACTTCCAATAAAATTTTATTTGAATATTTATATTTTTATTTCTTTAACAAGTGTGTTTTGAATTACTTATTAACAATTGCCTTAAAAAATAATAATATTTCTTCTGTCTCGTTTCGATTCTTTTAAATTAAAAAATACAATACACAACTTCCAATAAAATTTTATTTGAATATTTATATTTTTATTTCTTTAACAAGTGTGTTTTGAATTACTTATTAACAATTGCCTTAAACAATAATAATATTTCTTCTGTTTCGTTTCGATTCTTTTAAATTTGAACACATAAGTTAAAAAATCATCAATTTAAATAAATACGGACTGATTTATATTTATTCATTATTTTTGTTCACAATTTTTTCCTCAAACTCCCGATATAAAATTATATAAAATTACACTTAATCTTAAATACTCCCAAAATTCAAGACTTTTCACATTCTCTCTCACGTAAATGATATTTCACCTTCATGGAATATATGAATGTCTTTCAAACATTCATCTTTCTCTTTTCAATTCGATATACGCCCATACGGTTCACATTGTACTACATCCCCATTTTATGGGCTGATAGTACTTTAATTATTCACTCATTCATTACGCTTTTCATTACTTGTGTCGACTATCTATCTATTTTCAATAATGTTGTATAATTTAATAGATATAATTTATTTAATAATTATATTTGGTTTTAGGAAGGGTATAAAAGAAAAATAGTATTTTATTTTGATTACTTCTAAATTAATATTTATAAATAATTGTAATTTGTTGATAGTGTAAAACTTTTTAAATTGACGATCCAAAACAATTAAATATTTTTAAAAGGACAAAAATTTGGGACAAAACAAATATCATAGAAGGACCGACAAAGAAAATAAATGTAAGACAAGAAGAGATGACCACTATTTAATATTTATATAATTGTCCAACTATTAGTGAATAACCTTTTACGCACATGATTTCTAAGATAAAGAAAAAAGAATGTGAAAAAAAAAAAGAAACTTAGTAATATAATTTTTGCTTAAAGTTTAGAAAATTTGTTTAATTTGTTGAATTTTTTTTTTGGGTTAAGTGTATGTTCCTTCGATTATTTTGTTAATGAATATTTAGTTTTTAAAAAATGTAACAATTAACTTGAAATAAGATTTATTTTTAGCTCACACATTTTTAAGGAGCTATAATTAGGAAAATTATCAATAGACACTCATACACTCTTTTACACCTAATGAAATATACAAAATAGATTGAGTGATATGATATATTGATGATGTGACAAAAAAAGAGATATAAAAAATAATGAGATTTAAAATAATCGTAGAAAAGTTAATGGTGCACATGCAAGGCGGGTTCTTGAAATTTAGGTGTGTTGGACGAATAAAAAATATTATACCTTTGTATTTATTTAAATATTCTTTTTTGTATTTTTGCATAGACATTAATAATTCAATTATAATTAAGATTTTTTTTAAAATCATTTAAATCATTTTTTTGTCAAAAAAAAAAATTGATAGAAATCTAAACAAGTCGATTTAAGTTATCAAGTGGGTTAGCAGAGTTTAAATTATTTAATTGTATATACTTTTTATATTTTAATATTAATATTTTAAAAGAAAAGAGGATGTGCATTGTCAGCATAAATAATTTTTTTACACCGACATATCACACTACTACACTTAATTGTATATATTTTTTATATTTTAATATCAATATTTTAAGAGAAAAGAGGATGTGCATTGTCAGCGTAAATAATTTTTTTACACCGACACATCACACTACTACAGTTCACTTTTATGGTAAGAGATGACAAAATGAATAACTTCCACTAAAACCGTTCTATACTAACAATCAACATTCATTAAACTCAGTTTTTAATATTTATATATTCTAACTGACATTACTAAAATAAAAAAGATTTAGTACCCCTTAAAAATTAAGACTTTGAGTGAACACCCGTCTCAACCCCCTAAGACTACCACCACCATGGAGATATAAGTTCTTTTATAATTGAAGACATAAGTAGTAATGGTATATAATGGAATATATGCTATTTTCACGTTGAATTTATGACAAATGATTTAGGCCCAATAGATAGTAGCCTACAAAACGAAATGGAGTACACTCTGTTATCTTCCACTATCTTCCATTGAAGTCTATTTGTCACTCCCCACTACCCATACTCTTCCTCACCTACATTTCCTCAAAAATATCTTCAGCCCAAAAAAAAAATGTAAAAGTACCTACAAAGCTATTCTCTCTTTAGAGTAAAGATACAAACTGGATTTTGAGGGGAAAAAAAAAACTAAACTTATTTGGTTTAAGAGAAGTGAAAAGTGTCAATTTGATACTAAAATTTTAAATGTGAGAAAATTAGTTACTGATTGAAATTGTTAGGTTGTAGGGGAGCAACACACGAATGATGAAGACCTCTAAAAAATCAAGAGTACAAGACACTACTTTATATCTTAAAATAACTGAGTATATAAATCATCTCTTTATATATCATTTTAAGCATTTATTTGGTTTGGCATTTGTAATTAATTTTTAGTGTTTAGATATTACTTCAACATGACTTTTAAAAAGTTACATACTTAAACTTTGAGTTGGATGTACGGAAACAAACAGAACAAATCTTAAGACATTAAGCATATGACTCATTTATCTTGACTACGCTGCCAAAAAGATTTTAGATACAATGATCTAATACACTAAAATTTACTTTCGTTCCCCCATTAAGTTGAATCAGGGCTCTGATGCCACATATTGGGGAGTAGGGTGACACTAAAGCAACAAGAAGCTAAATACTTCAAGATCCACAAGATACTTTAACAACACATCTTTATTCAAAACTTTAGGCATTAGGTATATGACTTTCATCTCTTAATTTTATAAGATTTAGTTAATTCATAATTGATGTGAAACTTAACATTTCACACTTGAATCCAACAATATTAAGCTCAATCAAGCTCTAATACCACTTGTTGAGACGTCCGAGGAGCACAAAGAACAATAACAAGCTAATGACCAACACCCTTAAGTGTCAAAGACACCAAATCTTCAACCAAAACCTTAAGATATTAAGTATATCAAACATATCTCTCATATATCTGTTATTTAATTTTATTTGATGTAGAACTAAGCACTCGCATATACACATTTGAATTTTAACAAAAACTAAAATATCTCTTCTTTTTTTTTTACCTAAACTAAAACATCTCTTAAATATCCTAAAAATGATTAATTTGAAGTAACATATGCTTTTCATTTTCAAATACCAAACAAAAGCATCAATGTTTTTTTTCCTCAAAGACTAGTTTGGTTTCTTTGCCCCTTCTTTTACTATATATAGTACCAAGTAGCCAAGTCAAGTGAATGAACCAAAATCCCATCTAAACAACCATGAAACTCACACTTTCACTCTTGTTCCTTTCCCTCTCCATAGTCCAAGGATTCAACCCCAAATGTAATCTCCAAGATCATGGCTCAAACCTCCAAGTGATCCATGTTTTTAGCCCATGTTCCCCATTTAGACCATCAAAACCACTTTCATGGGAAGAAAGTGTCCTCCAAATGCAAGCCAAAGACAAAACTAGACTTCAATTCCTTGATAGTTTGGTAGCTAGAAAATCAGTTGTCCCTATTGCTTCAGGTAGACAAATCATTCAAAGCCCAACTTACATTGTGAGGGCTAAAATTGGTACTCCACCTCAAACTTTGTTGTTGGCTATGGATACTAGTAATGATGCTGCTTGGATTCCTTGTACTGCTTGTGATGGTTGTTCTTCAACTTTGTTTGGTCCTGAAAGATCAACTACTTTTAAGAATGTTAGTTGTGCTTCTCCTGAATGCAAACAGGTAAAATTATAATCTACTTTACTTTACATGCTAACACTTTTTTTTTGTTTTACGAAATGATTCAATTACACTAGAAATTCACACACACAATTGCGAGATCTCATATTCGAACTCGGAATAATATAATGTTGAACTTAACAATATCGGCATTTGAGAGTAAAAATATTATTGCCGCATTGTTGTCAAACACGAAAGCTTTTGTTGCTATAAATAATTAAATATCAAATACAAACAAAATTTAAGTTAAGTTGCGAACTACGTCGCTCTATTTAAGACATTTCGCAACATTGTCAAATTGTGCAAGAGTTTCCGACTGACATGCACACTCACAAACATTTTTTTGAACCTTTCTCTTTTCTTCTCTGAGAATTCATGTGGGTTGTTCAAATTCCACAAACAAATCAAACATCACGTGGATTCTTGTAACCGAAACACTAAAAATGACATCGGTAATGACATATAAACATTATGTTTAATTATAATTTTAATCCCTCTATTTTTGTCAATTCACAGAATTTTTGTCAAGTCACATAATTGATCTGTCTATTTCAAAAATTGATAATTTTTGTATTTCTCTCATATTTTTTAACTAAAAAAAAATGATAATTAGATATTTTAAATGATGTGATACACGATTTTATTATATATATAAATATCCAGATGTTTTAATTATTCATATCATTAATTAAATTATGAAGATTGAAAATTTCCAAAATTAAAAAATTAAATTTTTAGATTATTTTATTGTGATGTCATAGAGGTTAATCATTCACATCGCCATTTCTAATAAAAAATTTTGTGCAAAACTAAAATTATCAGATTTTAAAATAACGATTAAAATTACGATTAAATCTAAATATTAATAATATTTTTAAAAAATAAAATAATTAAATATAACAACCTCGTGCACCAAATACAATATCAATTTAAATCTGAAATGGCAATGCTACCAATATTCTAGTAATTGCTTTTGCAACTAGAAAACAAACTATAAACTCCATTCCAATTTCTAAATTCTTTATCTCTACCTTCTTATTATGATTCTCTTCCTTTTTGTTCAAACTTTTTTGGTGGAATGAGTTATTATTGTTCCAAAGTATTTGTTCTAATAATTTGGTGGTACCTGACTTTAATAAGGGAAAAAATTGAAATTATGTTGTTTGAGATTTTCTTTTTTTGACTTTTTGTTTAAATATGCAAAATTTACTCATGCTTTTCATGCTGAGTTTGAGGGTATCACAAATTTATAGTAAACTCAATCTTAAACAGAACTAGTGGATTTATGCGGATTACAATTTGATGTGTTTAATTTATGAATTTAATTTATCTACGTTATAAAAAGTTTTTATATTGTTAATTAATAATAACGGTTAGATTATTAATAATATTTGAACTTTTTCATAATTATTTATAAAATTACTCAGGTAATTAATCATGATTAGTTGATTGTGTAAACTTTTTATATTGACAATACATACAAATTATTTATAGAAAATTTCGCTTGCGAATTCAATTTTAAAAGAAAAAATTTTGAAAAGCTAAAACTATATTTTAATATATTAATATTTTTTAAAAATTAAAAAAACAACATAATAAATACATATAATATTATTTTTTTTATTTTTTAATTTTTTTATAAATATTAAATATATAAAAAAATAGAAATTTCTTTCGTAAAAAACCTTTCAAAAACCAACCAGCAAATGGATTCTATAATAGTATATCATAGTTTAGAATATTGTATTTCCAAAAACTTCTTTACAGTTTTTGATTTCGTAATCAACATCATAACATAGGATACTATCCTATGCTTGTCAAATGTCATATTTCTATTTTAAAAAAATTAAATAAGAATCACGTGACCTCAAATGCTACACTGTACAAATCAGTAAAGTTTGTAATCTAGTGCAGTACATACAAATTCGATTGAATTGGTAAACAATTGTGGTTTGTTTTGGATGGCCATAAAATTATTGAATCACTACACGAAATTGAAGAAGTTTGACAATTAAATTTCTTCAAAGTTCAAACTAATGAAATTTTTAAATGATACATCTCTAAAAATCAATATTGTTGGATAATATAGAGAGTTTGGATGATCGTTCACAATAAATATTTGGTCACATATGAATTTTAATTGATCGTGTAAAACTAATGTAATAAATAATTTTCTATTTTATAAAAATATTTTAAAAAAATTGTTAGTTTTAGAGCTCAAATTATCCTAGATCAACTACTAAAATTATCAATACTCCAATAAAAAGCTCACATGGACTACAACTTAGAAGTGAATATTTTGGATCACTCCTCTATTGTTAAGAATTACTTCATTCAAAAAATTGATAATTGTTCGATAAAAATAAATAAATTATATTTAAATTATATAATAAAAATTAATATTTTTATTAGATTGTTTGATCCAATTTAAACAAGGATCCCTAAAATTGTGGAAATGGAAATTCTAACATTTAACCTTTACTTGTCTTGGAAGAACTGAGGAGAGTAATTTGAGCTTGAAAGGGACTATTAAGTAATTGCATTGAAACGTGCAACTTTTGTCCCATTGTGAGTGGGGTTGACTTACATCTAACCCAACCTATGATTCCAAAACTATGTGCTGTCTATGGCAGGCAAAGGTTCACGGGACATGGAAATTTCTAAATGCACTTTTTCTAACGTTGTGATGCTCATAACCTACAAGTACATGTATAAGATGAAGAAAAAATATGGTTGATGTTACTTCACGATTCACGATACATATTAACTATTTCATAAATAGTAATTATATTTTGTATTTATTTTTATTTTTAATATATTAACGAATATCTTAAAGCCATCTGTTATCATTTTCATATAAGTAATTCATCTTATGTAATTTGTTTAGAGTAATAAGATATCGTATTCTTTAAATTGTTCTTCATTTGTACGGTGAGAAAAAATAGTTATTAAAAAATAAAATCTAATTTAAAGAAAGAGTATTGTCAGAATGATAAAATTAATGACATGAAAATGATATGATATAACTGAATTGAATAAAATTAAATTGTATTCAATTTTCTTATTTTTTTCTTCATAACGTCTTCACTTAAATTGTATTCAATTAAATTGTTTTTATCTCATTGACTTGCATGTAACATCATAAATATCAAGATGTAACATCATAAATATGAAGGGGAAGCAACAAAATTCTACAAGTTATAAAATAAGAGACTAAAAACTTGATTTTAAAAATAAATAAACTAAAAATTAGTTTTGAACAAAACAGAAGAATTAAAAAGCATTTAAACCTAAGATTAATTGTGGTAGCACTAACTAATTTTGTATTATATTTGAAATTACAAAGATAGATTTTTTATTTTTTTTGTTTCTTATATTTGAGATCAGATAGAGTAAATCTATTTTCATTTTTCAGGTACCTAACCCTGGTTGTGGTTTGAGCTCTTGCAACTTTAACCTAACCTATGGTAGTTCCTCTATTGCGGCTAATTTGGTCCAAGACACAGTTACTCTAGCCACTGACCCAATTCCTAATTACACCTTCGGTTGTGTTTCAAAGACCACTGGGACTTCTGCACCCCCACAAGGTCTATTGGGCTTGGGCCGAGGCCCATTATCACTTTTATCTCAAACCCAAAACCTCTATCAATCCACATTCTCTTATTGCTTGCCAAGCTTCAAGTCTCTTAACTTCTCTGGGTCTTTAAGACTTGGGCCTGTGGCTCAGCCCAAGAGGATTAAGTTTACCCCTCTTCTCAAGAACCCTAGAAGATCATCACTATATTATGTTAGCTTGGATGCTATTAGGGTTGGCCGGAGAGTCGTCGATATTCCTCCGGCTGCATTGGCTTTCAATCCGACCACCGGAGCCGGCACCATTTTTGATTCTGGTAACACCCTTTTAAATACTCAACTCTACTTTAGAATTAAAAAATACAATATAAGGTTTTGATTTATAATAATTTGAAATTTCTACTATAATTTAAATGCATTATGTTTTAGAAGGACATGCATAGCAATTTTTGTATGTGCATGACATGGTCACATTTTAATTTCCTTTTTATTTTGGTGAGTTTTTTCTTTCTAATTTTCCTTTTTAACTTCTAAATAAATAGAACATGGTATCTTGACTAGTTGTCTCCTTCTATATGGAATTCTCAAATTGAAGTGCAAATGAAGGCCCTTCATGTTTTTTTCACCATGCATGTTTTTAGCATATGATTTGATACCTTAGACTATACCTCTTCATCCTGTATTTGCCATATACTTTTTCTTTTATAATTTTCTTTTTTAAAATCAAATAAAAGAATAACAATCTCAAAAATAAGTACTAAAATAAAAACAAAGATTCAATGTATTATCAATATAAAAACTTTTACGCAATCAAGCGCAAATTATTTTGTGACTTTTATGCAATCAAGCGATCGCAAATTATTTTGTTTGACTTCTCTAATAATAATTGTGATTAAAGTCAATTTTTTTTGAACAATTTAACAATTATAATTAATAGACAGCGTACAAAAATATGTATACCGATAACAAATAGCAATAATACTAATTATGTTATTACTACAATTTAATTACCTTCACCATTTCGTGATTGTTAAATATTTCTAGGCACGGTGTTCACCCGGCTAGTTGAACCGGCCTATGTGGCGGTCCGAGACGAGTTCCGACGAAGAGTTGGGTCAAACCTCACGGTTACATCCCTAGGAGGGTTTGACACATGCTACAATGTCCCAATAGTTGTACCCACAATAACGTTCATGTTCTCCGGCATGAACGTGACACTACCACAAGACAACATACTTATTCATAGCACAGCCGGTAGCACGACGTGCTTGGCCATGGCAGCCGCACCCGATAATGTGAACTCGGTGTTGAACGTGATAGCCAACATGCAACAACAAAATCATCGATTACTCTTTGACGTCCCGAACTCTAGGGTTGGCGTTGCTCGTGAGCTTTGTACTTAATAAAATGTTCAATTCACATAATCTTTTGTCAAATATGGCATTAGAAAAGTTGTTTGGGTAATATAGCAATATTGCATTTAATTTCACTATCTTGAAGGATTTTGTTTTAGCATATGCATGCCAAGGTTCTATGCTAACTTGATGGTGAAAGATTTTGAGTGTGGAATTATATTCATGTTAATTTCCAAAGTTGAGTTATATTTTGTAGCTTTGTAATGGTGAGCTAGTGTCACGGGTATATGTGCTTGTAGCTAGCTAGCTCTATGTCTTTTTATTCAAGTTGATTGAATTTATGAGACGTCAATGTTTAGGTAATTGTGAAAGTTCACGGGTCATGTAATAAATTTCCTATACTTTGTTTTTTGACCATCCTATTCTAACTTGTTCCTCTCTTTCACTAGTTTATCTCTATATTTCTCTTACATTTTCTTTCTCTTCTTCTTTTTTGCTACTAGTAAAAGTAACTTCCTAAGATTTTTGTCAAAAAAAAGCATTCTAAGATTTTGTTTGAACTTTGAATATGCTTGCTTGCTTGCACTATTAAAGTGTACAACTTTGTTACTTAATTAGTAAAAAAGATATTGTCCCTAAATTATTCAATATATTGTCATTTAAAAGGGCGACGTTTCTAGGATCCTAAGTTAGGGTATTACTAATTACTTCTTATGTTCCTGTATAAACGCTAGGGATTGATCACTGAGGTTGGTGCTGTTAAATCCAATCTAGTTTATTTTTTTATCTTTCAATCATATGTTGGATACTCGTTGTATGCTCTTGGTACGATTCTTTTCAAAATATAGGGGTGTACCTTTAAAGATACTCTGATGCTAGAGTAAGACATAATGCAAACAGGTGATGTGTAAAGTGTAAATGAGATCATAACTGGGGGGTGAACCCCCTTATTTATAATAGTTGTGGACTTTGAATTGTATGGCGATCTTAGCCTTTTAACCAGTTTGCCTGATAAGTCTTATCAAGATTACAAACAAATAATAACTCTTCGCAATCAACACAATAACACCATTGTCAAAATAAAACTTAAATAACATTCATTAATAAATAACTTCAAATAAAAAAAATAACATTAAAAAATAAAACATAAAAGAAAAACTTATTGAAATTCAAGAGAGAAGGTAGAGAGAAAAGTTGGAGAAAACTAAAAGTTGAAGAAAAATATTTGTAGAGAGAAAATTTAGAGAGATTGTAGAAATGAGAGGAAGAGTGATATATATAGGGAGAAAATAGGGCATTTGTGGCGGCCAAAGCGGCTACAAAATGCCAATGGTACTATTGCTTTTGTGGTGGCCTAGACAGTTAGAAAAGGCTGCCTTTGTGGCGGCCTAAGCCCTCACAATGCTCCTACTGGCTGATTTTGTGGTGGCCTAAGCCCTCACAATGCTCCAACGTTCTGATTTTGTGAGGGTATCTGCCGCCACAAATCCTGCTGATATTTTTAATCAATCGAGTCCGTTGTGAGGTATTGGCAGCCACAAATTCAAATAAATTTTCTCTCCAATAATTTTGTGACCGTTTTTTGCTGCCACAAATGTTACAATCAGTTAAAAAAATATTTTTGATTTGTGAGGGTTTTTTCAGCCACAAATAACAACCAATTTGAATTTTAGTATTTGTGAGGGTTTTTTCGGTCAGTACTTTGTGAGGAGTTTTTTCGGCCACAATTTTTTTTTTTTAAGTTAGCCACAAATTGAGTGTTTTCTTGAAGTGATATATGTCCTTATATCTTTAAGGAATTTATCAGACATATGAGGTATGATATTTGAGGTTTGATATGATTTTGATCTCCGAAGCCTGGGCTACATAGGCTCACTTGTAAAGTATGACTTTTCAGCAAATGTAAGGTTTTTATTTGTACATATTTTTGTCGATAGAAGTAGGAATGGTAGTGAGAAAAACACAAGAGATGAGATTTTGAATTTTCTTTTTGTAAATTATTAAAATATCAAGTACATATATCTCTATTTTATATGTCCCTCCTTCTACGATTTTTTGATAAAATTTCGAATACTCGAACGTTCGATTCTTTTTTTACTTCGAGCGAATAGATACAGACCTTATAATAACAAATCAAAAATCGATTTTTTAATTGAAAATTCAAGATTCATTTAGAAATTCAATACAAATATAGAATATCTAATTACTTATCAAATTTGTTTTGATAATCCATCCAATTTGTTAGAATTCGAATGTATATGTATATATCGATATATTACATATATTATATACATAAATTCGCGGTGTTAAAAGAAAAAATGGATAAAGAAATAAGGAGAAGAACACACGTCAATTTATCATGATTCACGACCAACACAGTAACTACGTTCTGTCCCTTCACTCTAAATGATTTAATCCACTAATCACCTATAGTATCACACGTCCACTGAACACCTACTAGTCAATCTCACAATGTTCAAGTCTTCTCGACCTTCTAGATTAGTATAGTCAAGATGTTGAGGATAGCAACCACTACAGGACTGAGATACAAAGAATGGTTAAGGTATGGTTTCTGAGTATTTTTGGATTTTTTAGCACTCAAGAACTAATATGAGAATTTTCAAAGTTTTCTATGTATGGCAGAAATAAGCTCTTTTTCGTTCTTGAGGATCACCAATATTTTTATAGAGAAACTTTTAGTTCATTTGGGTTTCTGACCATTATTGTGATTGCATGAAATCAACATGTATCTTAATGACTCGTATCAAATTTTTTAGAGAGCTTGAATCAACATTAAAAACTTGTCCAAATTCACCTTCATAATTATTTCAACGTATCTTGATAGAAATGGTAGAAAGACTAGAGGATGACATATTTAGAGGATGTCATGCACATATTCAAACAGATGAAAAGTCTAAGTTAGCGAGCAAAACATGTTGGGATAGTTGACTTTTCAAAGTTCTAGGTTCAAAAGTTGACTTTTTATCATAGCGTTGACTTTGCCAGAGTGTTGACTTGACGCTTTAACCAGACGATCAATTGTTTTTCAGATTCATCAGACGCAGAATTATTAAAGCGAGCTTGTATTAACAGATTCACCAGAGGCGCGTTGAGAGTGCATTTAACAGAGTCAATCACATCTTTAACAGATCTTCCAAAGCATTGTCTTGTTTTCCTTCTTTATCTTATCCAATCACCAAAGGATGCAACAGAAGTTCTTTAAGGTTCGTGACAATTGAATTCCAGACTTTATTAATTTATTAGTGTTATAAATTATTCCCACAAGATTTTTGTTATTAGCAAAATAATTAAGGGTCATCGTTCTCCAACCGAATATGGTTCGAACAATCTCCCCCTTTTAATGATGACAAACATATATTTTTGGGAAAAAATTTCTTTTTAATAATATAATATATGGGGGATATCATGCACTTTTTCAGACTGATGAAAAGTCCAAGTTACTGAGTAGAGTATGTTGGGATGTTGATTTCTTCAAAGTTCTTGGCTCAAAAGTTGACTTATCAAAGTTGACTTTTTATCAGAGTGTTGACTTGACGTTTTAACCAGACGATCAACTGTTTTCCAGATTCATTAGACGCAAAATCATTAGAGTGAGCTTGTATTAACGGATTGATCAAAGGCGTGTTGAGAGTCAGTCACAACTTAAACAAATCTTCTAGTGCATTGTCTTGTTTTCATTGTTTATCTTCTCCAATCATCAGAGGATACAACATAAGGTCCTTAAGGTTTTATAAATTGTTCCCACAAAATAATTTTGTTATCATCAAAATAATTAAGGGTCAATGTTCTTCAACCCAACTTGGTTCTAACAATCTCTCTATTTTTTATGATGACAGACATCTATTTTTGTGAAAAATAATCTAAAATATGCAAAGTTGTTCAAAGTAAAGTAGTAAAGCTCCTCCTTAATATGAGCAGGTTTGAAAAATAAGAGTGGACTACAATATTCTCACAATTTGCTACATCAGGATTTTGACGCAAGCATCAAGCATGTGTAGTCACTATAATGAATTGCAACATCAGGTTGTCGATGCAAGGCATCATACTTTTGTAGTCCCACTAATGGATTGTCACGTTAGGGTGCCGACGCAAGACATATGGCTTTTATAGTCCCACTAACGAATTTCTACTGAGGGAGTCAACATAGACATTGAGAATGTGTAGTTTGAATGATGGATTGCGATGTAAGGTTACCGATTTAGACATCAGGCTTATGTAGTCCACTAACAGATTGCCACGTCATAGTGTTAACGTATGGCATCAGGCTTATGTAGTCCCACTGACGAATTGCCACATCAGGGTGCCAACCCAGGAATCATGTTTATGTATTCCCAACAATGACTTGTCACATCAGGGTACCAATTAAGGCATCAAACTTATGTAGTTCCACTAATAGATTGTCACGTCAGAGTATCGACGCATGACATTGGGTTTATGTATTTGATATATGATAGAGACATATTTTCTTTCTTTTTGAGGGAATCTTTGAGAAACAAAATCGAATGCTTAAGATGATGCGTTATTGCTCTAAATTTTATGTATCTGATGTAATTTGCAATCTATACAACCATACATGATTTGAGATGATACATATAGTAAAACAATTGCTCCGGAGCATGTTGGTCGAAGCATACACCAAACCGAAACATGTTTTGATAGTCAATAATATTTATTTCATCCTTCATTGATATGATGCATTTGAGCGACCAACATCCTTATGTCGACATGGTTTATTTGAGAGGATGAGTTGAGTTGTTGAGCTTCTACTATATCTTCTTATGGTATCCAAAGCGGGCACCATAGAGTTTAATAGTTCTAACTTCTCTTTGAAATACAAGTCGACATCAACACCACTTCCACCTCCATTCATTCCTTTTCCAACGCCCCATGGACACCATTAAACTATTAGTATCTGATGTGACCGAATATAGGCACGGAAAATAGTCATTCAATGCTACTTGACCCAACCATAAATCCTTCAAAAATTGGATATTTTTTCTCTTATTATTTTATATGTTCTTGAGATATTGTATTATATTAATTCAAACTAACATTAATGCTGTTATAAAATTAACTAAAATGATAGCAAAATATAGAATAATAGAGATGAAGAAGAAATGAAGAAAATAGAAGAAGAAAGACATTGTATTATATTCTTCAAGATATCTGTTACAATATTACAAGAGTCATATTTATAGGACATAAACTCAATAGCCTAAAAGTATATGATTGGTCATACATAATATGCAATTATCATTCCACTAATATTGATGATTATAAGGTATTTTACTTATGGGAGCTATAGAGCTCATGTGAATGTGGAAAGCTAAGGATATGGATTTCCACAAAATATTCACAACACTCCCTCTTGAATGTCCATTAAGGATATGTCTCATTAAAACATTTTTAAGAAAAAAACAGTGGGAAAAAATCCTAGTGAACGAAAAAAAGAGAACAACATTCTTCCTAGGGAACTGCCTTGTGAAAAACTTTACCAAAAAATCCAATGGGACAAAACCATGGTGAAGGAAAAAAGAATGCAATGCACATTTATTTATCCCCCTCATGGAAGCAATTATATCTGAGACACTGCAGACCAATTAATCTTTGTTACTAGTTGCTCAAAAGCTTCACTTGACAGTAACTTTGTAGAAATATTTGTTCTATCTCATTTTTTATACTTATCTCCAAATTAGTCGTGCATTTAATGTTATCATCACATTTAGTAGTTGCAATAACCCCGTTTTAGAAGAAAAACCACAAGTTTCTTGTATGTGTAGTATCACATATCTCAACATTCTAGACTTGCCTCACTTAATGATAAAATGTCATTGTCACGGCCTAAAATTTGGAGTGTTTCTCAAATTAAATGAAGTCGCCACCAAAATTTATTTTAAAATAGGAAAAATATTGGGAAACCCTTAAAAAATAAAAAATGGTATTTTAAACCAAATTTCGGGTTCGGGAGTCGATTATGCGTAGGGAAGGTATTAGCACCCTACAACATCCGTTAAAATACGGTTACATATAATTAATTGTGCAAAATTAATGTTAACTTATATAAATTTATTTCTCTTTTTTTTTTTATGCAAATATAATCATTATGTTTTTAATAATCTAGATATAAGAGTGTATTTAAAATATAAAGAAAAAAATAAATTTTTATTATTATGCTTGACTACAGTGTGATCTTTCTCTTACTTATCTCCCGGTGCGATTGAGAAATTAAAGTCAACGGATGTGTTGATTGTTTTTGTCAAAAGTTGTTTTGACAAAAAAAAATGAGTTTGTTTGATTTGCATAATTATTTTGAAATGCGAGTGTTAGCATTATCAAGCTGTATAACTCGTGTCTCAAAAACTCAAGGAGTAAAAAGATATACCATCTAGTTAATCCTTTAAGAATATTTTATATTATTTTTAGTTTTAAAATTGAATTTTAAAACCACTACGTGTTACAACTTGTGTCTTAACAACTCAAAGATTAAAAAGATGTCACATTAAATTTAATAAAATTTAAAAGTTTAATTTTAGATTAAAGAAAAGAATGTTAGAACTATCAAATTGTAATACTTGTGTCTGGACAACTCATATATTAAAAGGATATTACATCTAGTTAATTTTTAAATAAAAAAAATTATTTATTTTTTACAAGAGTCGATATTTATTAGGAGTCGATTAAATTTAATATTTTTTAAAATAAAAATCGTTGGATTAAGAGAAGAAAAAAAAAAGGTGTTGGACTTATTAAAAGAGAGAAAAAAAAAACTGGGCTACATATAATTAAATAAAAAAAATTGTTAGGCTTAGAGTCCAAACTTTCTTTTAGTACAACTAACCCAAAACCTTAATTTTAAACAGAAAAGTAAAAGAGGAAAAGAAGGGTAGGTGAGACGGCTGAGCATAGAAACAATAGGAAAAAGAAAGAAAAAAATAAGAAGAGGGAAGAAAGAAAAGAAGGGAAAGGAAGAGGCCGGGGAAAGGTAAGGGCAGTAGGGAAACTGATAGCGGCGGCGCTGACAATGGCAGCGGCTGCAACAGCTATGGCGGCGACAACGATCTTCACCTTTCTATTTTTGATTTGTTTTGCTTCTAAATTGTTTCCCTTTTGATTTATGATGATTTTTTTTTTATTTTGATTTTTCTATGATATTTTGATTTTTCTCTTTTTGATTTGTTTTGCTTCTTGTTTGGTATGTATACAAAAAATTATATGTACAAAATATTAATATTAAAATAAATTATATATACAAAATATTAATATTAAAGAGATTTAAAATACTTTGCTTGTATTTTGTATTTCTTTTTTCTCTAATATGTTGTTTCTCTTCTACCTCCCACATTCTCTATTTTTTCTATTTGTTTTTATCTTCAGTAGTAAAAAAAACTCCCTCCTCTGGTGATTTTTTGTTCTAAATTTATAGACTTAATTTTTTGTTCTCAATTTATAGGCTTAAATGATGAATACATGTGTCTATGAGATAAAATTGAACTCTGGTTTTTTTTTATTTTTTTGTAGTAAAAATTAAGGAACCTCATATAACTAGAGAAAGATGGAGTCCAGATCTCCTCCATTTCAGCCTCCATTTCTTGTCAAGTTTGCTTTTTAGATGAGCGACACGTGGCAACTAAAATTTCGACGATTGAGATTTAATCAAATACTAAAAATCAGTTTTAATTAATTAAGAAAAACATGAAAACACGTAAAAAAACAAAACCCTTTTTCCCGCCACCCTTCGCCGCACCTCGCATCGCAGTTGGTGGTAACGTTCACCTTTCATCCCCTCGCATCGCCTCCTTGTCTCTTCGTCACGCCGGTGTCACTCCATTGCAGCACCACCGCACTGCTGCTCCACTACAATACTACCGCACTGTTGCAAACCGTCGCACCGCTGCTCCACTGCAACATTTCTACAGGTCCTTGTTCAAATAATCTCTTCTCTTTTGATCTTACAAGTTCTTGTTGATTTTTCCAAATCTTTTACAACCTTTTTATCATGTCTTTTTTATTTTGCCAAATCTTTTACAAGTTCTTGCTAACGTTTTCAAAGCCAATATCGTCGCTGCCATGAAAATTGAAAGGAATTTTGATTCAATCAAATTGGTTTTGGACTGGAATTTAGTCCCCTCGCATCGCTTCTCTATCTCTTCGTCGCGACGGCATCGCTCCATTACAGCACCACCGCACTGCTACATCACTGCCGCTCCACTACAACATTACTACAGGTCTTTGTTCAAATAATCTCTTCTTTTTTTATTTTACAAGTTCTTGTTGACTTTTTCAAATCTTTTACAATTTTTTATCATGTCTTTTTTATTTATGTATTCTTCCCCTGTGGTTCTCATTACAGCAACATGTTTACATCTTTTTTCTCTTTTTATTTTATCGTTTTTTTTCTCGTTACATTTTTTTTTAATATTTTATATTTGTATTCTTGCACCTTGTTTTTTGTTATGATTTTTGCATAATAATATTATTTTTCAACAAGAAAAATAATATTAACATGATAACTCCATTCATTCTCAGATAACATGAATCCATCATCAAATCCACTAGTTGACTGTGTAGATAAATGGGTGAACAATATCCATGACAAAAATTTGCAAGAAAGTAATGACAATAGTCAACCATGCATGGAAATGAAGTTTGAATCTGAGGCGACGACTTACAAATTTTATAATGAATATAGTAAAAGAATTGGATTTGGTATTCGTCCAGAAATCCAAATAAAAGTAAAAAACATGGGATTTTGACTTCAAGAAGATTCACATGCTTCAAAGAGGGTATTCGAGGTGTTGACAAACGAGGTTACCTAGTAGGGGAGCATAGAGCAGAAACTAGAACAGGATGTAAATCACGTATGGTTATTTCACTTGATCAGAAGATTGGGAAATATAAAGTTGTTGACTTTGTAGCTCAAGATAATCACCCTCTTCAGTCGCCAGAGTATGTTCATATGATTCGTTCTCATCGACACATATCTGAGGCACAAGCATCACAAATCGTATTGGCAGATGTGTCTGGATTGAGACCAAAAGATTTTCATGAATATATGTGCAAGCAAGTCGGTGGAATAGAGACTGTTGGTTTTACAAGACAAGACCTTAAGAATTATCTTCGAACCAAAAGGAAGCAGTCATTAAAGTATGGTGACGTGGGTGCATTATTGATGTATTTCAAACAAGAAAGTGAAAATCCCTTATTCTTTTATGAATTTCAAATGGATGTTGATGAACAAATAACAAATATATTTTGAACAGATGTACAAATGATAAATGATTATGGGTACTTTGGAGATGTCATCACTTTTGACACTACATACAAGACAAATAAGGATTATCGACCATTGAGAGTTTTTGTTGGACTTAATAATCACAGGCAAACTATCATTTTTGGGGTTGCATTGCTATATGATGAAACGTTTCCTTCTTTTCAGTGGCTATTTGAAACTTTTCTCAAAGCAATGGGTGGAGAAAAGTCAAAAACCAGTCTAACAGATCAAGATGCTGCAATGGCTAAGGCTATTTCTTTAGTTGTGCCAGAAATATTTCATGGATTGTGCACTTGGCATATAAGACAAAATGCTCTAAGGCATGTAAATCATCTACATCAAAAGAGTTCACAATTTTGCTTAGATTTTGGAGCATGCATAGATCTACACGAAGAAGAGGCTGAATTTTTGAATGCATGGAATTCTATACTTGTCGAGCATAATGTTTTGAAAGATTTGTGGCTACATATGATTTTTCAATTGAATGAAAAATGAGCATGGGCTTATGTTCGGAAAACATTCACTGCAGGTATGAGATCTACTAAATTAAGTGAGAGCTTTAATGTTGACTTGAAAAACCATTTGAAATCATATTTATATTTAGTACAACTTTTTACACACTTTAAAAGGGTTGTAAATGGAAAACGGAACAATGAGTCAGAAGCTGATTTTGAGTCAATACATGAACTACCTAGATTGAAAATGAAGAAGGCTCGAATGCTTGTACAAGCCGGAAATGTTTACACTCCAAAACGTTTTGAGGAATTTCAAGAGGTATATGAGGAATATCAAGACACTTGCATAAAGGATTTGAAAGAAGGTTTATATGTTGTTACAAATTATAATAACACAAAAGAGAGGATAGTAATGGGAAATCCTGTGGATCAAAAAGTTGCTTGTGATTGTCGTAAATTTGAAATTTTTAGGTGCCATGAATATTAAGTTAATTCCCCAACATTATATATTAAATCGATGGACAAGAGATGCAAGGTTGGGAAGTAACCAAGATTGGAAAGTGAAACATGTTGAATTGGACATAAAAGCCTAATTCATGAAGCGATACAATGAATTATGTCATCGAATGATTAAATTGACCAACAAAGCTTCAGAATCTCATGAAACTTACATATTTTTGTCCAAAGTTTATGAAGATTCCAACAAAATAATTGATGATATGTTGGCAAAAATTTATGTGAATGAGGAATCAAGTAGAATGATTCATGTATCCATATCAATTACAAATGATGAAATTGACAACAACGTCGACACTGTTGGCAGTGCAAAAGGCATAAAAAAGAGAGATTGTTCACATCAGAGTAAAAAACGACCTAGGTCTTGGGTTAAGAAATTAGTTAGGAAGAGAAACAGATGCTCACAAAAAAAATTCGCAAGAAAATTTAGTGCAATTGTTACCGGTAAGTTTTCATCAATGTATACAATTTTTTTAACTATATTCTTTATTTAACTTTTCTTATAATATGCAATTCAAATGAAGGAGCCAATTTTTAAGAGAAGTTGACACTAGATAGGAGCCAATTTTTAAGTGAAGTGGACACTAGAATTCAACATCAACCTACAACTCAAATGACACAATCAAGCCAAGTTGATAAGGGAATTCAACATCAAGCTACAACTCAAATGACACAATCAAGCCAAATTGACAATGGAATTCAACATCAAACTACAACTCAAATGACACAATTAAGCCAAGTTGATGCATTAAGACTTCACAATTTCTTTTAAATAATTTTTATGAGACTTTTGTTAGGAGGCATATTCCATACATTAAAAATATGATAGTTTTGTGTGTGCATCTTTCTGTTTTATGTTTACTGGCTTAATCATTTTCTATGTTTTGATTGTTTTTTAAGTTTGCATTGATAGTTTTGACACTACTTTGATGTTATTGATTATTTTCAAAAAGCTAGGGTCACAATATTAGCTTACTTATTTAATGATAATTCAGTCAACAAAGTTTATTTTATTAAAAATATTCAATAAAAAGATTTTTAAATTATGCAATCTAATCACTTAGTGTTAGTTTGAACAATCCTTTGTGTTATAGAGTACAAAACTCAAAAATCTCATAGTTAGAGGAGTATTAATTTTAAATTTCAATAATAATTATTAGCATAAATTGTGCAATACAAAATCCAAGTTACATGAAGATATGTGAGAATACAAGAGTAATTAAAAGAAACCTAATAATTCATATAAAAATGTCTTTCAATTTGGTTGAATCTAGTCCACATAACCAATTTGGTTGAACTAAAAGGAAACTCATAAACTCATAGTGCAAACCCAATTCCACATAACCAAATTGATTGAATCAAAATGTCATAAATTGGTTGAAACAAAGAACCTCAAAAAAGAAAAATGATAAAATAAAAAGAAAAAAATATGTGACTTTAATGAGAACCAGAGGAAAAGAACAATATAAAAAAAACATGATAAAAAGGTTGTAAAAGATTTGACAAAATTCCAGTATAGAACCAATTTGATCAATTCCAGTATAGGACCAATTTGATCAATTCCAGTACATAACCAATTTGATGGAATCAAAGTTCCTATTGCTCCCACTTTGTGTACAGACGTAGAAAATCAGCTAAAATGCTTCAAAGCTTATGAAGCTTGCCGAAAAAATACCTTATGATACAAAATCTACCTTCTTCTGTCAGCTTCTAATGTAATGCTAATTTTCATTTGAACTTATAAGAGGAATGTCCTTTCAATTGCTTCTAAGACAATCGCTCAATTGTTAATCACCTGACTTAATTGCTTGAATATACCCTTTCAATTTTTCTATATCTTGCAGTGACTGAATTGACTTGGCTTTGAAAACGTTACCACTAGAAGCAAAACGTAGGGCGTGGCGGCGAAGGCGAGACAACGACAACTAGGCGCTGCACCGAAGCGGCGCCATCGTGAGTAGAGAATGATGGAGTCGGCAAGTAGAGAACTTGTAAGATCAAAATAGAAGAGATTATTTGAACATAGACCTGTAGTAATGTTGCAGTGGAGCAGCGGTGGTGCAACGGTGCGACGATTTGCAGCAGTGTGGTAGTATTGCAGTGGAGTAGCGGTGCGGTGGTGCTGTAGTGGAGTGACGCTGATGCAACAAAGAAACAGAGAGGCAATGCTAGGGAACGAAAGGTGAACATTACCACTAACTGCGATGCGAGGGGTGGCGTAGGGAGGCTGGAAAAAGGGTTTTGTTTTTTTTTTTTTTTACGTGTTTTCATGTTTTTTTAATTAATTAAAACTGAATTTTAGTATTTGATTAAATCTCAATCGTTGAAATTTTAGTTGTCACGTGTCGCTCATCTAAAAAGCAAACTTGACAAGAAATGGAGGAGATATGGACTCGGAAAAATATGGCTTATCTTTTTTATTCAGTGTACAAGTAGTAAAAATAATAACCTAAAAAATAAAAAATAAAGAAAACAAATAAATAAATAGGGAGGGGTGCATGCGCATCATATTTTCTTTGTTTATTTTATTTTTGGTGTTAAATGTAATGTAACGGAACCCATATTTATATGAACTAAAAATTGGACAAGATTTATAAAACGATATTTTTAGACTTAATAATAATAAGTGCAAAATGTTTATTAAACATTTTATTACTTATTTTTATTGGAATTATTTTTAATTGGTCAAACAAAATTGAGGTACTATAGTCATTATAAAGATTAGACAAATAACCTGCAAATCTAAGGTAACAAAATATATGTTTGACTTTGTTTCAATGTCTTTATATGGTGAATAGTTGTATATTGTTAATAGATTGAAAACAAATAATACATCAAAATATGTACAATTAGAAATGTTCAATAATGTCTCCAAATTTAACTCAAAATTGATAAATAGTAATTTGTTGGTTTGATGCGAATGAGACGTCTAACGAATGGTTCTTCAATTTTATTTTTTTGTATGATCATATGTTATATGATGTTCAATATCAATTTCAAAAATACAATACTTATGAGAAAAATGACCTCTTAGTCAAATTAGTTGACACAACAATCTCACAAGCTTCTGGTTGTGAGTTGACAACATATTTGGGTGTATTGATCAACAAATATCACCTCATATACATTCTAAAAATGAGAGAGACTCATTCCGTCAAATTTCTTTGGGAACTAGTTATACATAAAAATTAATTAATTGAAGAATATTATGGTTTTTCAATATATGTTCACATATATTTGTAACTATTTTCGCATCATAATAGATCCGGGATGCCTAACCGGTCATGCAAACAAGAAACTTTATTATGATTTGTAAACTTTTGATTTACAATTACATGTGTTTCAATTGTACTAATATGTGTGTGGTACACACCGGAAGAAAAAACATGTAGCTTTTCCATTTCGTATGTCTTATCCAAATCATGTTTTGTGATACAAAAATATTTCATATTTTATCATTTCTTGTTTCAATTTAATATCCATTTGGATGGATATCCTTGATACTTAATAAATTTCTATGAGAGTTAGAGAAATAGAATGCATACTCAATATATAACTTTATAGTGTTAGATATAAATTAAATCATATAAAAAATGATAGTTTAAAATAATTAGACTAAGAAGACTTACAAAAATGGTTCATATATTACTACTCATGACTTACATGTAGAATGTATGAGACAAATATTTTGTTTGTAATTCTTAGTAAAATTTGGACATAAAACTAATAAGTATTACCAATATCATTTTGTACTTGGTACAAGACAACAAGAAGAATAAGAACAACAAAATTGATCTAATTCTTTTTAGACAACTATATCACATGTTCTTCCTTTTATTTTTTCCCATAATAATTTTTCTACAAATGATTCTTACCATATCACATGAATTATAAGTTGTTTGAGATTTTAAACATCACCACAATACATATGAGTTAATATACTATTATACTTATAACAATTTACTTCACCACTTTTAAGAAAAATAAATATCATAACCACAAATCATATTCATGGAATTTTATCATTTCACATGTAATACATCAATATCACATCAATAGAAATATCTATAATTTACATAACCACAATTGATATATATTAAAAACAAAACAAAAACAGAATTATCACGTGATCTTTCACATTTTTAATCAACAACTAATTTTTTGTTCAATAATAAATGTGACATATCTTTCAAATATTTTTAAAAGTATATATATATTTTTTTTCATTTTGCTACTTCAGGAGCACATTGGATAGTATAAAAATGTACTTAACACTCTTTTGTAATAGTAGTAATGAGAATCCTTAAGCTTTCCTTAACACTCTTTTGTAGTAATGGTAATGACAATAAGTGGAGATCAATAATCCGTAGTTAATTGATAGATTTGGCTCCTCTAAATATGAGCAAATCAAGAGTTAATATTATAAATACTCATGATTGGTAATGCATGTGTATATAATATCAATAATTGATTTACTACCTTCGTCCCATATTAAGAAAAGTTGGTAGAATAATTAATGTGTTCATTTAATGTGTTAATGTTCCTGTTGTGACAAAAAAATCCGAGCAATTATTTGTAATCAATGAAGTCTCCACCAATAATTTATTTAATCAAGGAAAAAATTAGAAAAAACTTTTTTTAGATAAAATTAGTCTTTTTAATCAAATTTGGATTCGGGAGTCGATTATGCATAAAAAATATATTAGCACTCTACGACATCCTTTTTTTAAAAGGCTACGTATCTTCGAGTTCGATAGACAAATCAAAAGTTATGTAATTCTTAGTAGAAAATATTTGTTTGTTGGTAAGGTTTAATTTTTTGAAATAAAAGTATTTGATATAAAAACAACCTAGCAACAGAGCCAAAAAAAGATTTAACGCGGTCATTACTGGTATGTATAGGTTCACGTTTTTATTTGAAAATGTTGGGATGATCAAACTAAAAGAAGATTTAATGTAGTCATTGACTTTTGAGTGTGCGCAGTGATTGAACCAAAAGTGGATTTGACGTCACACTATTTGTAGTTATTATATTTATTTTGCGTTGACCAAACTAAAAGGGGAGTTGGCGTAGCCGTTGACTTTTAAATATTAAGAATTGATATTGTTTACGTAATGACTAATTCAAAATAGATTCGGTGTATTACTACTAATATTTTATTATTTAGATTTTGTGATGATTAAATCGGAGGATTAGGCGCAACCATCGATTTAAAGTTTCGAAAATTGTACATAATATTTACATAGTGATCAAATCAAAAACAAATTTGACTTAATCACTACTAATGTTCTTAAAAGAAAATTAAAACCTTTTTTTGAAAGAAAATAATAATTTATTAGTGAATTGAATCGAAAGATTTATAGCTAGAGAGGAGAATAACATATGTGAATTGAAGTTTATGGTTAGTAAAAATAAAACGAAAAGACTAAACGTAGTAATAATAATAGTAATTTATTAAAAAATAATAATAAGAGTATAAATGGTATAATAGAGTTAGCAACATATAATATACAAATAACATGAAACTGAACTTTAAAAGGCAAGAGGATGACCATTACGATTTGATTGTAAAAAGGAGCCGGTCAATCATAATAACTAAATTGAATAAATAATACGAAAAGGTGTGATAAAAGAGAAGAAAAAAAACTAATATTTAAGAAGAAAAAAAACTATTTTCACTAATTTTGTTTCTGCCTTTTTTCTGTATTAATATTAGGTACTTATAATCTCTTTGGGGTAGGTTACTAAGGAAATAAAGACTAAGAATTGACACTACGCGAAAAAAACCTATTTTACAGCGTTTTTTTTAAGTCATTTACAGCGTTTTTTCAAATAAATAAGCGTTGTAAAACGATACAACAGCGTTTTTTAAAATAAAAAAGCGTTGTAAAATAGGTGGATATATTGCGTGTTTTTTATACTCGTTTTTCCGCGCTTTTTTGAAAAAGCGCTGTAAATCCCTGCTACAAACACGCTGCTTGTTCTTATGCACGTTTCAAAAAAGCGATGTAATAGGTGTATTCAATAGATGCATTATTATGAACATTTTACAGTGCTTTTTCAAAAAAACGCTGTAATAGGTGCATTCAATAGATGCATTATTATGCACCTATTACAGCGTTTTTTCAAAAAAGCGCTGTAATAGGTGCATTCTTATTCAAGTTTTATTAAAAAACGCTGTAAATGAAATTTTTAAAAACGCTTATTTGAGGTTTTTTATGGCATTTTTTTACAAAGTGTTGTCTTTTAATTTTTTTTCCAAAATCATTTTCATCCAGAATCAGTTCACAATCAGTTCATCACAATCAGTTCACAACAAGCTACATCACAAAACATAATACATATTCATATACATATTCACATATTGACAACAGCACAGAACTATATACATATTCATATAACTACTTATTCACAACTTTTCAAATGTGTCTTATTCATATACATATAACTATCAGAACTACAACACATAATAGAACTACCATATATTCATATAATTATCCCTTGCAGCATGCCATTTCCCAACAAATCAAATAATCTTCATTTCAATCAGATACTGACACCAGTCTTCCTTTATTTCAGTTAGATCTCTTTCAGAGTATGTTGGACTGGAATTGTCAAAGTATTGTGCGATATAAAAATTGCGCATAAATAAGTTAGAATCAAATATATACATAGTTTATGTATGAAAATCAAATAATGAAAATACCATACCGTTTATGGAACTATAGTTTGATTCATATCAACAATCTTCTTCATGAATCGCAATATATAGTACCCACAGTCTATGTTGTTAGTTTGACGAGGGCACTATAAAATGAAACATATAAGCAGTCAATAAATATTTGTGCATTGATTGTAAATGAAATTTTAAAGGCATATATTTGAAACCTTTATTGGAATCCATGAGATGTTATTTGACTTTTGCTTCGACACTGTAGCACCTCTTTGAGCTTGGAAAACTTGTAAAGCATTATCCAATAAATAAATGTGATTATTATAGAATTAACAAACACATTATTTATATATATATATATGTAAGAAATAAATGAATATTACTTACGTGTCGAACATAGTCTTTATATCCGAGTGATTGTTGAAATGGTCGTGCAAGGGATCTAAATAGTATATAACTTCAAATGTCGCATTGATTGCAAATAGCACCCAATGTGCCCTACAACAACAAAAATTTGGTTGACAATTTTGTTTACACAACTAATAAATTAAGATCTCATAAATTAAAAAAGATATAAATAAAGAATATATAATTATCCTGAATTATATGGTGCAAGGAACAACTTATCTTTCTCTTTATTTTCTAATAGGATATCTACAACGTATTTCTTTACATTAACTGGATCGAGTTTAAACATCGAAAGCTTATGCGGAGACAAGAATGAAAATCTATTTGACAATCTGCGCGTGCACACCAACTTCTCATACAAATATCTTCAATGAAAATTTCAAATTAGATTAATTACCAATAAATTAAATTAATTACCAATAAATGCAATTAAAAGTAATTTTTACCTAATGTATAAGCTGATGACAGTAGCACTTAGCTCCTTATGGTTGAGAAGTTCGTATATGTGCTCTTTTTCAAGTAGTTCTTCATACTCATCTCTGAAAATAGCTTTATTCATGCTTGTGATGCGTGAATCGTTGCTGTCCATATTCGTTTTTGCCTGTATGTCAAGACACGACCCATATCGAGCAAGGTGTGGCTGACTTATTTTAGGAGTAGCAACTGATTTTCCCCGATCCAATTTTTGAACTTTGGCAGCTTTATTACCCTCCAGCTTTTGAAGTTTGCCAGCTTTATTGGATTGAATATGAAAAAATGAGGTTAATCAGATTGTTAGTTTATTGAATCTGAGAAAATGACAAACCTTACAGAATAAATGTGACAAACCATTTCTGGTGATGTGACTGACTCGTTTCTGGGAATCTTCTTATCATTCCCTTTAGACTTTGTGTGAATCTAAATAAATGTGAAATTAAAGTTAACAGCGGAAAAAAATCAGCAATTAAATATAATCAATCATTATCATATATCGTGCAATTAAATATACATATCAATTAAACATACATTTCAATTAAACATACCTTTTCAAGGGCAACAAGATGTTTGGGCCATGTCACGTAACTACCTATTCATCGTTGTCCGGTATAGGCAACGGTGCATTTGGTTCCAAAGCAATCACCGGTGATACTTTGACATGGCCGGCAGGGATCGGTGTGTTGTGCAATACTTCTCCCAAAGTATTGTACATTGTTCCTTTTCCAACCTTGCGATGAGTAGGGGAGGATAAATACAGCATGCAAGGAGAGACACACTAAATCAATGGTTAATACATAAGTATGTGAAACAATTTGGTTGAATGAATTTCTTATTTTATTAAGTAATTAATTACCTTGGGAAGACTTTTGAGACCAATGTTGCAACTCGCGTTTTCACTCTCCATTTGTATTTCACGTTGGAGCTGATCCGGAAGTTGCTTGTCTTTATTCGTCTCACCAAGAGTGCCACTTGCTCTGTTAGGACTTTGAGCTTCTCTAATACTTCCTCATTAGATGAATTTTGGCGCTTCTCTTATGAAAAATAGCTTTTAGAAGTTACGTCAAATCCTTTCCCCCTCACGCGGCCGGAATATTCAGGAACATTAAACACTTTACCGAGTATGTCCTTGCAACTAGCTTTCTTGTCCTCTTGATTTTCCAAACTTTGTTCGAGATTCTCCTAAAATACACGTAGGATTAAAAAGATAAGTTCAATATCATTTTTAAAATACAATATTAAAAAATATTAAAGTGATAATATACTTACACAAAGTTCTATCACTTTTTGAACATTTTCGTTATCAACAACTCCATCTTTATTTACACGAGCCTCCTTCCACAAGATATGAAGACCCAATGGTTGATCAGATTGGGTGTCTTGTAGCTATTCGTTAAGATCATAAACAAAAAATTAGTTAGAAACTATAGTTTATAATGTACCACATTATATAAAAGTGATGTTTAATTACTTACAAGTTTTTGCTCTAGACGTGCATATCCCATACGCGATTTTTTGTATGGATGCGTCGGATTTTTTGCCCTCTCGCGATTTGTTGTACTTATAATCTATATAAAAAAAATAACAATCGTGTAAAAATATAAAATACGCTATGAATATGAATAATAAAACACAAATGCTAATAAATTAATCACTTACAACAAACGCGGGGTCTGAATGTTTTGCTACAAATGTGCTCCATTCGTCATTTGATATATAGTGTTTATATATTTTTGGAGCTTCAGCATTCGTATTTCTATCACGACCTCTTAGATAGCTGTTTGAGAGATGAGATCTAAAACTCCGGTGTATTTTTCCGGCAACTCTAAGCACGTAAGTCTTTCTCACCTCATCAACATCAAAAGCGGTCTGCAAACCAAATAAAGATATAGTTTGAGTAAAGTATTTCAATATAAAAAAATTATAAGTAACAAAAAAGTGGAGTAAAAAAGTTACTTGTATATCAATCCACAGTAAATCTTTTGCATCATTCAACGCCTTATCTCTCCAATCGTCAATTGTAATGGGGATATTTTGACGAACAAAAACACCAATATAACTTACAAACATGGAATTGTTGGGGTCAATTGGCTGACCACTTTCATTCCATCCCACCTAATAAACTCATATAGTAAGTACATGCTTTCAAAAAAGAAAAAAAATAAACAGCAAACAAAGTATAGTATACCTCAAATTTTATGCCATTACTTCTTGCTTTTATGACATTTTGCTTGATGGTTGCACCACGTTTAACTTCATTTTCATAAGTCTTGGTGTTGACAACTTCTTCATTTTGACAATCTAACTCCTTTTTGGTATCCATTTATCTACAACAAGTTCAACATGCAATTCAGTATAACTTCAACAAGTTCAACATGCAGTAGTCTAAGTACGTAGCAGTATAAGTTCAACATGCATTTTAGTGAAACAAAAAATTAATAAATACAATACCTGAAAAGTGCGAAGAAATACGTAGAATTTGTAGGGTTACGGCTTCGTTTAAGAGGGTTAGTAACACAGAAGAACAGCGCAGAAATACGAACGGTTCGTAGGTTCGTAGGGTTCGCAGAAATACATTATGCGGGTTAGTAACAAAGATGGTTCGCAATGAGAAGGAGAATGAAGAGGAGGAGGAAACAAGCGTATGAAGTTTAAGTAATGAGGGTTAGTAACAAAGATAGTTGGCAATATGGTTCGTAGGGTTCGCAAAGAGAAGGAGAATGAAGAGGAAACTGATGAAGCGTATGAAGTTTACGTAATGAAGAGGAAATTGAAGCGGTTTATAGCGCTTGTCAAAAAAACGCTGTTGTATCCTCAGTTTTTTTAAAAAATTATACAACAACGCTTGTATTTAATAAGCGTTATAAAAGACGCGCTATAAAATGTCATTTTTGGCGTAGTGTGACTGTGACATTGATGGTCATTTAGCCAATTTATGTAGAGATTATTTTTATTCTCTTTTGAATTATTTTCATTCAATTATTTTCAAAATTAGTTTTAATCTTTTTGAATTCTATGCTCAGCAGGTATAAGTACAGGGGCGCAGACTTCTACCCCTCTTTTGTTTTATTTATTTATTTATTTATTTATTTTGTTTTAAATGGGTCAAAACTAATTTTAAAAAAATTAAAATTGAGTCTACAATTGCTATTATTTAATTCCTTTTTTAAAAATAAAAGAAGTAACCGGATAAAATTATGGTACATCATTTCTTGAAATAACTTTTGTATTTGAATGTTTTAAATTTGACTTTTTATATTTTAAGATAAATTAGCATTATTAATATGAGATATTTTTTAAAAACAATAATAAATATATTTAATAAATTAAAAGAATATTTATATTTAAAAACAATTTTTTTTTATAAAATGTTGCTTATAATTAATAACATAGATAATATTTATCGACTATTGATATTATTCATTTTATTATTTAAAGTGAGATAATTATTCTACAAGAGCCTAATAGTTTAACACTTAATTTCAAATTGCTCAACAACATTATTTTATAGGATTACCCTCCATCTTGGAATTTAGGCATTAATGAAGTATGATTTTCTACCTACTTTTTATCTTAAAAATAGCTACAATTATCTTATTCTTCTTTTGTGTGAGTCAATATAACTTTGCCTTTGTATACGTTTTTTTGGAACTATATCAAAGGATAACGTAAAAGATTCAGTTAGAACTTAAGATTTGACTTCATATACGTGGCTAGTGATGACCGATAAATATTGGTAACAAAATATCGGTAATTCATCTTTGCTAATTAACATACATTCTCGTACGTACCTACCTGCACTAGTAATTCTTCATCAAGAATGAAGAATTCCCAACAACAAAAAATGCTAATCATTGGATACAAGAATTGCATTAAACACAAAATAAAACTCTACCTCAGAGCCACCATGTCCATCAAAGGATAATCCATTTATTTAGATTCTATGATGGATATGATAGCTCTAAGGTAAAGTTTAAATTTGTATGAAGAAAATAATGTATTGTATTTTTTTTCTTTCACCAAAATTTTATCTCATATTTTATATAATAATAAATATTATCTAACAGAATTTTCCTAATAAAGTTTTAAGGAGACAAATGTTCATCCTTCCATCGATTATTTTCTTGGGTGTTGGTCTCAGATAGCCATTCGAAACAACAACATGATCAACAATGAAGTTTCATCAAAATCTTTCTACCATTAAGAAATCTTTTGGTAATGACAACATATATAAAGGTTTTTACTAATCAAGAATTTCAAAGTGATTGATGTATATTGAATATTTGATCCATTCTATTTGTATTATCATTGTTCTGTTTTTTATTTTATTTTTAGGCACAGTTTGTCTCTTCTCAATTATAAATATATAAGTTTGATCAATATATATATGTGTGGATTTATGATTATATGTAAGCAGATTATTTATATTCAATCTCTTTATCTCAAAGTCTTTGAAGTTTATATGCAAAAATATCATTTAAAATTACATTAAAAATTTAGAGTGGCAACTTTTTAGAGTAAATTTTTTGGTATTATTTGAGACCGGACCGGAGGTAGTATTTGATGATGAACCATTAATTGTTATTCATTAATTTCAGAGTCACACATTTTATCAAAAAATTGGAGTCACTAATGTTAGACATTAATTTTCATAATCAAATTTCATCAAAGAAAGGTCTCAGAATCACACTTTGGGTTGATTGTTGATTTAGTATAAAAGAATGTCTTAAAATAAATTGCATTTTCAATTTTTAATAAAGATAATTTGATAAATTATTATTCTTGATTTCTTTTATTTATGGATTTTTTTTAATATGTGCAAAAAAGAACAACATTTATTATAAGATGAAGAAATCATTTGATACATTCTATTGTGATAATCATTGTTATGTTATGCTTATCTTTATTATACATTCAATTGTGATAGTCATTGTTATATTATGTTTATCTTTATTTTGAATTACTACTTCCTTTTTATAAAAAAAATTAAGAAAAGAAAAATTATTATTAATAACGGTGATTATAATGACATGATATTAAAATATCAAACACATAGGAACACATTATGTTTTAATTAGTGCTTTCATTGTATACATGTGGTTTTAGTAACTTAAGCAAAATCTTAATATAGTCTTATCTAATATCCAATTATTCAATATCTTGCCAATTTTTTATATTAAATTTTAAATTAGTTTTACATTTAAATTCCTGATGTCCAACAAAACTCTAATAAGATACCAAAGATTTTAATTATTTTAATTTTTGAATGTGCTTTATTAACATCTAGGCATAGGCAATATAATCTACTATTACTTACTCGATCTTGTCTTAATTTTGACAGAGAAAATCTACTTCGAATAGGTGCGGGTACGATTGGATACATTTTTCTCTGAAATTACAACACAAAGATAGAGGTAAGTTTGGGGATATTGATATCTGCTCCAACTACAAATCAACCCTGGTAGTTAAATTATTACTGTTTTCAAAATTTGTATATACATATAATTATTCATTTTATTACTATTATTATTATTATTATTATTATTATTATTATTATTTTGTTTTATATATAATAAATATGTAATCTTCTTTCTAAAAAAAATTTGATTTTAATGTTTTTATTTTATTATAGTATAATAATAACTATTATTATTTTATTATATTAATTATAATACATATGATTTTTAAATTCACAACAAAGTGAAGAAATTCAACTCTTGTCAAAGACAAGATGAAGAGGCAAATTTAAACCTACCTCAATAACACGAGAGTGTATATAAATTTTTTCTAATTAATCAGAAGTGGAGAAGGAAAAATTAGCTTTTAATTTGCTCCATTTACACACAAACTAACGTTCAAGATTTTTTTAAGTAAAAGTAAAACTTTAAGATATTTTGTGCAGTTTGATAGATATAATACGAATTTAGTTTTTAATTAACATTTAAAATTTGTGTACGTATGTGAAGAAAATTGGTTATTTTTATATTTTAAATTTTAAATATAAAAATAACTAATTAGTACTAATATTTTCCTATGCACGTGATTTAAAATAACTTGATAAGAACGTCTCTTTTAAGATTAGATAAGAATTGGATTAAAAAAAATTAGATTATAATTTAAAATTTTAAAAATTTAAAGTATTTTTTAACAATAAAATATTTAATTTTTTTAACCAAATTTAAAAGAATAGATAACAAATAAAAATTGAAAAATATATTCTTGTTAGTTTGTTAGAAGATAGGTTTGTTATTCTGATATTTCTCTCTATTATATATGTAAAAAAGCGTATAGTTTCCTTCACAACAAACCACCTCAAACAAGAAAGCAAGTTGAATGTGAAGAATTCTTTGCTAATCATTGGATACAAGAAATCAAGAACAACATTAAAAACAAAATAAAACTAAAATAGAACAACATTATAGACTTTAACATATTAGTAGTATTGTTTAAAATTTTAAAAATAATATAATTTATTTATTTTGTTTGTAGAGTATTTTTTTCAAGTGAGTTCATTTGAGTAATTATTATATATGAATTGACAAACACACATTTGAGAATATGTTAAATGTTTTGCAGAACGTAATTGCAACTAATTCATATATTTAGTATTAAAAATCCATAGTGAAGATCATCCTACAAACAAAATTCATAAATTATATTTAGTGTTAAAATCTTAAAAGTATGTTAATAAATATTAATCTATGTAATTATCTACCGCAAAATCAGATTAGTCATGCTCTTTTTTTGTGTTGTCAAATCTAAATTTATTGTCAAAATATTGTTAGAAAAATATAAAAATAATTTTGTCATTTGGTATTAATTTCATTCTAACCCTGTCAAAAAAAATGACAAATCTAAATTCTAATATTTTGAGTATGAGACTTCTATACAACATGACTTGAGAATTTTCACAAACAACTCGTATGTACGATTCAGTAGAAGTAAAATAGATGTAGAAATTTAAAATTGGTGGTATTTTTAAAAAATTTGACAACATAAAACATCTTCGTAAAGAAACAACAAATAATTTTTTAATCTAAATATTAAACATTATTCTTTTATCTATAAATAGTAAATAGTTTTTTTTTTCCCGAAGACACAATAATAACACTCATATAAAGCTGAATATGAGCAATCTTCTTTATCTTTTAAGGAGCCTATATACTTTCATGTCGTAGATGAAATCAAATATGTCTGCAAAAACAATACTCTAAAACCAAGAACAATCAGGGTTTTGAGAAAAATGAGCAAATAGGTATAATATGTTACAAAATACCACTTACTCAAAAGCTATTTGTGCAAAAAAAAAATTCCAACTATATCTACTTCTTTGAAAATAATTGGGTTGCAAAGAGATTCCCTTTTGAGTTGATAAAGTGGGGTTGTGAAAACTTAAGTATGCAAAATATTTTCTCGTGGCAGTGACGAACCTACGATATAAAAGTTAATAGCATAAGGCTGCAATATAAAAGTTAATTGCATAAGGCGTGTTAAAATAGTTACAAGAAAAAAAAATATATTGCCTATTTAAACAATTACAAATTCAGAATTGGAGAAGCAACAATAGTGCAATGCAATAATAAGAGTTATTAAGTAAAATATAACGGCAAAATAAATATTGGAGTTTTTAAAAAATTTGACAATATAAAACATCTCCGTAAAAAAACAAACAAAATTTTTTTAATCTAAATATTAAACATTATTCTTTTATCTATAAATGGTAAATAATTTTTTCCCGAAAACACAATAATAACACTCATATAAAGCTGAATATGAACAATCTTCTTTATCTTTTGAGGAGTCAATATACTTTGATGTCGTAGATGAGATCAAATATGTCTGCAAAAATAATACTCTAACTAAGAACAATCAAGTTTTTGAGATAAATGAGCAAATAGGTATAATATGTTACCAAATACTACTTACTCAAAAGCTATTTGTGCAAAAAAAGAAAAGAATTTTCCAACTATATCTACTTCTTTGAAAATAATTGAGTTGCAAAAAAAATTAAAATTGAGTCTACAAATACTATTATTTAATTCCTTTTGTATAAAATAAAAAAAGTAATTGGATAAAATTATGGTTCGTCATTTTTTGAAATAATTTTTGTATTTGAATGTTTTAAATTTGACTTTTCATATTTTAAGATAAATTAGCATTATTAATATGAGATATTTTTTAAAAACCATAATAAATATATTTAGTAAATTGAAAGAATACTTATATTTAAAAACAAATTTTTTTTATAAAATATTACTTATAATTAACAACATAGATAATATTTATCCACGATCGATATTAATCCATTTATTATCTAAAGTGAAATACTCATTGTATAACAGCCTAATAGTTTAACACTTAATTTCAAATTGCTCAACAACATTATTTTATAGGATTACCCTCCATCCTGGAATTTAGGCATTAATGAAGCAAGATTTTCTAACTACTTTATATATACGTTTTTTTTGGAACTATATCAAAGGATAATGTAAAAGATTCAGTTAGAAATTAAGATTTGACTTCATATACGTGATGACCGATCTTATCCTAGATTTTAATAAGGTACGAAAGATTTTAATTTTTTTAATTGTTGAATGTGCTTTATTAACATCTAGACATGACAACATAATCTACTATTACTAACTTGATTTTATCCTAATGTTGACGGAAAATCTACTTTGAATAAGTGCAGATACAATTTTCTGTGAAATTACAACACAAAGATAGAGGTAAGTTTGAGGATGTTGATATTTGCTCCAACTACAAATCAACTCTGGTAATTAAATTATTACTATTTTTTAAATTTGTATATACATATACTTATTCATTTTTTATTATTATTATTATTATTATTATTATTATTTTATATATAATAAATTATAATCTTCTTTTTAAGAAAAATTTGATTTTAATGTTTTTATTTTATTATAATATAATAATAATTATTATTATTTTATTATATTAGTTATAATACATATGATTTTTAAATTCACGACAGAGAAGAAAAATTCAACTCTCGTTAAAGACAAAGATAGAAGAGCCAAACTTAAACCTACCTCAATAACACGAGAGTAAATAAGAATTATTTCTAATTAATCAGAAGTGGAGAAAACAAATTTCACTTTTGATCTGTACCATTTACACACAAACTAAAGTTCAATATTTTTTTAAGTAAAAGTAAAACTTTAAGATATTTTGTGTAGTTTGATAGATATAATATGAATTTAGTTTTTAATTAACATTTAAAATTTGTGTATGTGAGGAAAATGAGTTATTTTTATATTTGAAATTTTAAATATAAAAATAACTAATTAGTACTAATATTTTGCTATGCACATGATTTAAATAACTCTGATAAGAAACGTCTCTTTTAAGATTAGATAAGAATCGGATGAAAAAAAATTAATTATAATTTAAAATTTTAAAAATTTAAAGTATTTTTTAAAAATAAAATATTTGATTTTTTTAACCAAATTTAAAAGATTAGATAACAAATAATAATTGAAAAATATATTCTTGTTAGTTTGTTAGAAGATAGGTTTGTTATTCTGATATTTCTCTCTCTATGTATATATAATATATAAAAGCATATAGTTTCCTTCACAACAAACCACCTCAAATAAGAAAGCACGTTGAATGTGAAGAAATTCCCAACAAAATATTTTTGCTAATCATTGGATACAAGAAATCAAGAACCGCATTAAAAACAAAATAAAATTTTACCTCAGAGCATTTCATTTATTCGGAATCAATGATGATCATGGTAACTCTAGAATGAAGTTTAAATTTGTATGAGAAAAATTATACATTACATTTTTTTTTCTTTTACCAAAATTTTATTCTATATTATATATATAAAAAAAGTATTATATAATTTGATTTTCTTTGTAAGGTTTTAAGGAGACAATTATTCATCATTCAACCGATTGTTTTATTAAATTTTGTTCTTATTCCCCAAACTCTTTTCTTTCTTTTATATTCAATGAATTTTTGGAGTTAATATATTCATGGATACTTGATGTTTTCATGTTCTGTTAAGATAATGTCATGCATTCTTCTCATTTTTTGTTTTGGCAATAATATCATAAGTTTAGATGGTTTTAATTCTGCTTAGAGTTTAATAATTACCACATATGCATTGTAGTCTCTATTCAATTGAAGGTATTGATGACAAAGCATTACTAGTCAATATAATTTCAATGTTATTGATCATGCATAACAAATATTTGACCCATTCCACGTTGTTCTGTTTTATTTTTTTGGCACATTTTATCTTTTGTTTACAATTTTAAGTATATAAGTTTAATCAATATATTATGGAATTATTATATATAAGCAGAATCTTTATATTCATTCTCCTTAATTCAAAGTGTTTGAAATTTATTTGAAAATAAATAATTGTTGAATCATTTGAAATTATAGCATGCAATTAAAATCATAGTTTTAAAACCAAGACTGGACCGGTCAAATTTGCATGAACCGATAACGATCCAAGCGATCAAGGAGAAAACGGAGTGAATAAGTAGATTGGTCTTCTAAATTGTAAGTGTCGGTTATATTAATGTGAATTTTGTAAATTAATAAATACATCTCTAAAATTTTAAATAATAAACAAAATAATTAATATTTAAATTTTTATCATTAGAGATTATAATATGACATATTAATTGAATATTTGACTCTCTATGTTGATATCATATCAATATCATCACAATGTGAACCAAATTTCAGATGAAATTTAATTTTTTTTATGAACTAATTTATCCATAATTAATTTATGTAAAACTATAATTACTCATAAATTAATCTCTGAGATAAAATTTATCAACAAATTTGTTCTCAGGAAAGATATATTGATGTGAGATCAAGTGTACCCATATATTTAATTACAGTGTCACATCAAAATATCTAACAATAAAAATTTTGAACTATTGTAATTGATATTTTACAATTTTAATGACGTATTTGTCAATTTACAAAATTTATAAACTAAGTTGATCTACGCCCATGATTTGCATTTTTACTATAAAAAAACTTTACGTTTTTAAAAAATAACAGAATGGAATCAAACACGGACGCTCAAAGAATGCGACATAAGCAGTTTGATGTGATTTTTGTTACTTGTGTTATTTATTTATTGGCATAATTGCAATTTTAGTCCCTCTAGTTTTATTAATTCACAAAATTAGTCCCCCTATTTTAAAAATCGACAGTTTTGGTCCCTTCTTTTGATTTTTTTATCTAAAAAATGATGGCGTTAAATGTTTTAAATAACGTGACATATGATACGATAACGTAAAATGATTAACACCCATAAAATTTGAATAAAAAGCAGTAAAAACATAGCTTTCAACTTCAAATTTTTTTTTCATATTTTTAATTTAATTAATGATATATGAATAATTAATGCATCTAGATGGTTCTATATTATAGAATTGTATGTCACGTCATTAAAAAAATGTCAATTCCGCATTTTTTAGTTCAAAAATTTGAGTGAGAGACCAAAATTGTCGTAAATTGGTACTAATAGAGAGACTAAAACTGCAATTAAACATAAAAGAAAACAAAAACAAAAACAAAAGAGGGGCAGCAGTCTACGCCCATGCACTTATACCTGCTGAGCATAGAATTCAAAAACATTAAAACTAATTTTGAAAATAATTGAATGAAAATAATTCAAAAGGGAATAAAATCATCTCTACATAAAGTGGCTTAATGACCATCAATTTCACAATCAATTCTTAGTCTTTGTTTCCTTAGTAACCTACCTCCAAAAACAAAATTAGTGAGAATAGTTTTTGATGAACCAACGGGATATAATAAGTTAATCTAGAATTATATCCTATCATGTCTCTTAAGTTGAAATTTCTATCTTGAATAAGAGCTGGGTTAGAAACCAACAAGGTATGATAAGAACAGTTGTTTACTCAATTACTCTTATAAAATATAAATTAAAATATAATAAAATATAAATATAAAAAATAGGTTAATTGCAGTTTTAATCCCCTATTACTACTTATTTACGAAATTGGTCCCCCTATTTTAAAAGTCAACAGTTTTGGTCCCTTCTTCTAAATTTTTAACTAAAAAATAATGACGAAAGATGTTTTAAATAACGTGACATATAATACGATGATGTAGAATGATTAACACCCATGAAATTTGAATAAAATGTCATAAAAACTTATATTTCAACGTCGGAGTATTTTATATTTTTAATTTAATTAATGATATTTGAATCATTAATGCATCTAGATAGTTGTATATCAAAGAATTGTTTGTTACATCAACGAAAATATGTCAAATCGTTATTTTTTAGTTTAAAAATCTTAGAGAGGGACCAAAACTATCGATTTTAAAAATAGGAGACCAATTCCGTGAATTGGTAATAATAGAGGGGACAAAACTACAATTAAACCAAAAAAATATAGTATGATTGTATTATTAAACTAAATTATATTTTATCACTATATTTAATTATATAAATAAATTTATTATGTTATAAATATTTGTTATTTATATTTATTATGTTATGAGTATTTGTTCAGTTCAGGTCAGCTAGTGACTCGACCAATGACTTAAAAATCTAGTGTTTTGATTGAGTCGATCATCGGTCTGAATTTTAAAATACTGCTTAAAACTATTTTTTTTCTTGAACAGGAAAAAATATAACATAAATGTCATTGATATTTTAGTAAAATGATTAGTGTGATATGCAAATGCAAGATTGATTTATGGGTTGTCAACCAAAAGAGAAAAACAGATCATTATAACTAAACAAATAAATTTTCAAAATAATTACTGACCATTTTGTGGTTATTTATGAGAAATAAGTTAGAACAAAAATAGAGCAAAAATCACTCAATAGATACTACATTCTCATAATATCATTTACGAACTCGTATGATGGACAAGATAGGATACAAATATAATATATTAGAATAGTTGGATAAGGATAAAATAAGATATAGACAAGATAAAATTATCATATAATATGTTTGATGCGTACATGATAACATTATTTTATCCTATCATATTTTTGACACACACTTCATATTGACAAGATATATAATATACACCATATTTAAATAACATACTTTTGTGAAACAATTAGATAGTTTTTTCTAAATTAATTTGTAATATTTTTATTTTTTATAAATTAACAAAAATAAATAAATTAAACAATACTAAAAATATACTAATAAAATACTAAAAAGTTAAATACTTTGAAAAATTTCAATGACACTACTGAATAAACAATTTTAATTTTAAAAAAATCACAAATAACTAGATAATTCTATTTTATAAGTTAAATAAAAATATAAATATAGCAATATAACTATATTTAATATGAATTTATATTAAAAATAAGATGATTATTTAGAAGAATAAGAATTCTTATGAATTTAGATTGTAAATTTAATAAATATTTTAAATACAACTAATATAATTTTTGGTGAATTCTATAATGTTTGATAAGTTTGAATGATGTAACATCCCTCTTTAACATAAATAATTGGTAGTAATTATTTTTTTATGTTTTACTTATTAGTATACAATTATAATTTGTAATAATAATTATATATATATATATATATATATATATATATAATATAGTGATACATATTTTAGTTTGTTTTGAGGCTGTAAATAAGGGGAATTAGAAGAGTGAATAATAAATAGGATCTATTTGGTATGAAAACTCCATAAGACAAAAACTCAATTCACCAAACCAACACAACTTTTTTTTTTTTATACCATTTACATAACAACACCAACACAAAATACACACACAAAAATAAAATAATAATAATAATAATAATAATAATAATAATAATAATAAAGTAAAAAGAAAGAAAGAAAAGAAAGGGGGAAAACTACTAAACTAGGAGAGAAAAAGAAGAAAAGAAAGAAAAAAGGGAAAAAGAAAAAGAAGAATAAAGGAGGAGGACATAAACAAGAAACAGAAAGAGGGAGAGAAAGAAAGGGTAAGAGAGAGAGAGAGAGAAGAAGAAGAAATAGTGAGAGAGAGAAGAAGAGAAAGGGAAAAAAAACATTGACAAAACAAGAAAAAGAGAAAGGAAAAATGCATTTTTGTTAGAAGTTAGGGTAAAAAGAGTTGAGAGTATCATCATCTTCTTAACCATTTTGGAAATTAAGAAGTGGGTTTCCCTTTTTCTATTTCCTTTCATGCATGTATGAGATAATTTTTACCATAGGTTAGGGATTTGGGGTTTAAAGGTTTGAAATGAAGAAATGGATTTTTATTTTATTTTTGGTTAGATTTTAGGGTTTTGAAATAGATGGTTAAAATAATTTATGCATGTGAAGTTTTATGACTGAAATTGAGAATAGATTATTGTAGAATTGAGTTTCCCTGATGACATGAAATTATGCTCTTTTGATGTGTTTGAAATTAAAGACCTTGAATTTCACTATTGTGACAAATTAGTTTGAGTAAATTGACATTGTGATGCTGTTTTGAAGTATTCATTGCTTGATTTATTCATAATTTGTAGCATTAGTGTTTGCAAAGATTGTTAGGAAATTAGTGTGATTGAATGAGTGTTGTTAATTTAAAATTCGCACGACATATGTGTAATGTTTTGGTCATAACTTTTTCTCTAGACCTTAGTTCTGAATGATTGTTAATTTTCTGGAAACTAGACTCAATTACCTTCAAATTGAGTACAAACTTTGTGACGTTTGACTAAGTATTGATGCGTAAAAATGGGTTACAAGTTAGATCAGAGTTGTTGTCCTGTTTTTCTGACCTTGTGTATTATTTTGATAAATTGCAAGAATTAGGAGCTTAATTTGAAAAATATAAAATTTTATTTATAAACTAGACATCATAAGCTTTCCAAAGAGTGCTCATTTACTCAATTTTGATACTTATAAGTTCCTGTCAATTGACTCTTCAGTTAAATTCAGTTTTGCGTTGTTATAACATAAATTTGAGGTTGTTTTCGGAAAAATCTATCTTAAGCATGTCCCATTGATTTTCATTTTACATTATATGATTAGTATGATATAATTGATTTAATAGTTGGTAGTCTTTAATATGGTTATTAATAGATGATGTTATAATTAATTGGTGGTATTATATATATATATATATTTGTGTGTGTGTGTAGTGTGTGTATTGTTATATATAATTACTAGATGTTTGATTAAGGTGAGAAGTATATGATTCATTCTAGCTAGATGAATTCTCCTTTTATATACCACGGAAGCGAGGGTAAGTGGGACACCACTTATGGACGTAATTATGTCCAATTTTACCAAAATAAAGTTACTAACAAGAAGAGGGCATTAGTAAAACTAATGTAGTCTGAAGGTGCGAACACGAGAAGGGGGGGTTGAATTGTGTTTGCACAAAGTTGATACCTTTTTGATAATTTATAAATAATTAAAAATTAGTTTGGATTTGGTGACTTGGAGTAGAAGCAATCGAATTTAGAGGCAGCAATCAATGAAAGCATAAATAATTTGACGCGTAGAATTATCCTGGTTCACCACTAACTTGGCTACATCCAGTTCCTTCATTCAGAAGGCTTTAATCCACTAATTCAAAAACCTTGAATTACAAAGCACCTGACCCTCCAAGCCAGTCTTCCCAAATAGCCTGACACCCCAGACTTTTGAGGAACTAACCACCTTGACCCTACAAGCCAAGTCTTCTCCTAACAACCTGACGAACCCAGATTGAAGAAGGAACTAAACCACTATCGGGTTGGATACAAGAGATTGAAACTTGAGTAGTTGCTTCTAACAAAGCTGATAATAATATTAACTCTCACACTTTAAGAAAAGAACACTCAACAAATATTTCTAACCTGAACAAGTGTTTCTCTCTTTGTAACTCTAAGATGAATTGAGAACTTTGAGCTTGAGTTACTCTTTTCTGCTTTTTGATGCTTTTCTCCTTCAGCCTTGAGTGTCTATTTATAGTGAAAATTTGGGCTTCAATTTAGTCCTTATTTAATTCTGAATTGTATCTTGTTTAGATTGAGTTTGTAAATTCTTCAAATTGATTATGTTCCTATTTTGTGTAGATTGACTTTGTAAATTCTTCATGATGATTCTGTTTCTATTTTGTGTAGATTGACTTTGTAAATTCTTCAGAATGATTCTGTTCCAATTTTGTGTAGATTGACTTTGTAAATTCTTCATGATGATTTTGTTCCTATTTTGTGTAGATTGAATTTGTAAATTCTTCAGAATGATTCTGTTCCAATTTTGTGTAGATTGACTTTGTAAATTCTTCATATCAAATATTCTTCAAATCTTCATTAAATGTTGATCAAATATTCTTCAAATCTGCACTAAATCTTCTTCAAATCTTAATCAAATCTTCTTCAAATATTCTTCAAATCTTCATTAAAATGTTGATCAAATATTCTTCAAATCATCACTAAATCTTCTTCAAATCTTAATCAAATCTTCTTCAAATATTCTTCAAATCTTGACCATATCTTCTTTTCAACTTGGTCAAAGATTTTCTTCAATTATAAATTTGAATCAAATCTTATTTTAGATTTTCATCAATTATAAATTTGAATCAAATCTTATTTTAGATTTTCTTCAATTATAAATTTGAATCAAATCTTTATTTTAGATTTTCTTCAATTATAAATTGGAATCAAATCTTATTTTAGATTTTCTTCAAAAACATGAATCTTCTTTCATACTCTTTGAAGTCAAATATATTGTTTTCACAAAATACTTTTGTTAACATCAAAACTCTATATGTAAAACCAACTTGGTTCCAACAATCTCCCCCTTTTTGATGATGACAAAACTTGTATTTTGATAACAACTTTTCTTTATATTTCTTTGACTCCCCCTAACTTAGGGCTCCCCCTAAGTCTTAGTATCATTTTATCTCCACTTTATTAAATATCTTTCTCCCCCTTTTGTCATCAGACAAAAAGACTTGAATGTGAAACTCTGCCCTTTTTTTTTTTTTTTCCCGTTTTTCTCTCTCTTTTTTTTTTTTTAATAAAATAAATATAACATAATATAAGAAAATATAGTAACTATTGTAAAACTAAACTACTTTGAAGTGATCACTACATCAGTCAGGTATGAATGTAAGGTTTAGGTTTTTCTTGATGAAGTCAAACCTATCTTCAGGTAGTGGTTTGGTGAATATGTCAGCCCATTGGTGTTCAGTGTCTATAAATTGAATGGTTAGTACCCCTTTTTGAACAAAGTCCCTAACGAAGTGGTGTTTGATCTCTATGTGTTTAGCTCTAGAATGTAAGATAGGGTTTTTGGCTAGACAAATGGCAGAAGTGTTATCGCAATAGATGGGAATGTTGGATTCTAGGATGTTGTAGTCTTCAAGTTGATGCTTCATCCAAAGTAGTTGAGAACTGCAGCCAGCTGCTGAAATGTACTCAGCCTCTGCTGTTGACATTGCAATGGTGTTTTGTCTCTTACTTGACCAAGATATTAAGTTGTCACCTAAAAATGTGCAGTTGCCACTGGTGCTCTTTCTTTCAAGTTTATCTCCAGCATAATCAGAATCATAGTATCCACTAAGTTTGTACTTAGGAGATTTCTTGGAGAACAAGGTAAAGTTGGTATTGCCTTTTTGGTATCTAAGGATTCTCTTAAAAGCAGTTAAATGTGATTCCATAGGGTTAGCTTGAAATCTTGCACAAACACATACACTAAACATGATGTTAGGTCTAGAAGCGGTAAGGTAAAGTAGGGATCTTATCATTCCTCTATAGTTTTTTTTTTTTTTTTTGTCAACTTTTTCGCCTGAAACATCTTTTTCAAGTGAACAAGTAGGGTGCATTGGTGTAGCCATAGGTTTGCAATCACTCATCTTAAACTTCCTAAGAAGCTCTTTTGTATATTTAGTTTGATGAATGTATATACCTTTTGACTTTGCTGAATTTGTATCCCTAAGAAGAACCGAAGTTCTCCCATCATACTCATTTGAAATTCAAGCTGCATAAATTTAGAAAATTCTTGACAAAGAGTGCCATTAGTAGATCCAAAAATAATGTCATCAACATAAATTTGAATAATAAGAATGTTATCTCCTATTGATTTTCTAAAAAGTGTATTGTATACTTGTCCTCTTTCAAGGTTATTTTTAAACAAGAAGTTACTAAGTCTATCATACCATGCACTAGGTGTTTGTTTTAGACCATACAAGGATTTCCTAAGTTTAAAAGCATGATTTGGAAATTTAGAACTTTCAAAACCTAGGGGTTGTTTAACATAGACTTAATCACTTATATAACCATTTAGAAAAGCACTTCTAACATCCATTTGAAATAATGTAATGTTATTATTTGCAGCAAAAGAAAGTAGGATACGAATAGCTTCTAACCTGGCCACTGGAGCAAATGTCTCAGTGTAATCAATGCCCTCTTGGTGACTGTAGCCTTGTGCGACAAGTCTTGCCTTATTTCAGACCACTTCACCTTTTTCATTTAGCTTGTTTCTGAAAACCCACTTGGTTCCAATAATGTTCTACTCTGGTCTAGGTACTAGATCCCAAACATCATTTCTCTTAAATTCTTGAGAACCTGCAAAATACTTATCTAGCTTTGATGTTTATGATCAAGCTTCTTGTTATCACAGTAAACATAATATCAGACAGTAATTAAATTTAAAGAAAGATATCACCTATATGTTAACAATTTCACTATGAAAACCCTCTTAGTTCTTCTTTTCTGGTTTTCAGATTCTGAGTTTGTATATTCTCTAATTAGAGAGTCTGGATGAAGGGATTTGAATTCCCATCCAGGTTTGTAGTTTTCATGAATTTGATTTGAGTGTTCAAAGAAGTCTCCTGATTCTGACTTTTAATCTGCCACTTCTGTTTCTGCTGATGTATCGGGTTTCTCTGATGGTAATTCTGATTCTTATGGTAGTTCCAGTTCTGTTGATATGTGTGATTTCTCTGCCAGTTTTGAGTCTGTTGATACTCCAGATATTTTTGATATTTTTGGTTCATCATATGGTTCTGGTTCTGATAAGTATTGTGTTGACCAATCCTTCTTCCAACAGAATCAGTTGGCTTTTGTTTGGTAGAGCTTGGAACATAGACCTTTTTGCCTTCATATATTGCAAGCATCCATTGACCAGGCACCATGACTGGTGTTTCAATTTGATTGCTTAGAACATCTGCAACATAAACAATTTTATCTTTTGGTACCCAAATTTGGTTGGGTCCTGGTTTGTTAGATTTGAAAGGTTTCTTGTCTTTCCCTGTATTTAACATGGGACAAGATAATTTGGAGTGACCTTTCTTAGAGCAAAAAATACACAAGATATCAGAGGGAATAGGTTTAGGTTCAGTTACAGTTTCTTCAAATCCTATACCTCTTTTACCATTTCTACTAACTCCATAAATCATAGAAGCATATTTGCTTCTTTCCATACCAGTAGCAAGAAAATCTTGAAATACTTCTTCATGCTTATCAGAGTTACATGTGGTATTTTTACTTAACGTTGAACTATAATTACTTTTTAGAGTTAGATTTTCAGCCTTATGTTCATCAATATCAGTTTTCAGATTTGCATTTTCTGTTTTAAGTTCAATAATATCAGTTTTCAGAGTGGCATTATCTGTCTTAAGTTCACTAATATCAGTTTTCAGATTTGCATTCTCTATTTTAAGTTCAGTAATATCAGTTTTCAGATTTGTATTTTCTGTTTTAAATTCAATACTTTCATTCTTTAAAACATTAACATTTTCAATTAGATTTGTATTTTCTTTCCTAAGTGTTTTTAGTTTTAAAGACAATTTGTGATTAATATTTAAAAAATCGTTTATAGCAGTAATTAAATCAGATCGAGTAAATTCAGAAAATACCTCACTTTCTTCATCTGTTGATTCACCTTCAGAGTCAGAATCTGTGTTGGATCCAGAGGTAGAGTTGGTATGAGCCATCATACCCAAATCTACTTGTTCATCGTCAGAGGATTCCTCAGAATCATCCCATGTAGCCATCAAACTCTTCTTCTTGGGTCTGGAATCTTTCCTTTTTCCTTTCTCCATATTTGGACATTCTGACTTGATATGTCCAGGTTCATTGCATCCATAGCAGATGATGCTTTTATCATTATTTCCTTTGTTGGATTGCTTGGAATATCTTTGGGGAAATTTCTTCTTTCTGTTGTGCCACATCTTTCGAACTTTTCTGGTTACGAAAGCAATCTCCTCTTCCTCTGAGTTCAGATTCTGATTATCTGAATCACTATCCTCTGAATCTAATGTTGCCTTTAGAACCTTCTTCTGCTTAGATTTCAAGGCTAGAGTCTTGTTCTTCTTCTTGGGCTCATCTTCTTCAAGCTCAATTTCATGTGATCTGAGAGAGCTGATTAATTCTTCCAACTTTAGAGTATTCAGATCCTTTGCTTCCTGAATGGCAGTGATCTTAGGTCTCCACTTACTTGTCAGACTCCTAAGAATTTTCTTCACATGATCAGCAGTAGTATAACTCTTCTCAAGTACCTTTAATCCTGATACCAGGGTCTGGAATCTGGAAAACATTGTTTCAATGTCTTCATCTTCTTCCATCTTGAACAACTCATACTTTTTGACTAGGAGGTTGGCCTTTGCTTCTTGAACTTGCTTGCTTCCTTCATAGGTTAGAATCAGACTATCATAAATACTCTTTGCTGTCTCTTTGTTGGTGCACTTGTCAAACTCCTTGAATGTGATTGCATTTATCATGAATGTTCTGGACTTATGATGCATCTTGTACATCTTCTTCTGATCAGCATTCATCTCCTTTCTTGGAATTTCAATACCATCTTTATTCTTTGGAGCAATATAACCATCTTCCACCAAGTCCCAAAGTTCAGGATCTTGTGAAATATAGAAACTTCTCAGCCTGTCTTTCCAATACTCAAAACGTTCTCCATCAAACAGAGGTGGTCTGTTGATATTTCCTCCAGCAGCTTCTTCACTGAATCCGGACATATTGAACCCTTGGATCTTTTCTCAAACACTGTAAAGTGCTCAGCCTTGAGACCGAGCTCTGATGCCAATTGAAGGTGCGAACACGAGAAGGGGGGGTTGAATTGTGTTTGCACAAAGTTGATACCTTTTTGATAATTTATAAATAATTAAAAATTAGTTTGGATTTGGTGATTTACTTGGAGTAGAAGCAATCGAATTTAGAGGCAGCAATCAATGAAAGCATAAATAATTTGACGCGTAGAATTATCCTGGTTCACCTCTAACTTGGCTACATCCAGTCCCTTCATTCAGAAGGCTTTAATCCACTAATTCAAAAACCTTGAATTACAAAGCACCTGACCCTCCAAGCCAGTCTTCCCAAACAGCCTGACACCCCAGACTTTTGAGGAACTAACCACCTTGACCCTACAAGCCAAGTCTTCTCCTAACAACCTGACGAACCCAGATTAAAGAAGGAACTAAACCACTATCGGGTTGGATACAAGAGATTGAAACTTGAGTAGTTGCTTCTAACAAAGCTGATAATAATATTAACTCTCACACTTTAAGAAAAGAACACTCAACAAATATTTCTAACCTGAACAAGTGTTTCTCTATTTGTAACTCTAAGATGAATTGAGAACTTTGAGCTTGAGTTACTCTTTTCTGCTTTTCGATGCTTTTCTCCTTCAGCCTTGAGTGTCTATTTATAGTGAAAATTTGGGCTTCAATTTAGTCCTTATTTAATTCTGAATTGTATCTTGTTTAGATTGAGTTTGTAAATTCTTCAAATTGATTATGTTCCTATTTTGTGTAGATTGACTTTGTAAATTCTTCATGATGATTCTGTTTCTATTTTGTGTAGATTGACTTTGTAAATTCTTCAGAATGATTCTGTTCCAATTTTGTGTAGATTGACTTTGTAAATTCTTCATGATGATTTTGTTCCTATTTTGTGTAGATTGACTTTGTAAATTTTTCAGAATGATTCTGTTCCAATTTTGTGTAGATTGACTTTGTAAATTCTTCATATCAAATATTCTTCAAATCTTCATTAAATGTTGATCAAATATTCTTCAAATCTGCACTAAATCTTCTTCAAATCTTAATCAAATCTTCTTCAAATATTCTTCAAATCTTCTTCAAATCTTCATTAAAATGTTGATCAAATATTCTTCAAATCATCACTAAATCTTCTTCAAATCTTAATCAAATCTTCTTCAAATATTCTTCAAATCTTGACCATATCTTCTTTTCAACTTGGTCAAAGATTTTCTTCAATTATAAATTTGAATCAAATCTTATTTTAGATTTTCATCAATTATAAATTTGAATCAAATCTTATTTTAGATTTTCTTCAGTTATAAATTTGAATCAAATCTTTATTTTAGATTTTCTTCAATTATAAATTGGAATCAAATCTTATTTTAGATTTTCTTCAAAAACATGAATCTTCTTTCATACTCTTTGAAGTCAAATATATTGTTTTCACAAAATACTTTTGTTAACATCAAAACTCTATATGTAAAACCAACTTGGTTCCAACATAGTCTTTATGACATGCTTATTAGGTAGAGTTTAAGTCATTAGATTACTCACGTCTAATAGCTTAAATACTTAAAAAGAGTCAAAACTATACATAGAAGAGGTAACTCGGGAGTAACTATAAAAGAAGAGAAACTCAGAAGATAAATATATCTGTGAATTAGAATGTTAATTGATTTGGTTTCATCCTTTGGGACCCACTGAGATGTAATCTCATTCCACGTTATTTAAATGTTTTGCAGGTAAAAAGACTTAGATCAAGAGCTGGAGAAATGAAGCATAGCAGTTTATGCTATAGTTTGGTTAAAAATTCTAGGAAATTATTTTGAACCATGGATGTGTTATGTACTCCATATTTTTTTCTCTTTCTTTTGAAGGATTAGTATGTGTATTAATACATTTGCATGACTTTCTGTCGGGATTTGTATTAACTATCTCTTTTGTTGAATTATGCTAATGTTCAAGTTATATTTTAGACAATTAACTTATGGTGTTACAAATGACATACCATTTTTTACCATAAATATTACACTCATATAATAATTTTAACATATTTTACTTTTGTTGTTGTTGCAGAATACATATTTGACATATTATTGTAACTTTTTTATATTTTGTTAAAAGTTTTAATAATACTCATTTGTGTTATAAAAAAGTTTTATATTATCCGTTTGCTAAGGTATGAAATATTGTCACACCGATAAAAATTTATGGTCTAGCTTAAACAAGCTTAGACAAGCCAAACTTTTTTTATATAGTTAAGACCAAATATTTTTTTTAAGGTTATTTAGTTAAAATTCTCAAACTAAAAGTGTCTTTTTAAGTCCACCAACCTTCTTAATTAAATATAAATAATTTTTTTAATTACTATTATTATTATAATAATATTATGTGTTATACTTTGTCTTGAATCATATATTTTTCAAATATTTTATATGACTTAAATATATTGATCTACATTAATTTTTGACATATTTTAAAATATTAATATAATATGCAACTGAAATATGATATCAAAATTAGAGGTGGAAATAAGTCTGACCAACCGACAGACATGAGCTTACTACCTATCCTATAGGTTAGACCAAACTTTTTTATATAAGTCTGGTCAAGGCTTTTTTAAAAGTCTATTTAGCTAAAAAAAAATAAGACTAGAGCCATAAAAAAAAAATTTAGGCCTATTAGGACGACCTACTTAATTAAATATAAATAAATTAATATTATAATATTAATTTTTTTTGTTAAATCATAAATTTGCTAAAATATTATGTAATTTAACACATACTGATTTATATCAATGTTTGACATATTTAAATGTACTTTTATAAAATAAAGGAATTTGATTCCTTTAAAGTGAGTAGTTACTAAAGTGAGTAAATTAAGAGTTGAGATTGTAACCAACTATGATTTGTTATACATGAGCATTTAATATTAGGACAAAACATAAGTGCATTTTCTTAAATACTTTTCGTATGGTTCTTAATTTAACCAACCATGATTTTATCAAATTCATAATTTTCTCAAAGTTTGTTATAACCACAAAATGTGGGTTTTATGTCAAGAACCATATGAAAAATACCTAAGGAAATGCAGCTAAGTTATTCCTTAATATTAACCATTAATTTATTAATTAAGTTGATATTACTCTCTAAAGTCAATTGCTCAATTTAAATAAGTTACATCCTAACGTCAAATATATTAAAAGGTCATGTTAGATCTCAAAATAGAATTTAAACTCATTTGTATAGTAACTTATTCGTCTATTTACAAAAATATACGCGGTAAGTGGTATAGACTTTCATAAAATAATAGTGAAAGTTTTGCCAGACTTTGAAAAAAGCCAAACCAGCTCAGACCTTAGTAATGAATCTTTGATGGATAATAAGGTCAAACTTAGGCATAACATTTTCAATGTAAGATATCTTCAGACTTGCAAAACCTAACTTGACCTATCGTCTTTTCAAAATATAAAACTTAAACTCATTAACATATTAACTCGTTAATGTATTTAAAAAGTCTATATCACAGTGACATAGATTTTCATAAAAAATAATGAAGTTTTTAAAGAAAATGGTGTAAATTATTGATAGTATATAAAAATATATAAAATACATACGTAACTTATAAATCATAAAGAAAATTAAAAAAAAAATAATAATACACTTTAAAGCAATAATAAAATTGAACCCCTGTGCACGCGAGTAGTTATAATCAAAATGAGAGAATATAACAAAAAAAAAGTAATTATTGTCGATTGAACGAAAAAAAAAAAAAAGCCATTGTTGTTAACAACAAAAGTTAAGCTGTTTCCAAGAAAAGAATCTTAGTTGGGTCGTTGTTGCGGAAAAGCTACTAACGTGTAAACGTGTTTGTATGAAAAAAGAAATTAATTAACAAAAAAAGCTGGAATAGCTCAGATGGTTAGAGCATGTGGCTGTTAACCACAAGGTCGGAGGTTAAAGCCCTCCTTCTAGCGAAAATTTTGTTTCTTTACGAGAAATTAAATAATTTTTTATATGCTCAAAATATTTAATAATTTTCTCATTTTCAATTCAATGTCGATAGAAACATTTATCTCTACACATAAGTAACTGAACAATCATTAATATTTATTCATCTCTTATGTCATATTACATCTTGTTCATGATAATACTCAACTAACAACCATTTAATCATTCAACCTCTATTTATTAGATGCGTAAAAGAAATTCTTTTGACTTAAATAAACTACACAAAGAAACTATTGAATATCCACTTTTGTAAAACAATTATTAACAATATTCTCCACTTAGTTACGTGAGTTTTGATTTCAGATGTGTAGGTCACATTAGTCGATTACCCATATAATTTATATATATACATGAGTGATGATCTATTGACTCTAGGAGTAACTCATTAGAGTTACTCTGCTCAATAACTCAATATAAACGATAAATTTCACCAATCCAACTCATCATAGACTTACTCTTAGAGTAAACGGATCCTCATATATATATATATATATATATATATATATATATATATATATATATATATATATATATAGTATTTGTGTGGCAATAAAATGTAAGTGTGCAAGTATACACGGTCAATAACAAGTAATAGAAATAAATATCATTCCAAACGAGAATTGATAATGCCATTAATTTCAAAGATAGGAAAATATATTTTTATTAATTTGGTTTGACAAAGGGAAGACTTTGCTCCTACATATCCCCAGGTGCAATAGAGAAATCAAAACACACGTAGTTCTTGGGTAGAAAATATTTATGTTTTGTCCGATTTTTATTACTACTCTATTTTAATTATTTTTTATTATAATTATTATTATATACGTATCAAAAAATAAAAATGTGATAATAATAATAATAATAATAATAATAATAACAACAACGAAAAAAAGGTGAGATGTATGTTCACGAATTGTATCTTTTTATTTTTGTATTGGGTTTTAAAGTAAAGAAAAAAATTTGTTAGAAAACAATGGTGACGCAGTGGTATGTGAACGAAACAAATGGACGCAACGGCGAAGCAACCTATTAAAAAAAAGGATTTTCTCTCGTGTGTTGTCGGATCTGTTGCGGCACAAAGGCCACCGGTGATTGGGGGTGAGTGGTGCGGCGCGGCCAGCGAGGATGAATTTCATCCGGCGACGCGTGACTATTAATTCTAATTCTAAGAAGAAGAAAAAACTATTTATTCGTTGTTATGATTTTTTGGGTTATTTGATAAAGTCATGATATGAGTTTTCTGTTATGTTACAATTGAGTGAAGTTTGTTTTCCTTGGTGATTGCTTTATAAACATTAATTATTTATGTTGTTTTGCTTTAGTATTTGTGTTGCAAAACAATTTTAGGAACATACAACTTAAGAAAAATGAAAGCTTAACATATGAGTTTAAGAACAATAAGAAAGTGATACCTTACTGTTGAATTGGTTTTGCTGGATTGGTTTTATCTAGTTCAGATTCTCTGCTCCTCTTTTGCCTATTATTCTCTCTTCTTTTTTTTTTACTTAATAGTGCTCTCACTCCTTTCTCCCTTTTCTCCTCTTGGTGTGAATTATTTATAGACTTTTTTGGCTGTAGGTTGTAAGACTCTGCATTTTCTAAACTCTAATTTCTGCAATTTTCTTGTTTTTTTGTGTTGAATTGCTTAGGCTATTAGCCCAATTTTTATTTTATGAATTAAGTATCAAAAATATATTGTTAGAGTTAGTAATATGTTTAATATGTATATATATATTTGGAGACCCGATTAAAATTATTTATTAGAGTATAATTTAATTAAGTTACAAAAAATTTATTACCGAATAAATTTTTTAAAATGTCACATGTTGCTGAGAAATTAATCTATCAATTAAGTTGCGACGAGTAGATATTTTTATTAAATTAGATTGAGAAGTGAGTGATGTGATGTGTGTAAGAGTGATTAGATGATATAATGATGATTTTATTAATATACTTAAATATTTAATTATAATATTATTTTTTTTGTAAATTAAAAAAAAAAAAAGGAACCCAACCCTTTTAAAAGCCAGCGACCCCTCCTTTCATTTTCCTCATTCTGCTTCCTCCCTCTCTATTCTTCTTTCTTAGAAAAAATATATAGTGTGTTGGTGGTTTGTTAGAAACACACAAACCTCCATTTTTGGTCAAGATCAAAACCTTATTTGAAGAAATTATTTGAAGACAAAACCTTCCCCTCCTCTTTGTGAAGCTTTCAAGCAAACTCACTTGAGGTAAAAAAATGTGTTCTTCTATTTGATTTTCCTTCTTGTGTTATTAATATTTGATGGTTAAAAAAAAATTGATATTTGATGTGTTTGAGTTATGTAATGAATTGTTTTCAAATAAATGAGTTTGAACTGAAGCTGAAACTTTACAAGAAAATTTAGAGTTGTGAAAAAGTTCAAATTTTAACTAAGTTAAAGAGTTTGAGCAAAGAGTTAATGTGTGAAATTAATATGTTTGGAGTTAAAAATGTTACTTTTTTAATTACTCTTAGACTGAGTTTAAATAAGAAGTTTAGAGTACTTTATTAACTCAAATTTTTGTGCTATAAGGTTGAGTGATATAACTTAAAAGATAAATAGATTTAATTTTGGAATTATGATGTGGTTGGAGAAATTTTGGTGATGAACGAATTTTTTATAAATCTTTATGTTTATGTAGTTAGCTCCTTGAGTCTCGAAAAAGAATTGAGACCGTTGACACCGAGTTAGCTGTGGAGAGAACTCTGAAATATTAATGTTGTTGTCGTGATTAAAAAAAATGATTTTTCTTAGAAATGTGTTCTTCTATTTTGGTGTATGTGTTGGATATAAATGTTAAGATTTTTTTTGGAATGTTTTGTTGCAAATTTCTTGTCCATAAATAAGTGATTTTCCTTCTTGTGTTATTAATATTTGATGGTTAAAAAAAATTGATATTTGATGTGTTTGAGTTATGTAATGAGTTGTTTTCAAATAAATGAGTTTGAACTGAAGCTGAAACTTTACAAGAAAATTTAGAGTTGTGAAAAAGTTTAAATTTTAACTAAGTTAAAGAGTTTGAGCAAAGAGTTAAAGTGTGAAATTAATATGTTTGAAGTTAAAAATGTTACTCTTTTAATTACTCTTAGACTGAGTTTAAATAAGAAGTTTAGAGTACTTTATTAACTCAAATTTTTGTGCTCTAAGGTTGAGTGATATAACTTAAAAGATAAAAAGATTTAATTTTGGAATTATGATGTGGTTGGAGAAATTTTGGTGGTGAACGAATTTTTTATAAATCTTTATGTTTATGTAGTTAGCTCCTTGAGTCTCGAAAAAGAATTGAGACCGTTGACACCGAGTTAGCTGTGGAGAGAACTCTGAAATATTAATGTTGTTGTCGTGATTAAAAAAAATGATTTTTCTTAGTTTATGCCTTTCCAAAAATAGTTGTTATGATTGATGATCGAGAATGTATACATGTGGTTATCAAATCTTTGAACTTGTGTTTTAAGGAAAATTAGTGAATTGTGGTTTCAAGTTTTTATATGTATACTTTCAATTTTTTTAGAAAAGTTTGCATGATTTTAATTAAAGTTCTTTTTTTTTTTTTTAAGATTCCAAGTTTCATGAATTAAAATACAAGCTTTGTTGATAAGAAAAGAAAAAAAAAATTAATATATTTTGAAAGGAATGAAACTATTTCAAAGAGTTAGAACTTTGAAACTAGAAAAATATTTATTGATATTTTTTGTGTGTGGTTATATTGTTACGAAGTAAATACTTTGATTGAACATTTAGTCTTTAAAAATGTAGTAGATCAAACTTGTAGTTATTTGAAGAAACAAAATGAGTTATGGCAAATTTGAGAAAATTTGTGGTTGTGTGAAAATTTTTGAGAAAAATAATTTAAGACGTTTCAAATGATTGTTAGTGAGTTCTATGAGAAATTTAAAGGATGTTAACTTCTAAAAATATGTTTTATATGTTGAAAGTGTGTATAGTGGATGATAATACTATTAGTCCTTACTCGTTTTAAACTCTTTTAGTAAATATACTCTAAGAGGATTAGGAGTAAGAAAGGGTTTGTAAGGTAGTTAAAGTCTCCGGGACTAATTTGATGAAGTCAAACACTATTTGATTGAAGATGTTGGCACGAGCGAGATTTTCGTTGTGTTTGATTGTGATAGCGATAATTGTTGAAAAAGCTATAATTGAAGTAAGGGCGCCTTCCAAATTTTTAGTTTGCACATAGGGACCTTATATGTGTGAATATGTGATGATTAATATTGATGTGATTATGCATTCATGATTGATAATATGGGTTGCTACTTGTTATGAATTTTATTGATGAGAATATGTCTTGAGTATGCTATGTGAAAAGTATGAAAAATTATTAGTGTGTAATGAGTATTAAAAGGGGAGTCTTTTAATAGCTACATTTACATAATGATTGTTGTGAAAAAGTCAGAGTATGCTCATACATTTCATAGTTAGTGGTGACTGTGATGAGCCATAGTGTTTAGTGGTGACCGCGATGGCACACGGGATGATTCGATGAGTTGATTGGTCCATCTTATCCTTACGAGGATTTTTAGTCGTATAGGTATGTGATAGACTATACTCTGGTAAATCATGCTAATATGTGATAGGTGGCACCTTGGTAATTAGTACTGGTCTGTGAGAGGTGGTATATTTATGATTTACGCCCCTCGATGAGGGTTTGGAAATTCCAGAATCATGTGCGCTGACATATAAGCATTGCAATAGGGTGCTTGGCACGTGAATCATGTTTGTTATGATATGATATATGTATATACATGCTCTGTTATTGTTTGTTATCATGCCATAACTGCTAAGTGTTTATTGGTTGTCTTCATGACATAATTGTTAAATGTTAATTGTTAATTTCGGTTGGTGACCCTTACATTATTGTGGAAATTGGGTTTTGTCCTCAGATGATACTCGAATCCGTTCAACCGACTGTTACCCTGACGACGGAAATGTCGTTAGACTTCCCTGACTGGCACTCGCTGACTGCTTGGACATACGACCCCATCTCAAGCAGGGCTACATATACGAATCGAGTCTGAGCTCCAACTTTCGGCGAATGATCCTCTACCGAATGTCTTTGAGGTAGCGAGCTGTTTTGAGATTCCTGCGCTGCCGAAGCCACCTATCTTCTGGGTGGACCTGACCTCTGAGGAGACTGATCCCTCTATGGCTAATGAGGAGGAGGAAGTTACTTCGAGGAGAAATATTGCGTTAGAAGAAACTTGTGCAGTGTGTGGAGGTCACCCTTGTTACTGTAGTTATTAGTGGATGATCAAATTATTTTGTTTTGGGATGACTGTATCTATGACATACCTTGACAATTGACTTTTTGGTGGGTCCATGTTCCATTCTTGGAGCAGTACTTCTGTGCAGGTGTCTGCCAAGAATACCCTAGGGGTATGAGCGATGTCTGATAGGTCTCATATCCCCAGTGTATTTTCTATTTGTATACTTTGAATTATTGTCCCAAAAACTATCTTAGCTAGTTTGTATATATATAATTATTTATAACTCTTGTTGTTTTGTGTTACGACGACGTATTATTTTATTAAGTTGTTTTTTTATTTTAAAAAAAATGCACTCGTGTTGTTAAAAATCGGGGTATTACATAGGTTACAAAAGACAAAGGAATAATTGCGAATTGATCACCATTTTTATTACTATTAATCTATTTCTTTTCGGTTTCTTTTCATTCAATTGATCACCATTATACTGATTTTTATTACCATTGATTCATTTCTTTTCATTCAAATGATCACCGTTATAATAATTTTTATTACCATCACTCCATTTCTTTTCGCTTTATTTTCATTCAATTATATACATTTTTTTTTTATTTTTTAGAAAAGAGTGAAACTTCTGAAAAGGAATTAGAGGCAAGCAGGAACCAAAAGCACCCATGATTTTCTAAAGTTTAAAGGCCTAATTATTTATTTTTATTATTATTTTCATAATTATATTTTTTTTATTTCTTTTTTTATATATTTATTATTTTTCATAAAAAGTCAAAAAGTAGCTGACAAAATTAGGTGTCAATGCATATTACACAAACAATTTCATCTTTTTCCTTTTCCAAGTTCAAAGACTCCCAATAAACTCAAATTTATCAAGTTAAGATTTAAAGATAGCATAAAAACAATTTGCATAAATAAAAACTAAGCACAACATAACACATAAACCATAGATATCAATTAATACTTCATTAATCCTTAACTAAAACGAGTATAGCTCATAATGAGCTTTAAGTCAAACATGAAAGTGGAACGAAACATCAAAACAACCATTACAACTTAGAATATTACAGAAATGTAGATTCAAGGAAGGAACACAGGCTTAGATAGCAGCTACAACATCTTTTGCTTCATCTTAGATGCAAATTCTTTTCCTCCAACACAAATCCTTCATAAAAGTAGCTCCAATGGTGTTTTTAATGGTGGATCAGAGTGTAAATGACGAATGACAGCTAGGGTTGTGATTTCTAGGGTAGGAATTGTCTCCCCCCTCTCTTCAGAAATACTTTCCCTTTTATATGACAACTATAGGACAACCCAGCTCTCTCTCTTCTTGTACCTTCCTTTCTCTTTTTGTGATAAAGCATCTTTTGGCCCAATAAGAGAAGGTAGACTCATCTACAAAGGTTCAATCGTGTCTTACTACTGCAGGGTACCCCTCAGCTCCTGAGACCAAGTATACGCCTAAGGGACCCACATCTTTGCATTGACTTGTTGCTCATCAGGTTTATCACGCTTAATGTTGCAACTTTTCCAAGGCATTTTCACTATGAGACAGAAACATCAAATTTGCCCTACACAAGTAACAAACCTAACATAATTTCTTTTAAAAATAGTAATTAAATACAACTATGCGTAAAATTACTCAAACACTGATATTGATACTAAACACCTAATATATTAATTATAATTACTACAAAAGACAAACAAATTTTAGGTTAAATGTGATAAATAACTATTTCTAAGAGTTATCACACCTCCAAACTTGAACTATTGCTCGTCCTCGAGTAATGGTATAAGAAATTAACTAAACATATCATAATAGCTTTGCTAATTAATCATAGACACGAAATAGAGGTCCTTCAATGGGGTGATATCAAAATTATTTTTACTTAAATTATTTTTCGCTTAGGTCCCTTAAATTATTTTTTTCTCATATAAACTAATGATTTGGATTTGCCACTTTAACACTCTTATGACTCATCCACATCTTAATAGTCACATGACAGTTTTTTTAAACGGGAATTCCAGAAAAGGACCCTAACATGTACATTATGAGACTTAAAGACTAAGATTACAAATATAATATAACATAAAAGACCAAATAAAAAAAAAAAAAAACTTAAACGATCTAAACAGAAATCGAATTAAACTTAAATGATTAAATGTATATTTTACCATTATTGTATTTATTTTATATATTTATTTTAAATGACATTGTGAGTGAATTTGTGGAAATATTTATTTACTTATGCATTATAAGTATGTTTTCATTGACTACAAATTCAGAGAAGTTTCCATATAAAATAAAAATAACGTTTTGTCAAAAAAAAATAATGATGAAAATAACTTACATATTGGCAAGATAATTTCCTTATTACTATAATTTTTTTATGTGAGTCTTTCAATTCAACGGTTAGTATTTTTGAAAATTATATACACATACTAAAACACATATACATGTTATGCAAATTATTTTGTAGTTTTTCAAAAGGGAAGAATTCATTGATAAAGAAAAGAAATTTAAAGAATATTTGCCCCATAATCAACTATTCATAGTTATTAATGTATCTTATTTTGGCAATTTTACACACATAAGTTATATATTTCATTGTTTGTTAAACAATTTAAATTATGTTTGATTGGTTACCGTATACAAATTCATGTCTAAAATTCTATTAATTTTGTCTTCTCTGTATTAAAATATATAAAATACACAAAACAACTTAAATTAAAACAAAATTATATAAAAAATGCAACAAATTAGAATACATTTTAATACGATA
>JBBPBQ010000001.1:6520787-6569957 GCA_037974755.1 Cicer yamashitae | reverse complement strand
TATTATCAACTCTCTTTACTCACAACATAACCATTTTCCTCATTCTATTTCCAATTTCAATTTTTTTATTTTATTTTATTTTTTCTTCTTTTCCTCATCTTTTTTTTTTTTTTTTTTTTTTTTTTTTATCTTTTTCTTTCTCTTTTTTTTTTATTATTATTATTTTTTTTTTATAAACCTCAAATTTAAACAACCTCAAATTCAACTAACAAGTTGAGTTGAGCACCCCCACACTTATTTAAGGAAAGACTCCTTTATCCCCCCAAGATTGGGTCAATTCATTGTTTTTCACTTTTAGGCTTGTAATGAGCTATATAACAAAGAATGGGATAATTAGGCTCAAAGGGGCTTAAACAAATGGATAATTGAAGGGTAGGCTTATTTGGCTAGTAGCTTAACAAGAAACAAATGCCTAGATCATTTCAATATATGCATGCGGACAAGAGTCAAGTCAAGTTCTAGCGTAACTAGCAATCATGAGTGAGATATCACACAAAAAAGGAAGATGGAAAAATGTATTCCATTCATAATAGGCTCAAAATCTCACAAGGGTTAATGACCTATCATAAATGATACGCAATTTAGCATTTTAATCCAACTTATTTTACCAAGAATGCAAAGATAATATCCAATCATGTCAGTCCAAACAAACTCACAACATTTACAACCACAAAATTTGATGAAAAAGCATGCAATGCAATGCACATTTTTATTTTTATTTCTAATTTTTATTATTATTATTATTATTTATTTTTATTTTTTTTAAATTTTTTTTTTATTTTTATTTTTTATATATATATATATATATATTTTTTTTTAAAACCTATGACAAATCAAATCCTCAATACTACCCCCCCACACTTAAATTACACATTGTCCTCAATGAAAGTAACAAGTATGAATTAAGAGTAAGGAAAGGGAGCTCCCTGTTCAATCTTCAGTGTAGGTGGACTTTTCCAAGGAGAGTTCTTCTATGGTAGTATCTTCAAGCACAGAGCTCTCATGGAATAGATTGAGGCGTTGTCCATTTACTTTGAACACTTTGTCGGTGTTTTCACTTTTTATTTCCACTGCACCATGAGGAAAAGTGTTAGTAACAACAAAAGGACCAATCCACTTGGAACGAAGTTTACCTGCCATAATTTTCAGACGGGAATTAAACAGTAAAACTTTTTGGCCAATGGAAAATTCCTTCCAAGAAATCATCTTATATGATAAGACTTAGTTTTCTCTTTATAGATCCGGGAGTTCTCATAGGCTTCTAGTCTAAGCTCTTCAAGTTGCTGCAATTGAAGCTTTCTCTCCAAACCTGCTTTCTCCATTTCAAGGTTGCAGCTCTTGACAGCCCAATAAGCACGGTGCTCTATTTCCACTGGAAGGTGGCATGCCTTACCAAAAAAAGTCGATAAGGGGACATTCCTATTGGTGTTTTGTAAGCTGTTCTGTGAGCCCAAAGAGCATCTTCCAGCCGACGGCTCTAGTCCTTCCTATTTGGCTGCACCATCTTTTCTAAGATCTGTTTGATTTCCCTGTTTGAGATTTCACCTTGCCCATTAGTCTGGGGATGATAAGGGGTAGAGACTCTGTGCACAACCCCATACTTCCGAAGCAAAGCGTCCATGGTGCGGTTGCAAAAATGAGTGCCTTGATCACTTATGATGGCTCGGGGTATTCCAAACCTGTAAAAAATATTTGATCTGATAAAACCTGCAACAACTTTAGAATCATTAGTCCTAGTGGGTATTGCTTCCACCCACTTCGAAACATAATCAACAGCAAGTAAAATGTAGACAAAACCAAAAGATACAGGAAAATGGACCATAAAGTCAATGCCCCACACATCAAATACTTCACAGAAAAGCATAGGCTGTTGGGGCATCTCACTTCTACGAGTGATTGTTGTTCCTGCTATTTGACACTGTTCACAAGTTTTGTAAGTCTCAAAAGCATTTTTAAACAAAGTGGGCCAAAAGAAACCCGAGTCTAAGACTTTTTTGGCTGTCCGTTGAGGACCAAAATGTCCCCCAGCTTGAGAGGCATGACATAAATGAAGAATGGATTGAGCCTCATGTTGGGGAACACATCGCCTAATCACCTGGTCACTACAGAATTTCCACAGATATGGATCATCCCACACATAGTATTTGGCATCACTTTTAAGTTTGTGTATTTGTGTTCTGGATGCATCTGCGGTAAAGACTCCAGCAACTAGGTAATTAACTAAATCAGCAAACCAAGGAATTACCTCACGCAACTGTAGCAGTTGCTCATCAGGGAAGTCATCTCGAATGGGAATGGGGTCCTCATCCAGTTCTATTCTGCTCAAATGGTCTGCCACCAGATTTTCAGCTCCACTCTTATCTTTAATCTCTAAATCGAATTCTTGGAGTAACAACATCCACCGGATCAATCTTGGTTTTGCTTCTGGTTTCTTCAGCAAGAACTTCAAAGCTGCATGGTCAGTAAAAACAACTACCTTCGAACCTAGCAAATATGATCTAAACTTATCAAGAGCAAAAACAATAGCCAATAGTTCCTTTTCAATGGTAGTGTAATTAGCCTGTGCAGAATCTAAAGTCCTAGAAGCATAATAAATAACATGGGCAGCCCTGCCAACCCTTTGTGCAAGGACTGCTCCCAATGCATAGTTAGATGCATCAAACATAATTTCAAAAGGGAGGGTCCAATTGGGTGGCTGAATAATGGGAGTAGAGGTCAGTGCTGCCTTCAAGCGATCAAAAGTCTTCCTGCATTTTTCATCAAAGGTAAAACTAACATCTTTTTGCAGCAAATTTGACAACGGAAGAGCTATCTTGCTGAAATCCTTGATAAAATGCCTGTAAAAACCTGCATGGCCAAGAAAAGAACGAATCTCGCGGATGCAAGATGGGTAAGGCAAATTAGAAATCACATCAATTTTAGCAGGATCGACTGCCATCCCGTTCTTAGAGATCACATGTCCCAAAACTATGCCCTGTTCAACCATAAAATGACATTTTTCATAATTTAGCACAAGGTTAGTTTCAATACATCTATGCAAAACTCTATCTAAATTGTTCAAGCATACATCAAATCAGGAACCATACACAGTAAAATCATCCATGAAAACTTCTATACAACTTTCTATCAAATCAGCAAAAATACTAATCATGCAGCGTTGGAAAGTTCCAGGAGCATTGCATAGGCCAAAGGGCATCCTCCTATAGGCAAATGTGCCGAAAGGGCAAGTGAACGTGGTCTTTTCTTGGTCCTCCGGAGCAATATGGATATGAAAATAACCAGAAAAACCATCAAGAAAACAATAATGTGACTTACCAGCCAACCGTTCAAGCATCTGATCAATGAATGGTAAAGGAAAATGATCCTTTCTGGTTGCCTGGTTTAGTCTTCTGTAATCGATGCATACCCTCCAGCTGTTCTGCACTCATGTGGGGATAAGTTCATTATTTTCATTTTTAACCACTGTGAGTCCAGTTTTCTTAGGGACTACCTGCACCGGACTCACCCATTGACTATCAGAGATGGGGTATATAATGCCTGCTTGCAAGAGCTTGGTCACTTCTTTTTTCACAACATCAAGAATTAATGGGTTAAGTCGCCTTTGGGGCTGCCTCACTGATTTTGCTCCATCCTCTAATAGTATCCTATGCATGCACATGGATGGGCTAATACCAGGAATATCAGCCAAGGTCCATCCGATTGCCTTCCTGTGTTTTCTCAAAATCTGCAACAGCTTCTCTTCCTATTCATCTTCAAGTTTGGCTGAAATAATCACAGGTAATTTGCCACTTCCATCTAAATATGCATATTTCAAATTTTCAGGAAGTGGTTTAAGCTCTATAGTCGGTGGCTGCTCAATGGAGGGTATGATACCAGTGGCTGAAGCTAAATCTGCAAAATCAATTATGTTAGTAGAAGTATCAACATCAGCATAATGATCAACCTGTAAAGCAGCTTCAATCTCAGCACACACAGAGCACAACTGATTATCTATGCAAAATTCATAAATATAAGTATCATCAAAATCAGACAGTGAAGGAAAATCAACAGTAAACATATCAGGGTAAGTGTCATCAACCAAATCAGCAAGTAATTCAATTTGAAAAACAGAATGCTCTTCCATGGGGTGTTTCATAGCATCAAAGATGTTAAATTTTACAATGCTATCACCAAATTCCATGGATAGAGTTCCAGCACGTACATCAATTTTTGTTCGAGCAGTTTTCAAAAATGGTCTGCCTAAAATGATAGGCGCCCTGTTGGAATTATTCTCTCCCTCCATGTCCAGAATTTAAAAATCTGCAGGAAATATTAATTCATTTACTCGAACAAGTACATCTTCCACAAGTCCAGCATGGCGAGCATTGCTTCTGTTCGCCAGTTGAATGGTAACACCTGTACTCTGTAAAGGTCCAAGAGCAAGAGAGTTAAAAATAGATGTAGGCATAATATTAATAGAAGCTCCTAAATCTAACATGGCATTTTCAAATTGACTACTGCCTATGGTACATGGAATGGAAAAAGTTCCTGGATCTTTGCATTTCTGGGGCATGGGCTGAATGAGGGCTGAAACATTACGCCCCATGTTTACTCTTTCATTACCTTCAACCTTCTCTTGTGTGTGCACAACTCTTTTAAAAATTTGGCATATCTCGGAATCTGTTTAATTGCTTCAAGGAGGGGAATGTTCAACTCCACCTTCCTAAATGTATCCAAGATTTCCCTGTCCCTATCTGCCTCGTCCATTTTCTTAGTCTTCACTGCCCTTTGAGGAAAAGGAAGTGGTATATTTTGCTCAACATCAACAGTTTCAGGTATCAAAATTTCTCCAGCAACAGTTTCAGGTACCTTTGGTGTTTCAACAGCTTTCCCAGACCTCAATGTAATTGCACTGACATTAGGGGAATTTGGATTTACTACTGACTGTGCAGGTAGTTGGTTTGATCCCTGAGTCTGCATCTAATTTATTGAAGTAGCCAGTTGGCCAATCTTTGTCTCCAAATTTTGTATTGTGGAATCTGTTCTTTGTTGAAATTGAAGATTTTGGACAACCATTTGCTTGACAAGATCCTCTAATGAAGGTGTATTGCTTTGCTGCTGATGTGGAATGTTCTGCTGATGCGGACTGTTTTGTTGCCTAGGTTGCTGTTGTGCAGATGAATTCCCCCATCTTAGGTTGGGATGGTTTCTCCAACCGGGATTGTACCTGTTAGACGACAAATCATAATTGGCTTGAGGGTTAAATATGTTTGCTGCATATGCTTGAGGAGCATCAGCAACTGGATCGTCTTGCAAAGTAGGACATGAATCTGTAGGATGTTCCAGAGAAGTGCAAATACCACATAGCACTGCTTGGGCTTTACCTACTGCCAATTTCTTCACTAAAGATGTAAGCTCATCAAGTCTGCTTTCTAGATTCTTGTGGGAAGAAGCTTGAATCTCATTCACTCCCTTTGTCAAAACGGCTGAATTGCTTCTAGTTGTAAACTGTTGGGAATTAATGGACATGTTCTCAATCAAAGCTTTTGCCGCTTCTGGGGTCTTATCGACAAGTGCTCCCCCACTAGCAGCATCCAAAATACTTCTATCCGTAGGTAGCAAGCCTTCATAAAAATACTGGATAAGCAATTGTTCAGAAATCTGGTGGTAAGGACAGCTAGACACCAATTTCTTGAATCTCTCCCAATACTCATGTAGTGATTCCCTGTCAATCTGTCTAATGCCACATATTTCTTTTCTGATTGAAGCAACTCTTGAGGCAGGGAAGAATTTTTCTAGAAACAATTTCTTCAATTCATTCCAACTTGTAACAGAACCTGGCTGAAGTTAGTATAACCAATCCTTAGCAGCATCTTGAAGTGAGAATGGAAAGGCTCTCAGCTTGATATGATCTTCTGTGACTCCTTGAGGTTTCATGGTGGAACACACCACATGGAACTCCTTCAAGTGTTTGTGGGGATTGATCATAGCACTTGGGCACATGTTTCTATCCTTTTATTTTGGTATTTTTTTAATCACTTTATAGCTTAGATTAATTTTTTAGTTTGTTTCTAATTTTTGGGCTGAAACTGAATTACAATTTTATTATTTGCATTTTAACCCCTGCTCGCTTTGTAGGCCATAACTTGAGCTCTGGATATCCGATTGAGGCATGCGAGCAGTCGTTAGAAAGCTAAAAATCAGAGCTACAACTTTTGTGTTGAAAATAAATCTGAATTCCGAATTCTACTGAACCTAAATTACAGATTTCATAATCTGGACCTTTGTAATAATTTAAACAGCGGGCTACTTGTTTTATAGTCCAAAAGCCCGAGTACTATATATTTTGGGGATTTCTTTCCTTTCTGGATCGTATTATTTTCAGACAGAATATTATTCACGAGTTCAAAGTATTTTTTTTATTTGCAATCCCATGGAAAGCTAATTTCATCCGGTTAATCCACGAGTTCAGAGTTTCATCATACCTGGAGATTCAGGTTACATCGTCGATTCTAATTTATGATTCTAATTTCGTTATTTGATTATATTGATATTTCGATTGCTTAAATTAAATCTCAATAGGATCGATTAAATTTATTTGACAGAATTTGGTTTCAGTCTCTAATTAAATTATAATTCTGCGACGCTTTTTCGTTAATTGTAATATTTTGATGATTGTGATGCTTAATCCAATCAATGAAACCGAATTCGCATAGGGTTGATTGTACGCTTGTTTGATCAATTCTAAAGTCAAATAATAATAGAATCACAAATTAGAAATTATAGAATCTGTGATAGGTCCGAAGCTCGAATGAGTGGATTAATCGTTTTGCTCATCTATCCAAACTATTTCTAATTTCGATAAATCATTATTAAAACCCCCAATTTCGAATTTCAACTCGGTTAATATCGTTACATCAGGAGTCCTTGCGAAACGACTCGGGGTATTACCCTTTTCTGCACTTATTTTAAATTGTATTTGAACCGTGTGCGACAGCGGATCAAATTGGCGCCGTTGCCGGGGACTCTCTGATAATAATATTAACCAGTTTTAGAGTATTACTAACTATTCTAACAATTGTTTCGTTGTGCTTTGTTGTTCTACAGGTCAGATAGGTTTGTGCTAGATCGTAGGCACGTTGCTAGTCCAAAAAAAAATCGGTTTTCAGGCGACTGTGGCGGATTGCTCCGAATTTTCGCCAGAAAATCCGAAAAAAATCAAGGGACTTATTACGGGATTTGACGCTCAAATTCCCAAATTCCTTCATCTGGACCATTTTTTTAATTTTTTGAATTTTCGATATTTTCAAAAAAATCCAAAAAAATTTGTGTGATCTTTATTTGATTTTTAGAGATTTTTGGTGGTATTTTTATATTTTTTAGATTTTATTTGATAGTGTTTTCAATTTTTCATTTCAATTTTAGCAATAGGGACATTGTTAGAATTTTCAGAATTGTGATTTTGCATTGTATTGTTATGATGATGCATGACTAGGGCTAGTTCTGTAAATCTGCACCCCCTTGACCCTGAAATAGATAGGACCTTCCATTTACGGCGTAGACTTAATAGAGCTGCTGCTAGTGCTAACGTGTCAGATAGAGATTCAGATAGTGATAGTGAAAAAAGTGATATTTTACACAATATGGCTGATATGAATAATAGAACTTTGAGACAACTTGCTGCACCTGATGTTACCTATAATGCTTTGTGTATTGAATATCCTGAAGTTACTGTACCATTTGAACTTAAATCTGGTTTAATACACTTGCTTCCAAAGTTTAATGGTCTTGCAGGTGAGGATCCGCACAAACACTTGAAAGAGTTCCACGTGGTGTGTTCCACCATGAAACCTCAAGGAGTCACAGAAGATCATATCAAGCTGAGAGCCTTTCCATTCTCACTTCAAGATGCTGCTAAGGATTGGTTATACTACCTTCAGCCAGGTTCTGTTACAAGTTGGAATGAATTGAAGAAATTGTTTCTAGAAAAATTATTCCCTGCCTCAAGAGCTGCTTCAATCAGGAAAGAAATATGTGGCATTAGACAGATTGACAGGGAATCACTACATGAGTATTGGGAGAGATTCAAGAAATTGGTGTCTAGCTGTCCTTACCACCAGATTTCTGAAGAATAGCTCATCCAGTATTTTTATGAAGGCTTGCTACCTATGGATAGAAGTATTTTAGATGCTGCTAGTGGGGGAGCACTTGTCGATAAGACCCCAGAAGCGGCAAAAGCTTTGATTGAGAACATGTCCATTAATTCCCAACAGTTCGCAACTAGAAGCAATTCAGCCGTTTTGACAAAGGGAGTTAATGAGATTCAAGCTTCTTCCCACAAGAATCTAGAAAGCAGACTTGATGAGCTTACATCTTTAGTGAAGAAATTGGAAGTAGGTAAAGCCCAAGCAGTGGTATGTGGTATTTGCACTTCTCTAGAACATCCTACAGATTCATGTCCTACTTTACAAGATGATCCAGTTGCTGATGCTCCTCAAGCATATGCAGCAAACATATTCAACCCTCAAGCAAATTATGATTTGTCGTCTAACAGGTACAATCCCAGTTGGAGAAACCATCCCATCCTGAGATGGGGGAATTCATCTGCACAACAGCAACCTAGGCAACAAAACAGTCCGCATCAGCAGAACATTCCACATCAGCAGCAAAGCAATACACCTTCATTAGAGGATCTTGTCAAGCAAATGGCTGTCCAAAATCTTCAATTTCAACAAAGAACAGATTCCACAATTCATAATTTGGAGACAAAGATTGGCCAACTGGCAACTTCAATAAATCAGATGCAGACTCAGGGATCAAACCAACTACCTGCCCAGTCAGTAGTAAATCCAAATGCCCCTAATGTCAGTGCAATTACATTGAGGTCTGGAAAAGCTGTTGAAACACCCAAGGTACCTGAAACTGTTGTGAAAAATAACAAGGTTGCTGAAGAAATTTTGATACCTGAAACTGTTGATGTTGAGCAAAATATACCACTCCCTTTTCCTCAAAGGGCGGTGAAGACCAAGAAAATGGACGAGGCAGATAGGGACAGGGAGATCTTGGATACATTTAGGAAGGTGGAAGTGAACATTCCCCTCCTTGAAGCGATTAAAAAGAATACGAGATATGCCAAATTTCTAAAAGAGTTGTGCACACACAAGAGAAAGTTAAAAGGTAATGAAAGAGTAAATATGGGGCGTAATGTTTCAGCCCTCATTCAGCCCATGCCCCAGAAATGCAAAGATCCAGGAACTTTTTCCATTCCATGTACCATAGGCAATAGTCAATTTGAAAATGCCATGCTAGATTTAGGAGCTTCTATTAATGTTATGCCCACATCTATTTTTAACTCTCTTGCTCTTGGACCTTTACAGAGTACAGGTGTTACCATTCAACTGGCGAACAGAAGCAATGCTCGCCCTGCTGGACTTGTGGAGGATGTACTTGTTCGAGTAAATGAATTAATATTTCCTGCAGATTTTTACATTCTGGACATGGAGGGAGAGAATAATTCCAACAGGGCGCCTATCATTTTAGGCAGACCATTTTTGAAAACTGCTCGAACAAAAATTGATGTACATGTTGGAACTCTATCCATGGAATTTGGTGATAGCATTGTAAAATTTAACATCTTTGATGCTATGAAACACCCCATGGAAGAGCATTCTATTTTTCAAATTGAATTACTTGCTGATTTGGTTGATGACACTTACCCTGATATGTTTACTGCTGATTTTCCTTCACTGTCTGATTTTGATGATACTTATATTTGTGAATTTTGCATAGATAATCAGTTGTGCTCTGTGTGTGCTGAGATTGAAGCTGCTTTACTGGTTGATCATTATGCTGATGTTGATACTTCTACTAACATAATTGATTTTGCAGATTTAGCTTCAGCCACTGGTATCATACCCTCCATTGAGCAACCACCGGCTATAGAGCTTAAACCACTTCCTGAAAATTTGAAATATGCATATTTAGATGGAAGTGGTAAATTACCTGTGATTATTTCAGCCAAACTTGAAGATGAACAGGAAGAGAAGCTGTTGCAGATTTTGAAAAAACACAGGAAGGCAATCAGATGGACCTTGGCTGATATTCCTGGTATTAGCCCATCCATGTGCATGCATAGGATACTATTAGAGGATGGAGCAAAATCAGTGAGGCAGCCCCAAAGGCGAGTTAACCCATTAATTCTAGATGTTGTGAAACAGGAAGTGACCAAGCTCTTGCAAGCAGGCATTATATACCCCATCTCTGATAGTCAATAGGTGAGTCCGGTGCAGGTAGTCCCTAAGAAAACTGGACTCACAGTGGTTAAAAATGAAAATAATGAACTTATCCCCACACGAGTGCAGAACAGCTGGAGGGTATGCATCGATTACAGGAGACTAAACCAGGCAACCAGAAAGGATCATTTTCCTTTACCATTCATTGATCAGATGCTTGAACGGTTGGCTGGTAAGTCACATTATTGTTTTCTTGATGGTTTTTCTGGTTATTTTCAGATCCATATTGCACCGGAGGACCAAGAAAAGACCACGTTCACTTGCCCTTTCGGCACATTTGCCTATAGGAGGATGCCCTTTGGCCTATGCAATGCTCCTGGAGCTTTCCAACGCTGCATGATTAGTATTTTTGCTGATTTGATAGAAAGTTGTATAGAAGTTTTCATGGATGATTTTACTGTATATGGTACCTCATTTGATGTATGCTTGAACAATTTAGATAGAGTTTTGCATAGATGTATTGAAACTAACCTTGTGCTGAATTATGAAAAATGTCATTTTATGGTTGAACAGGGCATAGTTTTGGGACATGTGATCTCTAAGAACGGGATGGCAGTCGATCCTGCAAAAATTGATGTGATTTCTAATCTGCCTTACCCATCTTGCATCCGCGAGATTCGTTCTTTTCTTGGCCATGCAGGTTTTTACAGACGTTTTATCAAGGATTTCAGCAAGATAGCTCTTCCGCTGTCAAATTTGCTGCAAAAAGATGTTAGTTTTACCTTTGATGACAAATGCAGGAAGGCTTTTGATCGCTTGAAGGCAGCACTGACCTCTACTCCCATCATTCAGCCACCCAATTGGACCCTCCCTTTTGAAATTATGTGTGATGCATCTAACTATGCAGTGGGAGCAGTCCTTGCACAAAGGGTTGGCAGGGCTGCCCATGTTATTTATTATGCTTCTAGGACTTTAGATTCTGCACAGGCTAATTACACTACCACTGAAAAGGAACTATTGGCTATTGTTTTTGCTCTTGATAAGTTTAGATCATATTTGCTAGGTTCGAAGGTAGTTGTTTTTACTAACCATGCAGCTTTGAAGTTCTTGCTGAAGAAACCAGAAACAAAACCAAGATTGATCCGGTGGATGTTGTTACTCCAAGAATTCGATTTAGAGATTAAAGATAAGAGTGGAGCTGAAAATCTGGTGGCAGACCATTTGAGCATAATAGAACTGGATGAGGACCCCATTCCCATTCGAGATGACTTCCCTGATGAGCAACTGCTACAGTTGCGTGAGGTAATTCCTTGGTTTGCTGATTTAGTTAATTACCTAGTTGCTGGAGTCTTTACCGCAGATGCATCCAGAACACAAATACACAAACTTAAAAGTGATGCCAAATACTATGTGTGGGATGATCCATATCTGTGGAAATTCTGTAGTGACCAGGTGATTAGGCGATGTGTTCCCCAACATGAGGCTCAATCCATTCTTCATTTATGTCATGCCTCTCAAGCTGGGGGACATTTTGGTCCTCAACGGACAGCCAGAAAAGTCTTAGACTCGGGTTTCTTTTGGCCCACTTTGTTTAAAGATGCTTTTGAGACTTACAAAACTTGTGAACAGTGTCAAATAGCAGGAACAGCAATCACTCGTAGAAGTGAGATGCCTCAATAGCCTATGCTTTTCTGTGAAGTATTTGATGTATGGGGCATTGACTTTATGGGCCCTTTTCCTGTATCTTTTTGTTTTGTCTACATTTTACTTGCTGTTGGTTATGTTTCGAAGTGGGTAGAAGCAATACCCACTAGGACTAATGATTCTAAAGTTGTTGCAGGTTTTATCAGATCAAATATTTTTTGCAGGTTTGGAATACCCCGGGCCATCATAAGTGATCAAGGCACTCATTTTTGCAACCGCACCATGGACGCTTTGCTTCGGAAGTATGGGGTTGTGCACAGAGTCTCTACCCCTTATCATCCCCAGACTAATGGGCAAGCTGAAATCTCAAACAGGGAAATCAAACAGATCTTAGAAAAGATGGTGCAGCCAAATAGGAAGGACTGGAGCCGTCGGCTGGAAGATGCTCTTTGGGCTCACAGAACAGCTTACAAAACACCAATAGGAATGTCCCCTTATCGACTTGTGTTTGGTAAGGCATGCCACCTCCCAGTGGAAATAGAGCACCGTGCTTATTGGGCTGTCAAGAGCTGCAACCTTGAAATGGAGAAAGCAGGTTTGGAGAGAAAGCTTCAATTGCAGCAACTTGAAGAGCTTAGACTAGAAGCCTATGAGAACTCCCGGATCTATAAAGAGAAAACTAAGTCTTATCATGACAAGATGATTTCTTGGAAGGAATTCTCCATTGGTCAAAAAGTTTTACTGTTTAATTCCCGTCTGCAAATTATGGCAGGTAAACTTCGTTCCAAGTGGATTGGTCCTTTGTTGTTACTAACACTTTTCCTCATGGTGTAGTGGAAATAAAAAGTGAAGGAAAGGCTCTCAACTTGTAACAGAACCTGGCTGAAGGTAGTATAACCAATCCTTAGCAGCATCTTGAAATGAGAATGGAAAGGCTCTCAGCTTGATATGATCTTCTGTGACTCCTTGAGATTTCATGGTGGAACACACCACATGGAACTCCTTCAAGTGTTTGTGGGGATTGATCATAGCACTTGGGCACATGTTTCTATCCTTTTATTTTGGTATTTTTTTAATCACTTTATAGCTTAGATTAATTTTTTAGTTTGTTTCTAATTTTTGGGCTGAAACTGAATTACAATTTTATTATTTGCATTTTAACCCCTGCTCGCTTTGTAGGCCATAACTTGAGCTCTGGATATCCGATTGAGGCATGCGAGCAGTCGTTGGAAAGCTAAACATCAGAGCTACAACTTTTGTGTTGAAAATAAATCTGAATTCCGAATTCTACTGAACCTAAATTACAGATTTCGTAATCTGGACCTTTGTAATAATTTAAATAGCGGGCTACTTGTTTTAAAGTCCAAAAGCCCGAGTACTATATATTTTGGGGATTTCTTTCCTTTCTGGATCATATTATTTTCAGAAAGAATATTATTCACGAGTTCAGAGTATTTTTTTTATTTGCAATCCCATGGAAAGCTAATTTCATCCGGTTAATCCACGAGTTCAGAGTTTCATCATACTCGGAGATTCAGGTTACATCGTCGATTCTAATTTATGATTCTAATTTCGTTATTTGATTATATTGATATTTGGATTGCTTAAATTGAATCTCAATAGGATCGATTAAATTTATTTGACAGAATTTGGTTTCAGTCTCTAATTAAATTATAATTCTGCGTTGCTTTTTCGTTAATTGTAATATTTTGATGATTGTGATGCTTAATCCAGTCAATGAAACCGAATACGCATAGGGTTGATTGTACGCTTGTTTGATCAATTCTAAAGTCAAATAATAATAGAATCATAAATTAGAAATTATAGAATCTGTGATAGGTCCGAAGCTCGAATGAGTGGATTAATCGTTTTGCTCATCTGTCCAAACTATTTCTAATTTCGATAAATCATTATCAAAACCCCCAATTTCAAATTTCAACTCGGTTAATATCGTTACATCAGGAGTCCTTGCAAAACGACTCGGGTTATTACCCTTTTCTGCACTTATTTTAAATTGTATTTGAACCGTGTGCGACAGCGGATCAGGGATCCTCACCTGCAAGACCATTAAACTTTGGAAGCAAGTGTATTAAACCAGATTTAAGTTCAAATGGTACAGTAACTTCAGGATATTCAATACACAAAGAATTATAGGTAACATCAGGTGCAGCAAGTTGTCTCAAAGTTCTATTATTCATATCAGCCATATTGTGTAGCAAAATGTCACTTTTTTCACTATCACTATCACTATCACTATCTGACTCTCTATCTGACACGTTAGCACTAGCAGCAGCTCTATTAAGTCTACGCCGTAAATGAAAGGTCCTATCTTATTCAGGGTCAAGGGGGAGCAGATTTACAGAACTAGCCCTAGTCATGCATCATCATAACAATACAATGCAAAATCACAATTCTGAAAATTCCAACAATGTCCCTATTGCTAAAATTGAAATGAAAAATCGAAAACACTATCAAATAAAATCCAAAAAATATAAAAATACCACCAAAAATCTCTAAAAATCAAATAAAGGTCACGCAAATTTTTTTGGATTTTTTGAAAATATCAAAAATTCAAAAAATTAAAAAAGTGGTCCAGATGAAGGAATTTGGGAATTTGAGCGTCAAATCCCGTAATAAGTCCCTTATACGGGAGTCCTAATCCTTGATTTTTTTCTGATTTTCTGGCGAAAATTCGGAGCAATCCGCCACAGTCGCCTGAAAACCGATTTTTTTGGACTAGCAACGTGCCTACGAGCTAGCACAACCCTATCTGACCTGTAGAACAACAAAGCACAACGAAACAATTGTTAGAATAGTTAGTAATGTTAAGACAAACTCTCAAATTAAGTTTTGATGAAAATAAACAAAGATTAATTAAGAATATTAATTATGATTCTAAATGTTATGTTAATTTAATCTGTGCTCTTGAGTGTTTTTATTAAAGATAGGAACCAAGCAAAGCAAAGAAATAAGATCAAAAACAGTCATGATCATAAACTATACAAAACAGAGAAAGATCAGCAGAATCAAGAATGATTGTCACAGCCACTTCACCAATCTTTCTCCAACACTTTTACATTGATTATGCCTTAATTCTTTATACCAATTTCATCAGTACATGGCAAGGAACAAATAGGAATCATTTTTACTCAAAACGGTTCTCGGATCACTAAGATAAATCTTCATGAATCTAAGCATATCAAAAACGAACTGCAACTTTCTCCAGTCTGGAACTATCAAGAAAGTTGAAAAAAAACTGAACTTCAAGATTGATTATAAGTCCTCAGATTGTCCAGAAGACTATCAGACCAGATTGATCATCTTTCTCCACCTATAATCAACGTTCTCCGTTTTTGAGAAGAACAATCTCTGTTTCTGCAGAAGAAGACTTCTCATTTCTGCATGAAAATATTCACTCCTTTCCAAATAGTTTTGGATCGAATTACGTATCCAGATCGAAGCCCAATTATCATCAAGTATTATCAAAGCTTAATGGGTCATTATAGCGCGGAGGAAGTATGTTTGAAATTAAGCAAAACAGCCCAAAACACAAAGCCCAAAACTGTCACATGAATGGTGCATTTTGTTAACAGATTCCTTGCTTCTGTAAGAAGGAAAACAGAGCACTACCAACAGCTCTTTCTGACCAGAATTAATTGCTCAAAACGTCTATAAAAGGAAGGCAAAATCGCAAGCATCATTTAGAACTTCAAGTGCCAAGTATTCTCATAAAATCACATTCACTTGCATTCTTGAAGCTATCTCATTCACAAAAGAAATCAGACTGAAATCGTTTCATACTTATAGATCATTTTTACTGAGTTCTTAATTCTGATTTCATTCTCAAACAAGAGTTGAGCATAATCAGTTTCAACCAATTCTTTAAATCATTATTGTAAACTCATAACTATAAGGATTGTTTATAGTTTGAGGTTGATTAAAAGAGTTAACTGTAAAATTCTAGCAGATTAGTTAGGTGACTTGATTGAATCCTTTCTGGGTGGAAAGGAAGTGTAGTTACAGATCAAGGTTGATCTCTAACTATGTTACCAAAAGATTTTTCTCCGTTCCTTGAACACTTAGTGAAAATCTCACAGTTGTAAGGACTGGACGTAGCCCACGATTGGGTGAACCAGGATATATCTTTGTGTGGTATCTCTTCCTTATCTCTATTTACATTCAGTTATTATTATTGTCTAAATTAAATAGAGAAACTAAAAACTGTGATTTTTACTAATCAAGAACGTTCTGCGTTTTCTGTTGTAAAACCAAGAACGTTCTCCGTTTCTGTTTTCATAACCAAGATCATTCTTGAGTTGTTTTTCTTAAGTTTTTAACAGGAAATTTTTAATAGGCAAGATTACAATTCAAACCCCCTTCCTTGTAACTTGACATTGCTACTTCAAGTAATACTCTAAAACTGGTTAATATTATTATCAGAGAGTCCCCGGCAACGGCGCCAATTTGAATCCGCTGTCGCGCATGGATCAAATATGATTTAAAATAAGTGCAGAAAAGGGTAATAACCCGAGTCGTTTCGCAAGGACTCCTGATATATTGATATTAACCGAGTTGAAATTCAAAATTGGGGGTTTTTTATAATGATTTGGTTTGGACAGATAAGCAAAACGATTAATCCACTTATTCGAGTTTCGGACCTATCATAGATTCTATCAATGAATTTTAATTAATTTCTAATTCGTGATTCTATTATTATTTGACTATAGAATTGATCAAACAAGCGTACAATCAATCCTACGTTCGGTAATCATAACTATCGTTAACAAAAAAATACTAGGAAAAGCCCACATACGGCGAAGATTTTTTGTTGCTGTGGGAAAAAAAAGAAGTCCTACCCCTATTAAAATAGGAACTGGAAGTGGGATGATCCACGGGGTGGTTTGTCCTATTCAGATATTCATGACCAATTAAATAAAGAATTTTCTTTGTTTAAGGAAGGTTGGCATGCCAACAAGCATCTATTATGGAATTAATTCAACCCGAGAGTAGAGTACCCCTTTTTTGGAATGTCGAGTGCGAACGTCATTGAATTGGTAAGTCGTCAATCCCCAAAATAGAATAAGGAATGTACTTTATCCGTTGGTTTACGGAGGGGGAGAGGTTTCTATTGTATCCCTGTGTGATTCCTATTGAATCATATATTCGGGGCGGGTGCCGGTTGGACGATTTCAAAATGGATTCTCCATTCATTCGACAAAGACGATCAACAAAACTTAGCGATCTGCTGGCGACCCGGATTTGTTATAGTACCTCCTGTGATATTCCAACCACCCCATGAATTCGTTATTCCTAAACGAGTCATGAAGGGTATAACGAACATACCCTGTCTCCACATTGGGTCAAGAACTGGGTCAAAAGCATCCAACAGCGCCACGGAATGGACCTAATAACCACCCCAGTAGATTAAGTAGTGGAGTTCTCATCCTGGCTTTTCCACCTTTGTTTAGTAGTAGGTCTTATAACCAGGAGGAGTATTCCCTTCATAAAAAATCCCCCCGGGCTTATAGAAGCCAAAAATGGATTTGTATTGTTGGGGGTTTTCCCTTAGTGAATCCCTCCAGTATTGAAGTTCGTCCAAACTCGTACTCTGATCTATGTCGAGTTCATTCCATAACAGGCGTATGATTAGATTAAGCATCACAATCATTAAAATATTACAATTAACGATCAAGCGTCGCAGAATTATTATTCAATTAAATTATAGATTGAAACCGAATTCTGTCAAATAAAAGTAAATCGATCTTATTGAAATTCAGTTTAAGCAATAAAAAAATCAATATAATCAGATGAACGAAAATAGAATCATGAATCAAAAATCGACAGTATAACCTGAACCTCCAGGTGTGATGAAACTCTGAATTCGTGGATTAATCTGATGAAATTAGCCTTCCATGGGATTGAAAATAAAAATACGTGTATACTAATATTCTGTCCGAAAATAATCTGATGCCAGAAAGGAAACAAATCCCAAAATATATAGTGCTCGGGCTTTTGGGCTTTAAAACAAGTAGCCCGCTATTTAAATTATTACAAAGGTCCAGATTACGAAATATGTAATTTAGGCTCAGTAGAATTCGGATTTCAGATTTTTTCCAACACAAAAGTTGTAGCTCTGATTTTTAGCTTTCCAACGACTGCTCGCATGCCTCAATCGGATATCCAGAGCTCAAGTTATGGCCTACAAAGCGAGCAGGGGTTAAAATGCAAATAATAAAATTGTAATTCAGTTTTAACCCAAAATTTAGAAACAAACTAAAAAATTAATCTAAGCTATAAAGTGATTTAAAAAATACCAAAATAAAAGGATAGAAACATGTGCCCAAGTGCTATGATCACAATCTTTATGTGTAATTTTCTTCTTTCTATGTAACTTTTATCAAACACTATGAGTAACTAATTTATTTATTGATTAGAGATTAGATTAACCTTTTGGAATCTATGTAGTTTTGGTTTTCGTATGTTGTTAATGCAATTACAACATATTTGACTATTCATATATTTTTGTTCTTAATACTTTAATGTGCTTGATCACCATAGAATTGAACATAGGTATTATCTCGTTATTGGAAAATAGGCTACAAATAACCGGAACCAAAAAATTATGTTCATGTTTCAATATTGTTATAAGAATATAAAGTATTAACATGTGTCTAATAAATTAATGTTTGTATATGCTTTGAATAATAAGTCCGATCACCTAAGGGATTATAGTTCGTTGTTATAAAAAAAAAATGATTTTGAACCAATGAATTGATCTTAGTCTAAAATAGTAAATCAATAATTACATAGTGAAAAGAAGGTGATTCAAATTTCTTAATCGTTTTTCTCATATTGAATTTTATCTATTTAACTTTACGTTTGTTCGAAATCACTAGCCATTTTAATACTTAAATATTTACAACTTGTTGCATTACCGAATTAATAACAATCTATATAAAAATCATTTTTATTTATCACTTTATTACTTAAACAATTTGATACATCTGCCAAAGAGATGTTCCACAATTACAAAAGACAATAAAAGAGGAGAAAACAATATGAGACTCTTTTATAAATAATCTTGATTTTCATATCAGATAGACTTTTGATAGTGATCGTCTTTACACGAATTTGTATAATGTTTATACTTATTAAAGTATAAGAGCATCTCCAACGGGAGTAAAATAAGTTCGCCCGCCAACGTGGATTTACGTAAAATTGAGTTTTTGGGGAGTTCACTATTGGAGTTGTGTCAAGCTGTCATCACGGTTCTTTCAAGAAGGAACGGTACTTTCATAATTTAATAATAATAAATTTATAACCGTTACTTTTTTTATTAATTTATTAATAATAATAAATTTATGTCCGTTACCTTTTTTTATTAATGGGTGACGTTAACTTTTATTTTAATTTATTAATAATAATAATTTTATGACCGTTACCTTTTTTTTATTAATTTATGACCGTTAGCTTTTTTTAATTTATGACCGTTAGTTTTTTTTACTGTTAATTTGTATATGAAATACATTTGCTTTTTAATAGGAACAAATTGTTTTTGTTACTCTTACTTTTTCTTTCACAATTTTTGTTACAAAAGTTTCTTTAAGCTTTTATTAACAATACTTTTTTACTTATTTTTTCATCTTATTGTTTCAAACAAAAATTGTTTGTGGCAAATTGATCCAAATCAATATAATCTTCAACAATCTTGGTTGCATTTTATGCAAAATTATCATCATCCTGATATTCAAAATTCTCAATTATCATCACCACCAAACAATCCCAATATGTTTTATAGACCTCAAATGAATACTCAAGGAATAAAGAATTCTGTTAGTGGAGCATATTCATCATCTCCTAATACAGAGACAAGTTATGAATTTGACTCAACATCACTAATGGAACGTCCAATGGGACAAAAGGCGGCAAAAAGAATGGGCAAGGCAAAGACGGTTGAAACACCTCTTATTAATAATGTTGTGCAAGATACAATGAATAAAAAAGTAGCAGCCTTAGAAAAATTGGCACAACTAAAAGAGGACGAGATGGAGTTCAAGGCAATGGAGGTCATCATGAAAGATACATCCGAAATGAGTGAGAGTCAACTCCAAGTAAAACTAACAAACTATACTATCTCATAAAACGAATACTTATTTGGTCGAAAATAAAACTAACAAACAATATAACTTCTATAAATTCTAATTTAATTAAATAATTCAACTAATATTTTATCAACTAAAATAAATCAAGACAAGAATATCATTGTAGGTCACACATAACAAAATAAAACATACATATCTAACATATCCATTTCAGGATTGTTGAAACTAATCAAATAAAAAAAATACACAATAGTCCATTTAGAAAATATTCACGTCATAAATCGTCCCCATGTAATTTTCACGTCAAAACAATTAAAAAAAATAAAGGTTATAATTATTCAGGTAAAATTGAGTGTGATAAAATTTAATTTAATTTATTTTCACATAGAATAATTATTAATTAAATAATAAATCATAACAATTACTAAAAAGACAAATATATAATATATATGAAAATATTGGGGTGTTACAGCGGCTAGGGATTGTTGTGTGATCTTGATGGGAAGACTCAACACGGTGCTAGAAACCTCTTCGTCGACGTTTGCATCAGCAAGCCTCCAAAATTCCTTTACTACGACGACCAAAGCAATGTCTTGTCCTAGATTGAACTACTCAAACCAGCATACTGCAACTAGGTAATCAATGAAGTTGAAATCATTCTCAACTAGGTTTGTGAGATCAACTTTTAGTTCGTGGAGAATCTCAAGTTGATCAAGGTTGCACTGAAGCGTTGGAACGTAGGAAGCATTGGTAGTTGAAGGGATAGAGGATTAGCTTGATACCATTGAAATAGGAGAGTTTGAAGAGAGCGAAAAGTTGAACAGTTTGCAAAGAACGAAAGTATGGGATTTGTGAGAGTCATGAGTGATAGTGAGTATAAAAAGGGTTAAGAGCCAAAACGGTTGCGTTTTTTTAAAAAAAGGGTGCACATGGGAGACACCTATCATAATATCACATCTTATAAAAAGTAAAACATTACATATTCAAGAGTAATTGAATTTAAATAAACTAGAGGCTCAAGTAAATTCAATTTCATTAGAGGTAGAGCAATATTATTTTTAACCACTCACTCTGTTTTACCAGAGGCATGGCATATAGAGGATTTAAACATCATTCTTTGATAAACACAATATTTAGATGTTTCTTTATAAGATTGAATATGTCCTCTACAAGGGATTTTGTGAAAATATCAGCCCACTAATGATCAGTGTCGAAAAATTTAATATCTAAAATACCTTTCTGGACATAATCCCTAATAAAGTGATGTTTAATCTCTATATGTTTTATCATAGAATGTAAAATAGAGTTTTTGGTTAAACATATGGTGGAAGAGTTATCACAGAAGATAGGAATGTTACTCTCATAAATTTTGAAATCTTTTAGTTGATGCTTCATCCACAAAAGTTGAGTGCTGCAATTAGTTGTTGAGATATACTCTGCTTCTACTATAGGCAAAGCAATAAGGCTTTGTCTTTTGCTTGGCCCAGAGATCAGATTGTCACCAAGAAAATGCAGTTTCCACTTGTGCTCTTTCTTTCTAGCCTATCTCCAACATAGTCACCATCACATAAACCTACTAACCTATACTCAGAGGATTACTTATAACACAGACCAAGGTTAGTAGTGTCTTTCAGATATCTAAAGATCCTCTTAACAGCTATTAAGTGGGATTCCTTAGGGTCAAACTGAAATCTGGCACACACTAAACAAAATATCAGGTCTAGAGACAATTAAATAAAGGAGGGAACCTATCATTCCTATGTATATTTTTTTATCTACCTTTTTACCTGACTAATCCGTGTCAAGAGAACAAGTTGGATGCATAGGGGTGTGGGCATTGATTGACAGTCTTATCTACTGATGAAAATAAGAAATTTGGGTTTTATTCCCTTCCATAATTAATAAGAAGTCTTATTAAGAATATGTCTAATATAGATTCTATTATGAATGTAACATGCATTTTTCACTGCTTCTAACCAGAAGTGCTTGCCAACATTCATTTTGTAAATCGTGGTGCATCTCATTTCCTGAAGAGATCTGTTTTTCTTTTCAACAACACCATTTTGTTGAGGTGTTCTAAGAGAATAAAAATTATGTAAGATGCCATTCTCTTCAAAGAAGTTTTCAAAAAAGTTGTTTTCAAATTCACCTTAATGATAACTACAAGTTGTTGTCATACAAAAACCTTTTTCTTTTTGCACTTGATTGTAGAAGGTAGTGAATACTTTATGTGACTCATATTTGTACTTTAGGAACTTTACTCATGTCCATCTAGAATGTCATCAACAATTACAAGTCCATACTTTTTACCATTAACAGAGGCAATATTTACAGGGCCAAAAAGATCAAGATGCAGAAGTTCAAGCGATCTAGATGTGTAAAGAACGGTTTTAGAAGAAAAAAAAGATTTTATTTCTTTCCCTTTTTGACATGCTTCACAAAGAACATTTGAATTTTACTTAAGATTAGGAAAACCTTTGACTAATTCAAGTCTTTTTAATTTTGAGATTAACCTTAAGTTGGCATGTCCTAATCTTTTGTGTCATATCAGTTGTTCGTCGCTTACAGACATAAGATACTTGACTTCGTGTTTGTTTAAGTCGGATAAATTTATTTTGTAAATATTGTTTTTCCTTTGGCCAGTAAATAGTATGGATCCATCTTTTTGATTTATTGCCTTACAAGACTTTTGATTGAAGACTACATCATAACCACTACCTCTTCATTGACTTATGCTCAATAGATTATGGATTAGTCCTTTTACAAATAATAAATTCTTAATAGAGGGAAGGAGAGTTACTTGTGTTTTGCCTCTGGTAAAATGCTTCTGTTTTGCCTTTGGTAAAATGTTTTTATTTTGCCTTTGATAATACTCTTCTACTTTGCCTTTAATTTTTCTTCTTCTATTTGCTTTCGATTTTCTCCTTCCATTTTGCCTCTATTGTTTCCCTTCTTTCTTTCCTCAAATCAAGCTGCCTTCGATCCAAGTCACTTTGATCAAGCTGCCTCTGATCCAAGTCCCTCTGATCAAGCTGCCTCTGATTCAAGTCCCTCTAATCAAACTACCTCTAGACACGTAGCCTCTAATTTTGCCTCTCGACACATATTCTTTTATTCTACCTTTGGACACGTATCCTCTAATCCTGCCTCTGAACACGTATCCTCTGATTCTGCCTTTGGACACATATCGTCTATTTCTGGCTCCAGATATGTATCCTCTGACTCTGTCTTTGGTCACATACTCTAACTCTGATTATGCTACCTCTAACCTATATGCTTCCGGTCATACTGCCTCTGGTCATGTTTCCTCCGATATGTTACTCCAAATTCCATTAATTTTAACATTTGTCCCCCTCCCCAGTTGTACCAATTAATAGGACTTGATCATTTTCATGTTCCCTACATGCAAGTTTGGCTTCATCATTAGAAACCCTCTTATCATTTGTGTATTATTCATTAGAAAAATGCCATAGTGTGTTTCAATTGCTACATTAGATATTAATTTTATCAAACCTGTTTCCTTCTTCTCTACCATGGGAACTACTTGCTTCTTCACAAGATTCTACATCACCTTCACGTGAGCTACTACGATAATCAATTCTTTTATTTGTGTTGATATGAGAGGGATGATTAGAATGCCGTTTATAACCTCCACCATAATTGTTCTTGTCTCTTTTAAATTACTGCTTTCCTCTTCCTCTCTTGCGCTTGCTTTATTCTCTTCTTGATTGAGCTTGTAGGGCCAATTCAAAAGATTTATCTAAGTTTCTTTCATTTAAGTGTTGCTTATGCACTTCAAGTTTAAGGTTTTATAATTCCTCTCAAGGAAAGAATATACATAATTCTTCATTTGATTTCTCAAAGTTTAAACTTTTGTAAAATAAGTTGACACACTTTTCTTATTCTCCATGGTATGCAATTTGTATTGTCTCCTTAGAGTTTGAAGTTAAACTTTCTTTAGTTTTTTGCTTTTGTTTATGTTTGTCAAGATTTCCCAAGCTTCTTCACTATTTTAGTTGTGGAAACCCATTCAAAATTAACTAGATCTACACACTTTTCCTCCTAGTATGTTTTCTTTAAACATATAGTGCATTTTTAGCCAATTCTTCAACTCCATTTTCTAGTATCTCCAACTTATCATGGAAGCTGAACAACACCTTCATTTTGACACATCATTTCTTAAATGGACGCGTCACTTCTTATTTTTTATGCCATTAATGCAACACAATACTCGCTATCTCTTAGTTTCACAAGAACAAACTAGTTCTATGATAGTAAATGTTAATTTTAGAGGAGAGTGATAACACTTGTAACTTCATTTGAATTTGTCACTACACTACTTTTGTTATTGAACTAGATCAATAGACTTGAGTCTCGCTTACATTCAAACACAACTAACTTGTAACTAACCCCAAATAACTCTATCAATGAGCAACCACATCAACTAACTCATTACCAAGAAGGTAGGATATACGACTCATTAGAGAAAGAGAAAAATAGAAGAATATGAGTAGTAGACTAGCAAGATGCCTAGAAGGCTATTGACAGTGTTTGTATAACTTAACATTTGTGGTGGAGATGAGATGTGAGTGTAGGTATGCAGAGAGAATAAAAAAGTAGGAAGTGATTGTGATATGAGTAAGGGTCTCTTGTATCTTATATTTTATATATTTTCCTAAAAGAATATTTACTTTTTAAAATACTTTTACAATGAATTTTTCATTCTTAGTAATTAAAAAACTTAATTGCAGTTTTGATTCCTCTATTATAACCAATTCACGGAATTGGTCCTTCTATTTTAAAAGTAGATAATTTTGATTCCTCCCTCATATTTTTTAACAAAAAAAAATGAAGATTTGACATATTTTTAATGACGTGACATACAATTCTATGATATAGAACCATCTAGATGCATTAATTATTCATATGTCATTAACTAAATTAAAAATATGAAAAATTTCTGATGTTGAAAGCTAAGTTTTTACGGCTTTTTATTCCAATTTCATGGGTGTTAATAATTCTACATCATCGTATCATATGTCACGTTATTTAAAACATCTCACACCATCATTTTTTAGTTAAAAAACTAAAGGGACGGACCAAAACTGATGACTTTTAAAATAGGAGGATCAATTTCGTGAATTTGTAAAAATAAGGAGACTAAAACTGTAATTAAGCTTAATTAAAATAATAATTCATATCCATGTTTAAAAGTATTTTAAATATTTTCATTGTATAGTTAAAGAAACATCAATAGATTATTTTTTATGCATATTTTTTAAATAGATTTTAATTAATGAGACATTAATATATTTTTATATAACATATTTGTATATGTTATATATTATTTTACCCTTAGGTTATTATACTATATTGTTATTTTAATTATTATAATAATACATTAGATTACATTTTTATATATTTTATTTTTAGTAAAAGATTTCATTTTTATCTGTACTTGTTAAAATATATTGTTATATGAGTTTTACTTTGATTGAAAGTATTAAATATTGAGCTTAAAAATTGATTGATTTCATTGATCACTATATTGTTAGTATAATAAATACTTTTTTTTACTATATATTAATATGCGTGCAATAAATAAATTGCTCAAGATTCAAATGCATTGACTATATAATATGCGTGCATTGACTATTCAAGTTGTTCAAGATTCAAATGCAATGAATTCTACTATATATTAATATGTGTGCAATGAATAAAAAAAAAATTAAAATTAGCCATTGACTATATAATAACTAAAAATGGTATATTAGCCATTCTTTTTGCTAGTTTCCTTTTCTTAGGAATATAAGGGGTGTTCTTTCAAAAGATATGTAAATATATATAAACATTTGAATATTAATTAAGTTGTCACTTACAAAACAATAATGATAATGTCAAAGGTAGTATTGAGTGTGTTCCTTAGTACTCTTTTCATTCTCTCAACTTTCACGGAAGATGTCGAGGCCAAATATCTTTCTCCCGGGGCATTAGCACCAGACAATCCAGGCCGAACTCCAACTCCAATTCCAATTCCAACTATGGCAAAGAGGCTGCAGTCCAATAACAAAGTGTCGTGGTGGTCCACCACCACCAAATCGGGTTAATTAGAGTAAAAGTTAAACAATAATAAAAATGTTATTAATGTCTTCGAGTAATATGAAAACTATATAATACGAAGACTACATACCTTTTGTATTACTTCATATCAATAATATAAAATGAAGATTATTATTTTACAAAATTGCGAGCTATTGAATGCGTTTGATTTTTCTTTTCCTATCGAAAACATTGTTTTTGTTAACTACTTTTAAAAGATGTAACAATCCGTTTAGTTAAAATTTATTAATATAAGGATTTTTAAAAATGTTAACATAAGTGGCTTAGTTTTGGTTTTGGTTTTGGAATGGTAGAGTTATAAGTGGCTTATTAGACTGCTGGAATTGTGGTTATCTATGCTGGAACAGGTCATATAATTTGAGAGGAATTGAGTTGAAAAGAAGAAAGAAGAAACTGGAATAGTCTGAAACGAAGATTGATAATCCTGAATTTGAAAAAAATGAATACAACTTACACAATGCTCTTGGTTCTACTACATTTATAGGGTAGTTCTCTACTACACAGTTTTATAACTTCCTTAACTAACTTCTAACAGCATTTTAACTGTCTTCTAACTACCCTAACTAACTTCTACTATTACACTTTGAATTATCTTCAACATGCCCCCTAATTCGAAGTGTTTCAATTTGATATTAATCCAAGTTTGTTCCTCATCTCCTGCAACTTCACCCTTTTCAAGCTTTTGGTTAAGATGTCAGCCTTTTGATCATTTGTTTTGCAGTGCTCCAGCTTTATCTTGCCTTTTATTACTTGATCCCTTAAGAAGTGGTATCTAGTTTCTATATGCTTGCTCCTACCATGAACACTTGGGTGTTTTGCTAGGTCTATTGCTGATTTGTTATCAATCTTCATCTTCACAACCTCATTTTCTCTTAGTCCCAGCTCTGTCATTAGCTCAGCCAGCCACACAGCTTGGCATGCTCCCATGGATGCAGCCACATATTCAACTTCACAAGTAGATAATGCAACTATGTTTTGCTTCTTTGCACACCATGAGATTGGTGACTCATTTATCATGAAGACATAGCCAGAGGTGCTCTTCCTATCATCTTTATCTCCACACCAATCTGCATCAGTGAAACCTGTCAAGCTAGCTTCAATTCAAGCCTACTTCTTAGCATAGTGCAGTCCCAACTCGCTTGTTTCCTTGATGTACCTCAAAATTCTTTTGGCTGCCAAATAGTGAGATGTTCTAGGCTTTTCCATGTACCTACTAACCATTCCAACACTGTGAGCTATGTCTGGCCGTGTGTTGCACAAATATCTCAATGAACCTACCAGCTGCTTGAATGTGGTAGGATCAACTAGCTCCTCATTGCCTTCTTTTGACAGGATCAATCCTGCTTCTGATGGGGTATCAGCCCCATTACAGTCATGCATATTGAATCTTCTTAGTACATCATTAGCATACTTCTTTTGGTGCATAAAAGTTCCATTTTCTTTGATTACAAATTCAATACCAAGGAAATATGATAGCATGCCTAGATCTGTCATCTCAAATTCCTTCTCCATCCTGATTTTAAATTCATGAATTTCTGCTTCATTGCTGCCAGTCAGCAATAAATCATCTACATATAGGCATATCAGCAGTGTAGGTGCTGCTGCTCTCTTCATAACATAAACTCCATGCTCATTGACACATTTTTCAAATTGCTGCTCAATGAGGAATCTATCAATCCTCTTGTTCCAGGCCCTAGGAGCTTGCTTCAAGCCATATAGTGCTTTCTTCAGCTTATATACACTTTCTTCCTTACCTCTTACTTCATATCCTGGTGGCTGCTTTACATACACTTCTTCCTCCAATGATCCATTGAGGAATGTTGATTTAACATCCAGCTGATGCATAGACCAGCCTTTGTAGCTGGCCATTGAGACTACCATCCTTACTGTTTCAATTCTAGCTACTAGGGCAAATACCTCATCATAGTCCAACCCATGTTTCTGCAAAAATCCTTTTACCACAAATCTGGCCTTGTACCTGGCAACCTGCCCATCAGGTTTCAATTTCAGTTTATAGACCCATTTCACATCAGTTGGTCTCTTGTTCACTGGCAGACTTATTAGCTCCCATGTCTTGTTCTTCTCTATGGCTTTGAGTTCTTCCTCCATTGCTGCTCTCCATCTAGGATCACTCAAGGCTTCTACATCACTTACTGGTTCTGATTTAGCCAACAAGGCAAAATGTGTTAATTCTCCATCTGCATTGATGGCTGAGTCAGATGTCACTTCATATGTTTGCAACTGACTGAAGGATGTCTAGCTCTTTCAGATCTTCTCACAGGTGCAAGAGCTGGTTGACTTGCTGTTCCTGCAGGCTGGCTCTCATCAAGTCCCACTTCTTCTGCACTACTACCTGGACTGATAGAGCTGGCTGGTGTGTCTGGACCACTGCTACCTGGACTGATGAAGCTGGCTGGTATATCTGGACTGGCTGCACTGCTCGAGCTGGCTTCATTTGTTTTCCAATCCCATTCTCTCGATTCATCCATCAATATATCCCTGCTTATCACCACCTTATTCTTGTTTGGATCAGACATTTTGTAAGCTCCAGTTGCATCATAACCCAATAATATCATTTGTTCAGCCCTATCATCAAGCTTCCTTATATTTTGAGCTGGCACATGCCTGAAGCACAGTGAACCAAACACTCTCAAATGATTCACAGCTGGCTTTCTTCTAGTCCAAGCTTCTTCAGGTGTTCTAGTACCTAGTCTCTTGGTTGGACACCTATTCAAGATATACACTGCAGTTGACACTGCTTCCCCCCAGAATTTATGAGGCTTTTTCTTCCCCTTTAACATACTCCTAACCATGTTTACTATAGTTCTGTTTCTCCTCTCAGCCGTGCCATTATGCTGAGGAGTGTATGGTGCAGTCACTTCATGCAATATCCATTCCTTTTCACAAAAATCATGGAATTCATGAGTTATATTCTCCTCCTCCATCTGTCCTGATGATTTTCATACTAAAATCACTTTGTTTTTCAGCCATTGTCCTGAATTTTTTAAGTATCTCAAGCACTTCATTCTTTCTCTTGATTAGATATATCCAAGTTTTCTTTGTGAAATCATCAATGAATGAGACAAAGTAATGATTACCTCCTATTGATACTTCTTCAAATGGGCCACATACATCAGAATAGATGATCTCCAACATTCTTGAGGATCGAGTTGGTACTTCAGTCTTGAATGAGTTTCTGTGTTGTTTGGCTTGACAACATTCCTCACATAGTTCCTTTGGCATTTTAATTTCTGGAATTCCTTGTACCATTTTCTTATCATGCAACATTTGAAGACTTTGAAATTTAAATGTCCAAACCTCATATGCTAGAGCCAATCTTCATTCCTGACTTCAGCAGCTAGGCACTTGTTTTCAAGCAACTGTCCAAGACTTAGTAGATTGTTCTTCATGTTTGGCACATACATTACATCACATATGGATGATTGTTTGCCATCTCTCCTTTGAAATAATACCTTTCCTACTCCTTTTGCTTTTTTCTGCAAATCTGATTTCCCTTTTTACCTTCTCATCAACTTACAAACCACTCTTTATGGCCAGTCTTGTGATTTGAACAGCCAGTGTCAAGGTACCACTGCTTTGGGCAGTCATCATTTGACTTTGTTGTAGCCATTAACAACACTCCCTCTGAGTCTGAATCCTCAACTGCCATTTAGGCTTCATCATCCTCTCTTTGAACCTTCTTGGATCTGCATTCATTTGCAAAATGCCCCCATTTTTGACAATTGTAACATTGAATTCCTTTCTTGTTGAATTTCTTCTTGCCATTCGAGTTCTTGCTGCTGTTATCACCTTGGCTTGTCTTCTTGCTAACTTGGGCCTGCAGGGCCTGCACTTGAGATACTGAAGTTGCTGCACACCTTTCTCTTACTCTCAATTCATGAGCTTCAAGAGATCCTTGCAAATCTTCCACCTTCATCTTATCAAGGTCCTTTGATTCTTCAATAGCCACCACAATATGATCATACCTTGCGTTAATGTTCTAAGAATCTTTTCAATAACTGCCACTTCACTTAATGATTCACCATTTGTTCTCATCTGATTAACAACAATCTGCACACGATTGAAGTAATCTGCCACAGCTTCATCTTCTTCCATCTGCAATAGTTCGTATTGCCTTGTTAGCATTTGGAGCTTCACTTTCTTGGCCTTTTTCCCACCTACTTGACCAAGATCTCCCATGCCTCCTTTGATGTAGATGCCTTCGAGATCCTCTCAAAGTTGTTTGAATCCACACTTTGCTGGATGTAAAACAATGCCTTGCATTCTCTCTTCTTGCATTCTTTGAAGATTGTTTGCTGTCTTTCTGTTGGATTTGCACCAAGTTGTTCATAGCCATCTTAAACAATCTCAAACACTTCTTGAGCCCCCAACAACGATCTCATTGATGCAGACCACCTCTCCCAATTCTTCCCATCAAGAATTGGCAAATTCGCTGGAAATCCTCCTCCATTCATGTTTCCTTTCTTTCTTTAACTCACACTTGTGTTTCCCAGTTTTGATTCCCCCTCAAACTTGCACTCGTGTTTCCCAATAATTATAACCCATGCTCTTGATACCAATTGTTGGAATAGGTCATATAATTTGAGAGGAATTAAGTTGAAAAGAAGAAAGAAGAAACTGGAATGGTCTGAAATGAAGATTGATAATCCTGAATTTGAAAAAAATGAATACAACTTACACAATGCTCTTGGTTCTACTACATTTATAGGGTAGTTCTCTACTACACAGTTTTATAACTTCCTTAACTAACTTCTAACAGCATTTTAACTGTCTTCTAACTACCCTAACTAACTTCTACTATTACACTTTGAATTATCTTCAACAATCTATGGGTTAAAGGAATGCTTGGCAACCTCTTGCACCGTACTGAAAATGCAAAAGTTGAAGCACTTAAATTCTAGGATTTCTTAGATTATATCAAACCTGTAAGTGGACATACCTGATCCCTCTCTGTATGAGTGTGTTGAGATGATGGATCTGGAATCACTACAAGAAAATTAAAAAATTGCGAGACAAGAATTGCGACGGTTATCTTAAAACCGCCTTCATTTTTGGATTGCGACGGCTTTGTGCAACCGCCGCAGCATTTTGGAAGGAGACCCGTTTTTCATCTATCACGCGCGTGTTCTATTTTCGTAAGTTCTACGTACTCCCCAAACCCTTCACTTACCTTTCTCCCCCAAACCTATTCCCGAGTTGTGGGAAACACATCAAACTCTCAAATCTCCCAAATCATCCAAATTTCTCTCCAACTCTCAAATCTCCAAGTTCACCCATTAAGAAACCTTAATGTTACCATACTTTAGAGTTTGTTGAACCCTTTTTTTTGTCACGAAAAAAAGAAGCCCTTTTCTCTTTCACGAGTGTTGTGTGCTTTCTCTCCATCGCACTATCGCAGCCCAACATTGTTGTCATCTCTGATTTCCTCTATTCCAGTTGACGTTATTCAAGTTGTGCCTTTGTTCCTGTCCGCGTCCTCATCCACTCTAGTTTCGTTTTCCAATTCACGCCCACATCGTCGAAAGGTATGGTTTGATTATCTTCTTTTTCTTGGATACTCATACTCTCACAATGTTTTATGGAAAAAAATGTGTTATCTTTTTAGGGTTTTGTTGTGATTTAAGCTTAACAACTTCCTTTATTTTGAGGTATTTATGTTAGGTTCTATTGAATTGTTGTTGATAATGGTGTTTGCTTAATAGTAATATTATAAATAGTATAATCAGTTAGGAAGCTTTGGAATGAGACTTTGGTCCCCTGAATCTGTACAAACATACAGGATTATAAGGATTGGATAGTACTGTAGTTACAAAATATTGAGGGTTCAAAATATATAAGTGCAGAATGATTGGGTTGTTTGTAATCTTATGGATATAATTATGTAGAAAGGTAGCTGAATTCCATTTGATTTTTATTCAGGTTAACAATAAGTAATAATTTTATATTCAAAAACAGAAAACAGTTTGTTTGTGGCTGTATATGCAATAAGATATAATATACTATAATTAGATATAAGCTTTACAGGGTTTAGTTAAAGATATAATTTGGCATAACAGAGAGACATATATAATCATGGGAATAAAGAATTAATGATAAATTCAGAGGGTGTTTTGTGTGAGAATCATAGTATGTCAGTTTCAGCCACCAATGTTTCACTCCCACAAACATTACAACAACTTAAGGCTGAAGAGGTTTGTATAAGAATGTCACATTGCTTTCCATTTTTAACAATGAAAGTGTTGTCTGGATTACTCTGAAGTTGCCTGTCCTGAAAATGTTGCTTATATATGCAGGCAACTTCTGTATTTGATTTTCAGAGGTAGAATATTCCATCTAGGTCTCAGCTATCAGGTATAGCTTGTTACATATATTCTTAACATATTTGTGAGTTTTTTTGAATCTTATCTGATATTGTTGTTAACAATGACCAACTACATGATTGTTTAATGGGTTTTGCCTTGGAATTATTAAAGTTTAGATGTATCCTTTAAACGATCAAGTGCTAAATCTGAAGCAGCATTTATTTTTTCTCATACCTGTCCAATTTTTTCAATTTAACCAATGGTTGTATTAATGATTAGTTTAATACTTTTCCAGTTTTCTGGTTTGTTTCAACCTTTGATCTTTCAACTATTCTTATTTCCCTCTTCACCTACTGTAAATGTAAATGTAAATGATATCATATGATATTGGCTCGTTAGAATTATATGCTTGTAGACCTGTGGCAATGATATTGGCTTGATATTATATTTGACAAATTTTGTGTTGAATGGTCTCAATATATTTAAAATAAAAGTGAAATCACAAGCTTGAATACATTTAAACTTGTAACTTGTAAAAAAAATGCTTATAAACTGTCAAAATAAATTTACAAAGATTTGAATACATTTTAACTTGTAACCTGTAAAAAAAATGCTTATAAACTGTCAAAATAAATTTACAAAGATATAAGTTTACAATTACAGTCTTTTCCAGCTTTAGTGATTGTATTTAAACTTATACAAGTATACACTTTCTGTTGAACATGCAATTTGTCTCAACATTTTTTTGGGCGTTAAAATGCTATAGAAGCACTTATTTATTGTCATCTATTGGGCATTAATATGCCCATTCTAAGGCAAGCGTGGCAATACAGTGGATAGACCATAAGAGCATGTTTTTGGTCAAAGCGTCCTTATTGTTAAAATCCTAAGCTGCCTCGCAAGAACAATATAAAAACCTGCATCACCTATGTGACACTTATTAATATTTGAAGATATGTTCATACAATAGTTTATGTCTTAAATTTTTTGTTTTATTTCATATAAACAAAATAGCATATCAAGAATAATTGTTAAACCAGTGAAGACAAGTTGATATAACTTACTTTATTAATAAATAATACGAGCTTAAAATTAATTTAGATAAGGGGTTAAATCTACTCTGTGCAGGGTGGCTACTCGTGTGTCAGGGTGAAATTGTTACGTTTATTCATATGACCCAAATAGAATAGATTTAGGCCCAAGCTCTTTTAAATTATAAACCTTGCTTAAGGACTACTATTTGATTTGTTACTCACATGCTGAGAACATTCCTTTTCAAAACCATAGATTTCATTCTTTTAGCAACCAAATAAACTTTGATGGTATACGGTATTTTAAAATTTAAACAAGCCTCCAAATCATCTAATATCCATCACTATCTCTTTGACACAAGTAAAACCAAAGATAATGAAATTACTAATAGAATTACTTTTCAATGCCATTTTGTCGAGTACTATTTTCTATGAGTATGAGGTTGTTATGTTTTGTTCCTTTATGCATAGTGAATTTATTCTGTTTAAGGTTAATCTTTTTTCTGTTCTAAGTTGAATTATGTTCTTTGTGTGTCAAAATAATATATGTTAATCTTCTTTGAAGCAATGAATAAATCATGGATTAAGAAGCCACACACATCGGCTGAATATGATCAAGGGATAAAGGGATTTATTAATTTTGCCTTTCGAGATGAATTAGAAAATGGCGAAATAATATGCCCTTGTAAACGTTGTGGTTTCAAAAAACCGCAGAGTAGAAGTGTAATTGTAGCGTTTCACGAAGGGTCGGTCGAGGCTTATACTACCTGGAGGTCTTGAAGTAGCCAAAACGAAGCATATGCGGAGATATGGTTTACAACCAACAGTCCAAGCGATAAAACCACTACCATCTCCGATAACAACACCACCAACTGCAGTGCAACTGACAAATCCACCACCTTCTCAAGCACCACCTTCTCAAGCGACAACATCGCTAGCTGTGCATACGATAGAACCACATCCTTCTCTGGTGACAACAACACCAACTACAGTGCAAGCGACGGAAGCAACACCTTCTTAGGTGACAACACCAAGAGCAATGCAAGCGACAGTAGCAACACCTTCTCAAGTGACAACACCAAGAGCAGTGCAAGCGACAGAAGCAACATTTTTCCAAGAGACATCCTCTCACTCTGAAGATGTGTTAGAAGATGAGCCAGAAATTTCTCAAAAAAGGAATTCTACATATTAGGATGTAGAAGTTATTAGTATGTTATCTAATGTTTAATTATATTTATCCTTAAAAATTTAATTGTTTTACATGATTGCGGTATGACATATTTCGTTGACTTATGTGTTAGATGAGGCGGGACATATTTCGAAGACACACTTAAGAGTATCAGACGTGCTGGAAGCTCCTCCTAATGTTACCAGAATAATAACTAGATGGAATTCAAATGGGCAACCGGTAGGATCAGCTGCTGGTTTGTTATGCGGTTTTTTGGGTTTAATTGCAAGGAAGTTTAAGGATTTTCCTATAATGTACGACAATTGGAAACTAGTTTCATCGACAAGAAAAAATGATATTTTTAAAGATAAAATACAGGTATCAATGATAAACAACTGAATATTCTTTATTTATTGTTTTGATTGTAAACTAACTTATTTTTATGATTATGCTAGTCAAAATTTGTTGTCGATGATGGAGACAACAAAAAATATATCCTTACGAGCCTTGGAAAGAAATGGCGAGATGCACAATGTAGGTTGTTTAAGAAATTTTATAAGTGGGATCTTTCTTTGGAGGAAAACCTACAAAATTATCCACGTTCTATTAATCAAGACCATTGGGCTATTTTTGTCCAATACAGGCGTAAGACAGATACAATGGTAACCATTCTTTTGTTGCGTTGTCATTTATTTTCTACTGTTTAGTTTTTTGATGTCATTTGTTATCACTACAGGAGAAGGCTGATAAAAATGCTGCAAATAGAGAAAAGCTAACGATCCTTCATACATTAGGCTCTAAGACGCTTGCAAGGAAGAGGGATGAATTGGTAGGATTCACTCAATCTACTATTGATTGCATACTTAATTGAATATGTACTTATTACATGTGTTTACTTGTAGGAACTAGGAGATGGTCGAAAATACAGTAGGGGTGAAATGTATTCAATTTGTCATAAAAAGTCTGATGGGTCATTTGTCAATGACGAAGCCAAAGAAAAATATGTAAGTGTAAATAATAAAAGTGTTATGTGATTGTAACTATTTCTTACTGACCACCTTATAAATCAAAGATGCAACTGTTAGTTTTGGTAATAGTGAGTTGTAAAGCTATAAAATTACTTATTTGTTTAGTAATAATGAGTTGCAAAGTTAGACATTTATGTTAAAGAAAGGAATTTAGTTTGCTTCATCTATTTGCGCAGGAGCAATTGCAAGCTAAAATTGGGAAGACTCCTTCTCATAATGAAGCATTTGTTAAAGTGTTTGGAAAAGAACATTCCGGATACGTTCGTTGTATGGGACTTGGAATAACACTGTCTCAAATTACTACATCTACTTCTCACTCTATAAGATCAATGTCATCCTCTGAAGCTAATGAAAAGACGGAGAAAATGCAAGCTGAAATCAATAGGCTTAAGAAAAGGGATTCTGAAGTTGATATGTTGAAGGAGCAAATTGCTTTCTTGTTGCAAATGCAAAATTCTAAAGAAAACCAGGTAAAGTTGTTTTCATAGCAAACCTATTTAAAAAATCTTGTGAGAACTGTTTGTCCTTGATTAAAAATATCAGTTGTGTAATGATTGCTTCTAACTATATGAGAAATTTAGTTAATTAGTATTTGACAATATTTATCAATATTCATTGAGGTTAATATATACTTTTTTTTTCCAGACAACAGAAGTAGAATCGCCAATAGATGGTAGACGTTCATCTGAGTCTAGCCACCAACCTGATGATCGTGGAACGACATCATTAGGGACTAATTGGATATTTGAATGAACTTCTATGTTTAATGGAGTTGTTTTGTATGTTTAGTCACTCCACTAATGTTTTGAATATGTAAATTACTACTTTATTTATTGTTTTAGTTAAATTCAATGTATGAATTGGTGTTATTTTTTTTGAAAAAATTATATAAATTGGATTCAAATACAATAGTTATATAATTATATATTTAAATTATGTGGATGATATTTATGAATATTTTTTATTTTAATTTTAATAAAAAATCGAAAAAAATTGTATCATATTTTTTTATATTTTAAATTATAAGGTTTGTGGCGGTTTAAACTACCGCAAAATAAATATAGCGACGGTTAATAACTGTCGCAATTGTTTAGAAACAAATAAATTTGAGTGTGTTTAGCGACGGCTCTAACTGTCGCAAATTGTATCTAGAGACGGTTAAAAATCGTCGCAAATGTTGCCGACGGTTGTAACGACAGTTTTGTGAACAATTGCAAACTGGCCTCGCGACGCACGAATTTGCGACAGTTGCAGAACTGTCGCAATTGTGACACCCTAAACCCCAAAATAACATTTATAATAATTTATACTAAATTATTTGAAGAAAACTCGGGGCGAATGAAGAAAATCTGTTCAAGAAAATAAAAACTTTTATTTTTAATTTAGGATATCACGTTTCTCTAAATACAGATGTAACAATTCAACTTTGTTCCTCAATTAAAATTCAATGAACTTGATTTAACTAGAATTTCTTGATTTATTTCCCAACACTTACTCGTACTAAGTCATTTGTAATTACATAAGTAAAATACACATTACAACTCTTAATTCCTAGTATCATCTATCAAAGCGGGGTTCCTCCTAAACTTGAACTTCAAGACTCATTAACCTGTAATGCGATTTCGCAAACACAGGGCCAAGCCAGTCAAACACAAACAACAAAGGAGGTGAGTTTTGAAATCATGTTAATAGTATAATATAAGTAAGGAGAACACGCAATTAATTCTAAATAAACTGTATCATTAGACAAACATTCTTTAAAGAAAAACATATCATTATAAAGTCAAAACCACTCAAGGAAAGTCAATACATTTCACTATAACATCAAATCATCTAAGAAGAATTATTATCGCACACGACACATATTAATCACAACAAAACAATCACAAGAAAATGCAATGCTATGCATGAGCTTAGACTCTACCTCACAATATGGTACCATTCTAACTTTGAAGTACTTGGTTAGGAGGCCTGATACTATGCCACCATCCTGGTGGACGGACAATTCAAATTGGCCCTATCGTCATAGATCCCCTCAACTCAACCCGAGACACATATACGCGACAATCGAGGTAAACGTGTGTTGCATGGTAGCTCTCGACATTTGGAGTGCTACCTCCAAGTCACCTAGGAATTCCCCACTCGAATACCTCTAAGGTCTAACAATCTTGACTTAAAGCTCAACAGCAGACCACCACGATCAGGCTCAATTCAGTTGTACTTCCCCGGAATCATTAGGCTTGTCAGGCCCTACCTATATAATGACAAAATAATCTCCACTTCAAAAATTCAAAATATTTATTTTCTCCCCTCGTTGGCCTATGATACTCCATTAAGACCGTCATCTCAAACACAAATTGGAATCACAATTATTTAATCAGGGGTTACTTCAATATTTTCATCACAAATTCATAACATCACTATTATAAATCACACATCATCATCATTACATAACTCATCACAAATTTAGAGCATCACTATCATCAATCGCACCTCATCACATAAACTTATCACAAATTTATAAAATCACAATTATTATTCATACATCATCATCATCATCACATAAAATTATCACAACATTATTTCACGAGCAAACACGAATACGATTCCACGAGCAAACAGCCTTTGTTCATTGACTCTTTGTCCTTCAATCGATCTAACTCCACAGTTTATGGGTAAACGTTAAAAATAAATTATGAGGAGGCACTCTAAAATTAATTTCGAAATTCGGTCAAGGAATTTTACCATAAATAAGAAAACCAATCAGTGGATAATATAGACATTTTTCACACGATCGTTGAGGAAGTATGTTTATTTGACTACCTAAATGAATAAAACAACATACTGAAATTTTGGCGAAAATAGAGAAACTTTTCTGAAACAGTTATCGCTCATCGGTGCCAAACGATAATCCTATGTTTTGTATTCCTTAGGCCGCTCCTGCTACTCCTCTTCCCTTATATTTTATTATTATTATTATTATTATTATTATTATTATTATTATTATTATTATTATTATTATTATTATTTAATTAGGTTTTACTTCCATATGGGCCTAACCCATGAATCACATTTTACTTAATTTTTTACCAACAATTACCAAAGCTATTTTTTTTTAAACACAATAAAGTAATTAATATTTTAAAACACATTAATAACCAAAACTCTTATACTCAAAACTATCACTATAATAATACTTATGTTTCAAAACACTCAAATTAAAATATTACCATCATTAGAGAATAATCAAAACTATAAAACAAATCACACTTTATATTTGTTATTATATCATAATAAATATATATAAAATCACAATGGCATAACACATATATAAAAATAAGGAAATCAAACACAACATTACTAATATCTCAAATAATTATTTATAAAATAAATAATTAAAATAAGAGATACTAAAAATAATTAAAATATAAATATGTGCACATTTAACATTAGTTAAACATACAAGAAAATATGACATTAATTACCAACTCACATATACATGTAAAATCACCTAAAATCTTATTCTTTAAAATATTTACACTAATATACTATTATTTTTAGAAAAATATATACAATAATAAAATATAACATTTATTATTCATATAACATATTTGGTCAAATATGTACAAGATTAGCACATCATAGAAAACGCACCTATAAAGAAAATTAATCATAAAACTAATCAACATATATTCTAAAATAATTTTAACACCAAATTAATTATCTAAAATCCTATTTAAATAATAAAATAGTTTATTATAAAATTTGGAGTGTTACAATTCTCCCATCGTTAAAGAAATTTCGTCCTCGAAATTTTTGGTGAATAATAAGTAAACTAATATCTTACTAACTACCCTCAACATTCAAACTTAGTCACAAATGATATAATAAACATATTTACGGCATTTACTACTCACTTAAACATAACATGTCAATGATCCTAGCATGATAAGGTTATATGACACAACAAATCAATTAACACATATCACATTCAACAACTCAAATATGAAGAAAATATTATGATTAATCATTATCATTTATAGATAAAACTAAGCATGTGCATTTAGTCAACAACAACTTACCACATTCAGTTGAATTAAATAACACAAATCAAATACGCTATTAAGTTCAACTAACAACTTAAACAATATTCTACTAGTTTTGGTCTCTTTAAAGAATGTCTAAATCCTAACAACAATTACTCTACAGGTTTCAAAAAATTAGACATATAGAGAAACTTTTAAAATATTTCACACCTTCAAGAATAACAAACAAAAACGCATATAACAACTCAATGACATGTAGTCACTTAAGCGTATAATCATAGTGAAATAGGACAAATATTTTCACATATGGTTTCAAACACACTCAAAGTATAACTTAATTTTAAAGTCTTATAAACTAAATTCATTTATAGAACTCATACAATAGTTCTAGTCCTTATGAAATGAGAGAATATAGAACAAATATGATACTAACACAATGTCCTTATTCATTTTAAGCAAATTACTTAGAAGATCAAACATACTTAATTGAATGTTTAATTTAAGTACAAACCACCAACCTAATATCCGCGTCACATAATCAGTTATTAACATTCAACATTGATGCCACATAAGACTCACAATCACTCAAAGTTGTATAAGAGGTGAACATGGTTTCTAACTATTTCCAAAATAAAATTAATAAGTATCTACTCATGTAGTCAACTACTTAAGGTAACTATAACTACAGTTATTCAAATTCAAACATGGGTAATTAAAAGTATTTTTAACGTGGTTCAAGAGTGCGAAGGCGGCGCCACAACTCCTTACTTCAAGTTAAAAACTTACTTAGTTACACATTCACAATAATTTATTTGTAATTTACAACTAGTTACAACAACAAAAGAAATGACACTTACATCAACATATTGTAGAAATATAGAACTATTTCACTTTTAGATGCTCTCGACTACTCTAACGCTATACACTAATTCCCAACAACTACAACACTTAAAACACAAACAATTTAATATTTACATAATCACATACACATTCACATAGTTAATCCAAAAATTAGCACCATCGTTTTACGTTCATCTCATAACTCAAACGATGATTCAAACACATGTAACATACTCTCATAGAAGGCTAATTGCTCCAAATTGATCACGCTCAAATTTTCTTTTGAATTAATCATCATTTAAAAGTTACAACAAACTAAAACATAGATTTCCAAGTAGCAAATAAGATAAATAATTATTTACTAGAAGACACAACACGCTACTAAACCAAATTGAATCAAGTAGCACATAAACCACTTTAAAGGTTATACATTTAGCACCAAAAAAAAATCCTTGGGAATTCAAATCATTTCCTTAAATCACTTTTCAATAAATCACATCTAAATAAAACAACTAAAATAAATCATATTTCTAACTACAATTAGTAGACATTTTATTATTTGACCCCTTTTTTGGATTCTAAATTAGAGTAATCGGGTTAATTAGAGTAAAAGATAAACAATAATAAAAATGTTATTAATGTCTACGAGTAATATGAAGACTATATAATACGAAGACTACATACCTTTTGTATTAATTACTTCATATCAATAATATAAAATGAAGATTATTATTTTACAACATTGCGAGCTATCGAATGCGTTTGATTTTTCTTTTCCTATCGAAAACATTGTTTTTGTTAACTACTTTTAAAAGATGTAACATTCCGTTTAGTTAAAATTTATTAAAATAAGGATTTTTTAAAATGTTAACATAAGTGTCTTAGGTTTTGGTTTTGGTTTTGGAATGGTAGAATTATTAAGTGCTATTTAACATATTATACTATTTGTTCATTTTTCTCAAAACCTTGATTGTTGTTAGTTAGAGTATTATTTTTGCAAGCATATTTGATCTCATCTACGACGTGAATGTATAGTGGCTCCCCAAAAGATAAAGAAAATTGTCCATATTCAATTTCATAGTAGTGTTATTATTGTGTATTCAGGAGATTTAGAACTATGTGTTGTTTATAGATAAAAGAATAATGTTTAATATTTAGATTAAAAAATTATTTGTTGTTTTTTTTTTTACAGAGATGTTTTATGTTGTCAAATTTTTAAAAAATACTACCTATTTGAAGTTTCTACATCTATTTTACTTCTACCCAACCGCACTTACACGAGTTGTTTGTGAAAATTCTCAAGTCAGGTTGTATAGAAGTATCATTCTCAAGATATTGAAATTTAGATTTGCTATTTATTTGACAAAGTTAGAATAAAATGAATATCAAATGACAAAATCATATATATATATTTTTCTAACAATATTTTGACAATAAATTTAGATTTGTTCTTCCACTTTTTCTAATAATATTTTTCTAATAAGAGAGCAACTAGAGTTAAAATAACATTGATTTTGTATAGTCATTTTTAATTCTACTTTTTACTTTGTATTCTCAATTTTGTGTCCTCTTTTGAATGTGCTAACTTAGATCAATTTCATGCTCAATCATTTTAATATTATAATTACACGACAACGAGTAAAAAAAGAGTATGACTAATTTAATTTTACAGTAGATAATGACATATATTAATATTTATTAAAATATTTTTAAGATTTTTAATACTGAATATAATTTATGGGCATTGTTTGTAGGATGGTCTTCACTGTGAGTTTATTTGAAAAAAAAGTTATTATTTTTTGTTTTATGAATCCTAACCGCACATTTGAGAAAGTGATTTATTTATTGACTGAACATTTTAGAGAGTGATGAATGTTTAGCAATTAGTATTTCTTTAAAATAATGTAGTAATTAGAAAGATGTAAATTTCTACAGATTATTGATTAACATATTAATTTTAATAGATTATTTGGTCCATCATATAGACTATAAATGATTAATGACTAATATACTATTGACTTTATACTTATTACAACATTTTAATGTGTATATATTTTTTACATAATAAAAACTCTTTTTGTCCTTTTTTTCTCATAACCTTTAATTAATGAAGTGTGATATAAGATATTAAATTATAAATCAGTTGATCAAACATTTAAATATTTTTTATCAGTTTTAAATCTTATTCATTCATTAAAATATAACTAAAATTTTAACATAATAATTCAATAGATAAAATTTAATATATGAACTAGTTGCAATTACGTTCTCCAAAACATTCTACATATTCTCAAATGTGTTTATAAACTCATATATAATAATTTCTCAAATAAACTCACTTGAAAAAAATACTCTACAAACAAAAATCAATAAATTATATTATTTTCGAAATTTTAAAATCTTATTCACAATAATACAAATATGTTAAAGTTTATATATCTCACGTAACGGGCGGGTCATATTCTAGTAATATATTGTCATATTCTAGTAATATATTTAAACAAACCCCCAAATTATTATGTTGACCCATCACATCCTTATATGTCATGTAACACTAATTTTGTCACATCATTCAATAGTATGATGTGGAACCTCTACAATTCATTCATTATTTATTTCTCATTCTACTAATTCTTTGTCTATATCTCTATAATTAAAAAATCAACAGTAAAAAATATAACTCTCATTACAAACTTGATTTAATTGTTAGTTACTTTTTTCATTCATTGCATATAAATACATCACAATATTTTAATTACATTTTAATAACTAAAATGTAGCAACCATAAATTATCATAAAATATAAAAAAAATATAATCGTCACATATTAAAAGTCAATAATCAAACTTATGCACAAACAATCCAATGAAGTTTAAATTAAAATAAATAAATAAATAAAATTGAAAACCACATTTAAATTAGCAAGCCTTTGCAAAAATAAAAATAAAACAGCAAATGATATTTATTAAAAAGATAAAAATGTTAAATTATACATTCAACATTTTCAAAGTAATATACAATTTGTGTTCATTTTTCTCTTATTAGTGCTCGGATACATATTATATTCCTTTAATACAAAAGAAAGTATTTGTCTATATAAATTGTTCATGAAAACAAAAACACTCATTTAAAAATATTAAACTGATAGATTTGGTGAAGGATAGACCAGAGCATAGTTTCAATTCATGGCAAGAATAATCAAAATCAAGTAGTGACGCCTTATCATTCCCAATGTTTTTCGTGTTTTTGTCGTAAAAATAGTACTTTGAATTTGTTTATTATAGACACTCTCCAAATAATATAATTAACTCAAAATATATTTGAAAAAAAAACATGTGGAATAACATCTTTAACTAAGAATTAGTTACCGAAAGTTTAAGTGAAAATGAGACACAGTAGTACATTCAATTAGTAAAAAAGAATAAAGAAATAATAGTACTCAAGATAAAAAGTAAAACAAAAATAAAAATAATGATCATATAAAAACCAATGTTTACAAATATATCTCAAATCAATGCTTACAAAATATATATTCTATTTTTTATAAGAAGAAAGTAATAAAACGAAATGTATACAAACAATCACTCATCTTTTTTTAATCATATTTGTAGAATGAAAATCACTCAAAGGAAATAATAGAAAATGGCCTTTGAAAGAAAATGTTAGTGCAACAAGCACTGCGTCGAGGGGAGAGGGATGTGGAGAAGGCGATGAAGTGTGGTCAAGTTCAACAGTGGAGGAAGGAGAAGATGATGGTAAAGTAGTAGGTGGGGTACGTGTTTGAGTGTACGTACAAGGTTATTGAAGGTGTAGGGATGCATTACGTATCCAAGTTTAGCAAAGTGCTCAGCTAGGGTAGCTACAAATTTATCATCTAACGTATCAGAGTCAGAAGAGGGAAGGGTGGTGGTTGTAGGATCAGAGGAAAAAGGGACATAGTTGGTTGGTTGGGGATAGAGAATGAAAGGTAGGTTGGTTTAGGTTCAGTGTTAGAAAGGGCGCTCAAAGTCTGAATTTACCTTTTGTTTCTTCCTTTGAAGAGAAGTTGTTGTATTTTCATCGGCGATGGTTGTGACATCTTCATCCTCATCTTGATCAGATTGGAGATGTTGAAAGTGGGAGCAGAGGATGATACCAAATGTTCCTCTTTAACATAACCTTCAACCTCCTCTTGAGCTTGAATAAGAGATGTACACATGAGTACAACAGTTATCAATCTGGGGTAAGGAATGATCTTGATCTTGCCTATTCTAAAGTTGATGATGCAGAACCACATGTGCTCCAAGATGATATGGGGAAGATATGTCTTGATTCCGCAGGAGATGTTCCATGTAAGACCCTTGTGGCCTTTGCTAACATGATCCACCGACCCACCTTTGGGCACTACACACCCAATAAGGATTTTGAAGAGAATGCGATACTTAGCTTTGACTTTTTATGGTCAAGCTTTTTGTCATCAAACTTGATATGGATTGATTCCTCAACAGTCATTGTTTCTTTGCTGTATACTCTATATAAGCTTTAGATCTTTCAGAGTATCCCAAAAAGATGCATTTTTGAGACCGTGAGTCAAACTTGCCAAGATTGTCTTTGGTGTTTAAGATATAATAAATACATCCAAACTGATGAAAATAAGAAATTTGGGTTTTATTCCCTTCCATAATTCATAAGAAGTCTTATTAAGAATATGTCTAATATAGATTCTATTATGAATGTAACATGCATTTTTCACTGCTTCTACCCAGAAGTGCTTGCCAACATTCATTTTGTGAATCGTGTTGCGTGCCATTTCTTGAAGAGATCTGTTTTTCTTTTCAACAACACCATTTTGTTGAGGTGTTCTAGGAGAATAAAAATTATGTAAGATGCCAATCTCTTCAAAGAAGTTTTCAAAAAACTTGTTTTCAAATTCACGTTAATGATAACTACAGGTTGTTGTCATACAAAAACCTTTTTCTTTTTGCACTTGATTGTAGAAGGTAGTGAATACTTTATGTGACTCATCTTTGTACTTTAGGAACTTTACTCATGTCCATCTAGAATGTCATCAACAATTACAAGTCCATACTTTTTACCATTAACAGAGGCAATATTTACAGGGCCAAAAAGATCAAGATGCAAAAGTTCAAGCGATCTAGATGTGTAAAGAACATTTTTAGAAGAAAAAAAGATTTTGTTTCTTTCCCTTTTTGACATGCTTCACAAAGAACATTTGAATTTTACTTAAGATTAGGAAAACCTTTGACTAATTCAAGTCTTTTTAATTTTGAGATTAACCTTAAGTTGGCATGTCCTAATCTTTTGTGTCATATCAGTTGTTCGTCGCTTACAGACATAAGATACTTGACTTCGTGTTTGTTTAAGTCAGATAAATTTATTTTGTAAATATTGTTTTTCCTTTGGCCAATAAATAGTATGGATCCATCTTTTTGATTTATTGCCTTACAAGACTTTTGATTGAAGACTACATCATAACTACTACCTCTTAATTGACTTATGCTCAATAGATTATGGATTAGTCCTTTTACAAATAATAAATTCTTAATAGAGGGAAGAAGAGTTACTTCTGTATTGCCTCTGGTAAAATGCTTCTGTTTTGCCTTTGGAAAAATGTTTCTATTTTGCCTTTGATAATACTCTTCTACTTTGCCTTTAATTTTTCTTCTTCTATTTGCTTTCGATTTTCTCCTTCCATTTTGCCTCTACATTATTTAGTAGTAAATTTTTTTTTTTTTTTACCTTTGATTGAATGAAAATTAAAGGGAGAAAATTGGGTTTTTTTATATTTTCAGGGGGTATAAGTCTAGCTGTGGAGGTATAAAATCCAATTTTCCATTAGTAGACTAATTTTGTAGTCCATGATATAGCAAAAATATCTGAATATTTTTTCTCCCAGCTTTGCATATTTTCAAAAGTTTCTCAAAATTTATTTTTTTGTCGATTTTATTCTTATTTGAGTTAACTAATTTAGATGAGATTTATTTAGATCAATCAATCCGGAGAAGTAAATGTTAATTTGAAAATTTTCAAACTTTTTTACACCTTTGAATTAGTCCAAAGAAGTAAAAGATCCTTAAATTTATATTTTACGTCTCTAGATTGACTAATCTAAAAGTGTTGAAAAATTCTAAGAGTTTATAAATTAGTATTTGCACATTCGAAGTTACTCCGGACAAATCTCGTTTGAATTGGTTAATCCGAAGAGGGTTAAAATTAAAAGAAGTAGAAGGAAAAACTTCCAAAATTTCTTCCGTATATTTGGACTAAACTAGGATCGATGAAGTTTCCAACGGGCTTAATTCTCTTATGCAAGATTTGTGAGTTCTTTCTTCTTCTTTAATAAATAATGAAACCGAGTTTAAAAAAAATATACTTGCCCCAACTCAAGAGACGTTGATTCTTACATTTGAATTGGACTTTATCGGTTAGAAGTCTCACATTTGAATAGATAAAAGTGTTCAATGTGATATTTCAACAATGAGACTTTTATGATCTCATGAATTAGTCTTTTGTGTTGAACTCTACTTATGACTTAAGTCCTAACACTAACCATGTGATTAGGTAGGTTACTTAGGGTATGTTTGCTAGTTAATTTTGGAGGATTAAGTCTATATTTGTGTGTGTGTATATATATATATATATTCGATGTTTTAAAAAAATTAAAAGAATAACATGATATTTTATATGTTTATTTATCATATTGTTCTGTCAACTTTTAAAAATATCAAACATATATTAAAATATAGACTTATCTCTCCAAAATCCTTCAAATTTCAACTCGCAATCAAACTTAGGCTTTGTTTGGAAGTTTGAACAAGAGGGGAAGGAAGAGCTTTGGAGAGAGGAGAAAATATAGAAGAAATATAGAGAATTTTTTTTTACCTTTTTCAAGAGAATGACACCATAAAGAATGATAAGAAAATGTTTATGATTAATATATATTTAATTTAATATTATAACAACATGAAAATGATTTGAAAAATTGATTTAAACGCTCCAAAATCCTCTTCCAATAAAATTTCTTAGTTCTCTTAAAATAGAGAATTTTGTATTATGAATAAAAACAAACTCCTCAAAACTTTGTCCTCACAAAGCTCTTCGTTCCTTCCATTTATTCATTCATTTTTTTTTTTCAAAACTCTCCCTTGTCCTCTAAATTCGCAAACAAAATCTTAGAGATTTGACTTCTTTAAAGAATAAAATAAGTCATATCAACTATTTATGAACAAAGAATTTATTGATATTATGTACAAATACATGATCAATCATAGATGGTTATAATATCTATCATAGATTCACTCCCTTTATCAACTTCTCACTTTAGAGTAGACAAATTCGTTAGTTAAATGTTATTTTTATTCAAATTTGTGGTTGAAATTAAGTTGATAACTTTGTGATGCTTTTATTCTGGAAAATAAATTATACAATTTCTTTTTTCATTTACAAAATAATGTTACAAAGTGATACTCTCTCTATTTTTTTTATAAGAGACAATTGAATTAATAAAAGTTGATGTATTTAGTCGATAATAGACTAAATATATCAATTTTTATTGATTTAATTATCTCTTATAAAAAAAACGGATGTAGTATTATAGAAAAAGTTAACATATATGATGTAATAGTTTACATCTCTTGTTATTTAAAATTTTGTAATCGATAATTTACACCTAAATTTAATCGTCAATTTTTATTACGGTTGATGATTCTTTCTTACTATATAAGACATGTTTTTAGTTATTTATTTGAGTAAATGTGTTTCTTTTAATCTAAATTTGTTTTATTTTATTCACATTAAGAAAAATAAAAATAAAGACTTTTTCAGACTGAAGTGAAAAATCTAAGTGATTGTTTGGTTTTATTAGGTCTAGCAACTTTTAACTATGTTTTTGTTCATTTACTATGTCATGTTCATAATTATTATTATTATTAGTATTTTGTTATAGGTGGAAATCAAACTTGCGATTTTTTTATTCCTCTAATTTCTAATTTTCTCACATTAGTTATTAAATTAACTTTATATCTTTTATCTGCAACGTATTTATGATGTTTAAACGAGATTTGAATAGATTTAGAAAATTCTTGGATCTTGGTTAAAAAAGTGATTTTGAATCTTGAAATCAATTGTAGCTGAAGCAATTAATTTTTAAGTTTCAGTTGAAATCAATTCTTAGTTGCCTTTTGCAATTTCTCATCTTTGCCCCTTCAATAAGAGACAAACCACCTTTACCAAAGGTTAGAGAAGAGAGGCTTATTTTTATACAATAGAAAAGAAAGAGAGGGTAAATTGGGCTTTTTTTTCTACAAAAAGGGTAGATTGGGCTTCAGGGCTTATTCTTTAATAATTAATAAGCGGAAAAAAATTGGAATTACGTTTTTGTATTTTTATTTTTTATTATCTTTAACATGTTTTTACCTTTTACTTAATAAATATATTTTATTTAATAAATTAACATAAAATAATAAAAATAAAAGATTCCGTCAAAATGAAAATCAAAGATAACGAGTACAACAAAAAATAATTTAATATACCAGTTTGAATCTATAATTATATTTAGCAATGCAACATAAATTTAAATAATTATTTAAAATTGAAAAGAAATTTAATCTTAAAAAATATATATATATATATATATATATATATATATATATATATAT
>JBBPBQ010000001.1:6491974-6520501 GCA_037974755.1 Cicer yamashitae | reverse complement strand
TATACATCTAAAATCAAAATTGATCTAAACTACTCAAACAACATACATTTAGAAGGTTTAATTTTACATTAACATATATATCAATATAAATCAATTTACGTTGAATATACATTAATCATTTTTTTTATAAAATAATCACTTTTGAATATTTGTATTTGTTTGTTATAGCTTTTTAAATAAATAAAAATCTAAAACTGATTATTTTGAGAAGTAGCTTTTCAAATAAATAATTTTTTTAATAAAAGTGATTTTTACTGCAATAAATAAAAACAAAATAACTTTTAATTTTTTTAGAAATCTCTAACTTATAAAATAATAAAATCACTTTTTTAAAATCTAAAAAAAAAAATTGATCTCCTAACTTAACTTATGTGAATTCAATGTGAACTCTAACTCTAAAGACAAAGTGAAGTGAAAGTCTATCTTAATCCCAACTAGATAGATAGATATAGATATAGATATACTAAACCCCTTCCCTCAAAAACCCTCTCTTTCTCTTCCACTCTCCAAATTCATCAATGGCTCTCTTCCATTCCCACACTCTTCCACATCATCACATACTATCAACTCTTTCACCCTTTTCTTCCAAACCTCTCTCTATTTCTCTCCCTTCCTCTTATCCTCTCACAACAACAACTGACTTCAACAATAAAACTCTTTCTCTCTCCACACTTCCTAGAAAGTTGCTTTGTAAACCATCTAATGGAAAACATGTTAGAGAAGATTATCTTGTGGTATGACACTTTTAATACCTTTGTTTTCTATTTTTAAATTTTGGGTCTCTGCTCTTTTTCTCTCTCATGGTTCCTATGTTACAAAAATTCTCAATTTTTAACAAAGATGTTTTTTTTTAAATTTTTTTTTAAAATTTTTGCTTTCTATTGTATAAATATAGGAGTTGAGGAAAAAGAAGAAAAAATGATTGTTGTTTCTTTTGTTTTTTGTTTCATTAGTTGAAGTTTGATGTTATAGTAATGCCATTGCTTGTAATTTTTTTGGTTCAATTTTAGCTTCCTTTTGTTTAGGAGTATATAGGAGTTGAAGAAAAGAAGAAAAGAAGAAAAAAAATGATTTTTTATTTTTTTTTCTTCTGTTATTTTTTTTTCATTAGTTGAAGTTAGATGTTTTAGTAATGCCATTGCTTGTCAATTTTGTTGGGTCATAGCCCTTTTCTCTAGTTTTCAAGTAAAAAGATATTATAAAAAATAATATTTTTTTGATTCATTTTTTGTTTCCTTTTAGCTTCCTGTGGTATGAAATGTAGAAAAGGAGAAAAAAATGTTTTTATTTTATGTTTTTTTGTTTCATGTTGAAGTTTGATGTTTTAGTAATGCCGTTAGTTTTTGATTTTCTAAGGGTCATAACAGTTTTCTATAACATTCAACTATAGGCATACTTTTACAAGAAAAAATGGAAGATTTTTTTTATTAATTTGTTTCCATTTTGTTTTATAGCTTATTAAAATAGGACCTCTAGAGAAGAAGAAAGAAGGAAATATATATGAAATTATTGATGTTTGGTGTTGTTATAATGTCATTGCTTTGTTGTTTTGGATTTTGTAGAATAAGTTATCAGCACAAGAAATCCAAGAGTTGGTGAAAGGAGAAAGAAATGTTCCTCTTATTATTGATTTCTACGCGACATGGTGTGGTCCATGCATCTTAATGGCTCAAGAACTTGAAATGGTATGTGGTTTAGTTTGATGTAGATTCAGAAAATGCTTACCATTGCTCTAATATGACTATGAAGATGTGTTTCCTATTGCATGTTTTGGTTTCAAATTTTTTTGAGCTAGCGAAATGTATGTTTTACTTCAACCTTATGTTGGCCTCAGATAAAGAACTTTTTGTTTAAGATGATCATTTTAGTTCTTTAATAGTTTTATAGATTTTGGGATGTGAATTGGGTTAATAAGCATTCACCAAAAAGTAGATTAAATTCCTTAACCATTTGGTAAGGGTTCGATCCCTGACAGATGCATATGGAAAAATATATTTCGAGAAAGGTCAACCTCTTAAATGAATCTCAGTTATCTTGAGTGATTAGTCTCCGCAGTTTACCTAATAAGATAGACTAGGAGGGTTTAATTTGTCTAGAAGTAAATTCAATTGTCAATGGCAACAAGGTTAAATTTTATTGTTGAGAAAAACTAACAGTTATTGTAATAATTGGATGCTAATGGAAGATATAACTGTAATTGCATGTCTTATATTTCAGATTTTCATTTGTGTTGCATGTCTTATGTTGAGGAAAGGTAGTTATATTAAGGAGATGGTCAGCAAGGGGAGGCATTCAGTATTATTCGGTTAGAAACCTTATAGTTTTGGCAGAGATGAAAAGTCTCTTCTCTGAGGAGCTTTTGTTCTATGGTTTAGAGGTTTACCTTCTGTAATACATTTATTTTCAATCAATAATATAGTTTTCTGTGTCTCTTGAGTTCGCGTTCCTATCACAAACTGTTCTTTAGGGGATTTGAATTTGAACATAGTCCCTTGGGATTACACGATTAGACAGTCACGGTTACACTAGCACCTTGGGATAAACCCATTCAAACTTTTCAAAAGAAAATATATTAGTAATTCAACATATGCTAATTCAAAACTCATTGGCTTGAACTTTTTTTATCGTATTATATTTATATGTCATTTGTATTCTCATATGGAATGTAAAATCTTTTAGGATAAGCTGCAAGTGCAACTTGTTGCTCCTCTATTTAATCTGTCTTTTTTTTAAGTGACTACTGTATTTTGATTCTCTTAAAATTTGGGTTGAATCTAACATAACCCTACGAAATCGGTTTATAGTCTGATAGGTGCCTCCTATCTATACAGTCGTTTTTAGGCCTTATCTAATCTAATGTGGGACTCATAACACACATCCCTCACTCCCAAGAGTGGACATCTGGGTAGCCTGATAGTGGGTGGTCCAACGAAATTTGGATAGACTTTGATTTCATCTTGGAATTTGGGTTAAACCTAACTCAACCCTACAAAATCGACTTTTAAGGTATTATATACTAATTTTTAGACTTTATTTCATCCAATGTGAGAGAGACTCTTAACAGAATTCCATCATCATTTGGTGCTTACTCATGTGACCAGGCTATATAAGATGGTTTCATCACTTCTAAACATGTTCTATTACATTATTCACCGCACATAACTGCATTGATACTCAACCTAGTTGGAAAAGGCTTTAGTTGTTATTGTATGAACGCGTTGATAATAGTTGCTGGCATTATAGTTGCATGCAAATGCAGCAAAACTCTTGAACTTGTGCCATATTCTCGATTAATAGGTTTTGAGGATAACACCTGAAGTAACATAATAGATCCATGCATATTGAATACTCTTTGAAGGAGCTCAAGCTTATATTGTTTTGGCTTAAATATAGTTTCGGTTCCGCTATTTTGCTCCATTCATGATTTTGGTCTCCTAATTTTCAAAATGTCTCATATCTTCCCCACTTACGCATCCGGGGTTGAATTTTTATTATGTGACTAGTGAGATGTTTAGTGGCAATTGGACATGAAAATGAGTTGTTCAGTGAGATTCCATATAAATAGTGTTTGGCATCAAATTTGGCTACTTATATGATATAGATCAATTGCTTTTCTAACAACTTCACTGTTTTTCTTTTTTGTAATCATGTTATTGGTGCAAAGTATCCTCTGGTTTTTTCGATGACTAATTTTGGCTTGGGAATCTGGCAAATTACCTTTGGTGGGATCTCCCCTCCCAACTACGTTTTTTTCATTCACAAGGCTTGAACCTGAGACCTTGCTTAAAGGATCCGAGTCCAATTTCACTCTGACCAACATAATGTTGGTTTAGAACTCCACATTTGTAATTGCATTACACTTTTATGCATATACTCCTTTGAAGTTCTAACAGATGCAGTTAAGGAACTTTTTGAAAGGTCATAAAGCATTAAAAACCTTGAAATTTGAAACTAAATATACCAAACTGGTTTATCTGCATTTAATGTAGTTTGATCATTGAAAATGTGCTCAACTTCATAACTAGACAGAAATAAAAACAAAGGGTAGAAGTACTGTCATCAACCAACAACTAGGGCTGCTTGCATTGAAATTTTACTCAAGCAAGAATCGCTTGTAGTATTTGAAGAGAGTTTACAAAAACAACTTATGACATGTCTATAAGTTGTTTTTAGCTTATTTCTATAAGCTCTTTAGGATAACTTATGAAAATAGTATGACTTTATTTTATTTGTTATAGAAATTATAGATATTGCTTATAAATAAGCACTTATATTATAAGTGCTTATGCTACAAGAGCTTAATTAAGCTGTTTTTCCGAACATTCTTTAACTCGTTGATTTACTTTCCTTCATAATGACCAATTATTTTTCATACTGACTTTTTACACTAACAAGCTTTGCTTTTTTTATGTTCATTTTTTAATTTTTCATCGATTAATAGTATGGTTATTAATTTGAGGATTTGAAAGCTCAGAAGTAACCTTCAATAAATTTGTGCAGCTTGCAGTTGAGTACGAGGAAAATGCGATGATTGTTAAGGTTGATACAGATGACGAGTATGAATTCGCACGCGACATGCAGGTAATAAGCTTGTTTTGTTTACAATGCATACATTTACAATTACAAATACTCAATAGAGAACCATCAAAAATCATGTAACCTTTTATTACAATGACTTGAAAAAAATTGAAGTGAATGTAACCACATTCGCGGGTTACACAAATACTGAGTACAACACTAACGATGACATGTGTTAGAGACTAAACGCATCTTCAATTTGAAATATCGGTGCTACATAGGTAATTGTTGGTGTTTCAAGTGTGAATAGCTTATTTTATTTGCAATGCATACATTTACTAATACTCAAAAGAGATCCATAAAAAAATCATGTAAACTTTATTACATTCGCTTGTGAACTTGCATGGTTATCCCAAAACATATCTTGGGGTCTAAGCAATTTCCATCTTAATCCTATTGTTTGTACATTTAGGTTTAAATATATTTTGTCACTGCAAATATATCCATTTTTGCTTTTAGTCCTTATAAAAATATTATTTTTAGTCATTTGAAATATATTACTTTTTTTTTTTAATAAATTCTTAATTAAATACATCAATCTTTCAACTACCACTTTTGCTTATATTTCATTCTACAGAGAGTAAAATTTATTTATTTTTTCTGAATTTTAATTACTCATAATAGTGAATATTGAATATTTTATACGATAAAATGTAAAAAATTAGTATAATGTTTATAAACAATAAAATTATATTTTTTTTAGAAACATGATTGTTAATTTATTGGTTTAGAAAGTAAATGTCCTAAAATACTTCAATTTATGAATGCAGAAGCTCCCATTAGTCACATTCAAGATAATGGGTCCGTTTGTTTAAGATTTTAAAAAAGTGATTTTTACTTTATATTTTTAAAAATGATTTTTATGAAAATTTACTTAAAAATAGAATAAGTTTTTTAGATTCATTTGTTACCAATTAAAAAAAGTAATTTTGACATTCAATAACTTAGATATTCATTATTAAATATTCTAACATGATAAAAATCACATTTTTTTAAAAAGGCATATTTCAAAAATGATTTTTATGAAGAGCTTCTCAAAATAGCTTTTCATTTTAATAATTTTTTGAAATTTCATTATCCAAAAAGAGTTGTAGAAAGTAGATGAAATACTTAAAATCATTTTAAGATAAACTATTTAAACCAATTTCTCATTTAAAACTTAATTTTAATTTTTTTTAATATTATAACAAAAAGATAAAATACTATAATAATAATTTTTAAATTTTTTTTAAACAAACGGACCCAATATCCATCTTAGCTTCTTTTGCTTACTAGAATTAGTATTTCATTGTATCAAAAAAGAAAAAAGAAATAGTATTTCATTCATTTTTGGTTGAACTTTCAAGTCTAGATTAGACCCCTTAATTAAAGGTACAATTAGTAGCAACAAACCTAAACACATGCAGAACATTGCATGAAAATGAGTCAAAATTTAGATATGACATCTTCTAAACAAAACTTGAACTTTTTTCATGTATTTCAGGTTAGAGGGTTGCCAACCCTTTTCTTTATTAGTCCTGATCCAAAAAAAGATGCTATTAGAACTGAAGGGCTTATACCAATACAAATGATGAGGGACATCATTGACAAAGAAATGTGAAACAGTTAAGGGTACTCATCATTTGTCATAGTTGGAGTTGCTAGATTTTGCAATATGATGTTTGGTATAATTGTAGCATATTTGTGGACATAATTTAAATGCTAACCAATTCATATGAATTTGAATTTTGAGGTTTATAAAATGTATGATAAATTATGTAATGTTTGAGGTCGACATATGTTGTAGTGTATCACATGTGATTGTCTAATAGAAAATAGAAAGACATTGTAACATTATTGTATGTGTATTCGATCCATCGAATATAAAATTTGTTATTGAAAGTGACAATCTTTGCGTCTAAAAGGTGAGTTTTTATTTAATTTTTTTTATAAAACTGCACAAGGTGTGCGTCTGGCATCCCAACTAGATTGGTACAGCAAATTAAGCTAAGTTGAAAAACAAGAAGCACAAAAAAAATAACTTGAGACGACATAAAAGAAATCCAAATAAGAAAAAAAAAATTCAATAAATAAAAAAAAAAAAGTAAATTCAGACGAAAGTAGTTACGGTTAATAAAAGATTGAACTAAATCCCGCCAAGAGGTGAGTTTAGTTAATATGTTTTGTTCAGAGTTTCAAATTAGATGTTGATGCGTTCTAAATAGTATCTATAGAAAGAGGGGTAACTTTCACTTCATAAACTGTTTCAATAGTTGAGTCAAACCTAAAATACAAATTTAAAATTATGTCAAAGTCTTAGATTTGTTGTGACTTGTAGATCCTTAGATTTTTTTTTTAAAATATAGTACTTAGAAATTTAGTTTGACTTGAAACTTATATTAAGATGACCTCGATAATGGATTTTTGTTAGGTATAAAATTCTAAATTTTTTTATATATTAAAATCCTAATTTTAATTAATAGCTTAAAATCTCTCCTCTAATTATGTCATCTTTCCACTATTAGGTACTTGGTGCAATTGAAAGTGACAAAGTATGGTTCTAACATCCTAGCAGAATATAAAATAAAATAAAAACACAAGACATGATAAAAGGTTTCCCCCAAAAAGGAAACTAACGGGTAATTTCTTTCAAGTATTATTCACTAGTTGTCGGATTTGAAAGACACACAAAGGAAACTTCATTGTAACATAGGCATGGGAGGGTCAAGCAGCCCCCACTATAAAAATATGTCTTCCTATTCAAAGCTTGTGGGTTATTTAGTTCATATGCATTGTTATTTAGTTCATATGCATTGTCCCCTCATAGGTAGTTCATTTGATGAGTTAAGGGATGCAGAAGGAATTCTAAAAAAATGTTTTGGATTTAAATTCGGAAAAACTAATTTAAATATTTATTTATTAATATTTATCTAAAAAATTTGACTTTAATTATATAAATCATAATTATTAAATTATTAAAAATATTTAATTTTAATTATATCTATTTTAAAAATTATACAAATAGTTTAGCTGTGATATACTATCAATATAACACTATTTACATCGAAATGTATTAAAATTGAAAATTATAAAGTCTATGCAAAATTGCAAATATAACCAACCACAACAAATGGGAAATAAAGTTCTAACTTAACTATTTGAAAGCATGTCAATTTTGTAAGAAAAATTAGATGTATTGGCTAAGTTTGACAAAAACAAAGTTAATTGGGTGTCATCAATTACTATTAAATTATCAGAAAATGATGCTATTGCTACTCCTCCAATTGAGATTAACCTCATAACTATTTGGATAGCGTTCATTAACAAGATTAGGTAGGTAAATAAACATCATTGTTCTTATTTTCTTTAACAAAAAAAGTGATGCATATATGATTGCATTTATCTAGCTCCACTTTTCCCAATTTCTCTCCTACCCTTTATTTTGCTATTTTCCAAATATTTGGAAGTTGTCACAATATCATTTTTTTCCGATTATTAATGTTTTAAACTTAGTTGCTGCCCAATCCTAAATAATGTCTTTATCAAGAATTTTGAAATAATGAAATTCTTCATTTTATTATAATTTTTTATTTATTTACGTCAAATAGTTTAGTGACTAGACTTACACACCTTAAAAAAAAAAGTGAAGAATTTCAAATTCGATCATAAGTCTATACATTTTAATGTCGTTACAGCTATCAACTGAATTGTATTAATTACACTCATCTTAATTGTAAATTATTATGACAACTTCAATTATTCTTATATTATGTATCCACATTTAAACAACGTTGATTAATTTCTACAATTAAGTTTGTTGATATATTTTTCATTTTTAATTGGTAATAAGACAAGTCTTGATTTTGACACAAATCTTTTGAGTCAATTATGGTGATTAGACAAATTCCATTCCGGTGTGATGATTCTAAAAAGATAATTATTTTTTAGGAGTCTAATCTAAGATTTGAACATCTACTATTATAAACAAAATTCATCTTGCATTACAATTGCTTGTCATACAACAAATTCTGTATATCTTTTTTTATTTATCCTCAAAATGTTTTTTTTTCCTGTATTTGACTCTTTCAAATTACTTTACCTTTCTCCCTTTTGAGAAAAATAAAAAACTTTACCTTCCGCTCTTCAAACTAAATTTTATATTGTCTTGAAACCTAAAAAATATTACGCCTTGTTTACCGTATGATTTTTGTGTTTTTATTTTTGTTAAAATGTATATTTTTTGACAAGAGATTTTTGAAATGAACTATAATTACATAAAGAAAATATAATATTAGTTAATAAAAATATATTCTTAAAATAATTTTCTTTTAATATTTTTATTATTTCTAGAAAATAAACAATAGTTTCACTTAATCTCTTATTTCTTTATTAATAAATAAAATTAATACAAATTTAAAAAAATAAAAATAGAAAATATTTTTGAACGAATTCCTTGATTTTTACTAAAATCTATTATAAACGTTGTTCATGTACACAGGTCAAACTTAAAATCTATCTTGAGAAAATCAATTTCTTCGGTAGTTTCACTGACGTGTTTTCCTTTCTTATCATTAACATAAAATTTAGAGGAAATTGTATTCACCTTCATTGAGTTCTTTTAAGTGGCACTTAAGTCCTCTAGTTTTGAAACGCTAAAAATACGGTTTCAAATTTTTTTTTGTCACACTTACATTTATTTATGTCATTTACTATATGACATAATTAGAGTTTTCGCTTTAATTTGTAGAGATACGATCATACATTTAATTTTTACAGTTTTAAAATGTATGATTATATTCTTAGTAGTAAAACTAAAGTGTGCATTTTAATATCTTTTTTATAAACGATAAATAGAGTTGCAAGTGTCACGGAAAAAAAACAAAAAAAACTGTTATTCACATTTTCTAGTGAGTAAGAGAGAATGTCTACGAGTAGGCAAGGTTGTTAGACTCACAAGTCTACGTAGACTCATGAAGGGTCAGTAGACTCGACTCGTAAACTCCTAAGAGTCTATGGATAAAAAAATGACATTAAAAACTCTATAAATATATACATAATGGAACACCAACGACCATTGAAATAATTCAACATTTCAATTTCAAACTCTATAATAAAGTTGTTCCCAAAAAAATCCATATTAAAGTTGTCCCAAAAAATATACACAACAAAGAACAACTAGCACAACGAAAATAACACATCACAAACAAGAAAATATATGAGACAGAAAAGAGGAACACATACCAGTGCAGAACGAGATAGATGTGTTGAAAGACAAACGCAAAAGCATAATACAAGCGACGCATGAGAAGAACACTGAACGCATAACGTGAGTAATAGAACATGAGAAGAATTCATAATTCGAGTGAGGTGAAAAAACACTGAACGCATACTAATGAGACGGAGGGAAAGTGAGAAACCACTAAGTTTGATCACGTTCTTTTAGGGTTAAGGGAAACGAAGAGATAAGACAAAGAAATAAGGATTCATGACCCTTGGAATTCAAGGAAACGGTGAAACCCATTAAGTTTTGGGTTTTTTTTATTTTTTAAATTTTCAGCAAACTTATGGACTTGCCATGGACCCGTGATTTTATCTGACTTTGTCTGAGTCTACACGAGTCTACAAATAAAATGATTCTATGAGCGAGTCAACTCATTTTGGAGAGGTGGACTCCTAAACTCAATCGAGTGTACGAGTTTGACAACCATTTGAGTAGCGATGAAAAAAATAGTACCCGTGGATATATACAGATAAAATTTGCGATTGGTACAAGGTGGGTAGTTTAACGAGTACTCGAGAATAAAATAAACGAATATTTTAATTATATGTTAGTTAATAGATACATAGTCGGATGTAATGGTATTCATACTTGATAGTAAATTAGTAAAATTGACATGTTATAATACTTTTATGTGTTAATATATTAATACGTTTTATGATGTAATTTTATGATATATTTATTTATATATCAATGAACTAAAGTTTTTATGTGTTTGATATATTTTGGTGTTGACACAATAGAGGGAAAAGTTTTATATAATTGCAACAACAAACAATTTGTACCTAAATAATCTTGTATTTAAAAGATAATACTATAGATATCTACTAATATCTATGAGTACTTAAAAATCATTTAAATATCCTTTAAACAAATAGACTTAAATATAGATATGATACAAATATTATTTTTATGAAACAGATAAAATGATTGATAAATACTATCAGTACTCGTGAATACTTATTGACATCATTGCTTACAAATGCTAGACCATGAGAAAGGTGACAAGAGGGAATTAGTATTGGCTAAAAGTCCCAAATATGCAAAATCTTGGAAATCAACCCAACATACCTGACTTGATTGATTGCAAACAAGGAGAAATACGATGAACTCCTCAATTCTTAAGATTAAAAGGTGAATATCAAACCAACAACTCATTGGGTCTAGTAAAATCAGATATACTCTTTCAAGAGTAACTATAACTTGAATCATGTAAAATTGAGGATTTTTTATAGGTATATCCTATTTTTGATTTTTTATTTCCAAAATGCCACACTGAAAAATATATACTAGAATGTCCTCTTTTTTTTTTTTTAAAGTAGGAGGTCGCTTCCTCAGGGAACGACCAGCTGAAGGAAAATTTTTCAACATGCAATAGGAGGTCGCTTCCCCAGAGAACGACCTCTAACTGACGTTTTTTTTTTTTTAACATTTGTTGTTATTAATTTTATTATTTAAAAAATAAAAATATTAATAATAAATAAAAATAAAATACCTTAATAAATTATAAATAAATTTTATATTTTAATTATTATTATTATTATAATAAATAATAATTATAATTATAATTAAAAATTATTATAATTAAAATTATTATAATTAAAATTATTATAATTAAATTAATTATAAATTAAAAAAATACATTAAAATAAAAAAAATACATAAAAATTGTTGCAAAAAAATAATAATAACAATTAAATAAAAAGAATTTTATATTAATAACCATGAGATTGAAACGAAATACATTAAATTAACGATAAAAATACATCATGTTTGAGAAGAAAAAAAACATCAAATTTATATCAATTATGTCCACCTAAATGACCCCCAGTCCCACATCTAGGATAAAAAATAAAATATTTAAAAAGTTCAAATAAATGTGAATGAATATATTACTTTCTCAACTCTCATGTGATCAATTGTTTTTCGGTATCCTTCCACGTCGTTATGAGCTAGACGAGTTCGACGACATCCTAAATGTGGGACTGGGGGTCATTTAGGTGGACATAATTGATATAAATTTGATATTTTTTTTTCTTTCTCAAACATGATGTATTTTTATCGTTAATTTAATGTATTTCGTTTCAATCTCATGGTTATTAATATAAATTTCTTTTTATTTAATTGTTATTATTTTTTTTTTGCAACAATTTTTATGTATTTTTTTTTTATTTTAATGTATTTTTTTTAATTTATAATATAATTTAATCATTTTAATTATAAAAATTTTAATTATAATAATTTTTAATTATAATTATAATTATAGTTATTATTTATTATAATAATAATAATTAAAATATAAAATTTATTTATAATTTATTAAGGTATTTTATTTTTATTTATTATTAATATTTTTATTTTTTAAATAATAAAATTAATAACAACAAATGTTAAAAAAAAAAAAAAGTGAGTTAGAGGTCGTTCCCCCTGGGGAAGCGACCTCCTACTTAAAAAAAAAAGAGGGTATTCTGATATATATTTTTCAAAGTGTGGCATTTTGGAAATAAAAAATAAAAAATAGGATATACCTATCAAAAATCCTAAAATTGAAAGATGTGTCTATATTTAATATCTGATAATATTTTAAATAAAATTACTTGCTGTTAAAAAATATGTGAGAAAAAAAGTGAATATGAAAATAATACGATTATATAATAATATTTGAATCTAAAAATATTTTATTATAAATTGGTAGTTTAAGGTTATTATTGACTTGAAATCACTAATTTCTCTCTTTTTTTTTGTCATTATTTAAATAAATAATTCTTATATATATTTAGTTTTTTTTTAATTTCGTCGTCCAGGTGAAACGTTGCTTTATTTGTCGTCTTAGTGCGCCGTATTAATTTTTCGTCTCGTTGCAGTGTTTATTTGATTCAAATCCGTCATTTAACTTTGATCAAGTGCATATACAGTGTGACTTTTGATTCATCAATATTGCTGTTTCAGACGCATGTTATTCCAAACACCTCAATTTTATCATATTTGTAGGCTTTGCTATATTTGTAGGCATTTTTTTTGTTCTAGGCTATTAACCTATATACTCTGAGTTAGTTCACATATTCATTCTTTTTTTTTTTTAGCGACTTTAAATTATATTGATTTCGATTGATATTATATTTACTAATTTGAATAAATGAGTATCATTTTTAGTAAAAAAATAACTGATTATTTTTTTACAAGGTTAAAAGCCACAATATAAGTCAAAGTTCTATATAAAAATTAATTTGGTTTAATTAAAATTTTGGCCTTTTATTTTATTTTATTCACAATTTTATTTTTTCATTTTCTAAGTCTACAATTTTAACCTCTCAACTTTTAAAATGAATAACTTTTTTCTGTCTATACAACTTTTAAACTAAATTTTGAATACTTATGAAAAAAACACTGTTCATGACAATAATGTCTAACTGTATTCTTATTTAACAAAAATATCCATTTGATCAATATAACATTATTAAATTATATGGAAAATATGCAACTAAATTTGAGGTAAAATAGTGTTTAGGTCGGTTATCACAATAATTCATTTCCACGTCATGAACTTGGTTGTCAAGTAAATATATCTCACTTATCAAATAATCAAATATCACTAATATTTTTAAAATTAAGAGACCAAAATTCATAGGTTATTAAATGAAGAGAACAAATTTATAAATAAGATAAAATAGAAGTAAAATTGTATTTAAATAGTCTGATAAATACAACTAAATTATTAACGGTAAAGATATCGATATATATAGTGGGTGTGAGTTTGAAAATGAGATTCTTTAATATTTATCTATATTTAAAGTGTGTGAGTCTAGTTAATAAACTATTTGACAAAAAGAAATTACATTTAAACCAAAATTTAATTTATAAAATAGATTAAAATTTAATATTTAAAAAATAATATTTTTGTGTGAAATATTTTAGTGACTAGACTCACATGTTTAACTGCGGAGAATTTCAAGTTCGAACTAAAAATGTTACATATTAATATTTTGTAACTATCAATTGAAATATTATATTATCAAAACACATTTAAAGAATAATGATAACAGAGAAAAACAAATAGATTTCAAAAAATTAAATAATTGGGTTAAGTAGTTAATGAATTTCAGTTAAGAACGAATCGTGTAAAAGAATCTGAATTCAAAAATTGTGACTGAAACAATTTTTGACCAGACTTTATTTATCTTTCTGTCAAATTCTAAATTACTAAGTCTCATTTCTCTTGAAAAGTAGAGAATTAAATAAAAATTATAATTTCAAAATAAAAAACAGATAAAAGTATAGTTTAAACTTTGCTTACAAGTATAATTTAGATATTTATCAATGTACCGGCACCCAGTCGGCAGTAGCAGGAATATTTAAATTCATTCTCAAGAAGTAAACGTGTAATCCAAAATTGCAATTACAAAAATAATAATGTGTAATAATCTTCTACGTCGCCAAGTACAATGAATATTTCCTTTCTAATTTTCCTTTTTATATTTTCTGTTTTACAATTTTCTTTCGAGAAAATGAGAAAACTTCTAACATGGGTTATAAAATAGAACTACATTAATTTGAAAAATATTTAAAATTGTAATGATTACAGACGTCGTTTTTTAAAAGTAAACATTAAAAGTTAACTTCACTTCTATGATTGAGATATTGACTTAAATAATGTCAATTTGATAAAAATAAGAGAAAATTAATATATTCGTCTTGAATCGACATCAACCAGTTCACCGCCTTATCCATAAAGACAAGAAGGGTCATTAATTATTATTTCTAACAAGTATCGTCATTAGAATTTTAATGATTTTAAAAAATTAGTCTACGATAAATCACTTATGCAGGTTGTCTACCGTAGAACTCACCTTTCATATGAACAATATAAATAAAATTAAAAATAAAAATAAAATTGAAAAGAAAAAAAAAGGAACTAAACTGAATCAATCTTCCAAACAAAGAAATCAATATAAAAACCCATTTGAACATTCAAGAAACTTAAAATGTAGCACATATCCACCTCTGAAGTTTCTCAATTCCCTATATGTTTATTATGGTTGGTGACTCTATTATGTGTTATGTGTACTTGGACTGATCTCCATCCTTAGACGATAAGCAGGGGCGGATCTTCTTGGGGACATAGGGTGGTCACGGGTCGATAAAGGAGTATATGTTCTTGAAGTTGACCTCAAAGTCAAAAATATTACACACATTTTCTGATAGGGACTTACACTTGATTGGTGGTTTAGACGACATATACTGCTGGCAAAATATTCCTTTGGGTATCACGAATAGGAGTGTAGAGTTTCATGTTCCAGTGACGCATATTTTGGAGAACTGGAGAGCAAGTTGGATTGGTGATAAAGTCATTTCGATAATAGGGCACCCAATGCCTACATTGTTATTTGGATCTCCATGGAGTGCAAAGACGTCCGTTCACCCTACTGCTCATAGGCAAAGAGATGTTAGGGATGAGGACGAGGTAGAACCCTCAATACTTGTGGTAGCATCTCCTCATAGAGATGTATTAGTTATGGTGGTTGTTCCTATTTCTATTCCAACTCCTACCCTTGTTCCTGTAGTTGTTCCTATTACTCTAATGTGTCTATGAAGACTCTAATGGGTGAAACTCTTGTTACCGGAGAAGTTGGAGAGACAAAGTTTCATCCAAGTTTTAGTGACATTTAAGAAGGCTTGAATTGCAACTGTTATGATCTTCCAACCCAGTGATTCCTATTGTAGATTTGACTAGTAGCGAGGATGTAGGCTTGGTCCTTGTTGTTTTTAGCTTGTGATCAATTTAGGTTAAGTTGGATGTTGGAGTCTTGGCTTTTGAGCATTGATATTTTATTGGACTTGTTGTATTTTGCGTATGTATATTCAAATGATACTTTAGTGTTTTGTGATACACTAATGATTTGTACATGATATTTGGTGACAATATATTTTAGGGGTAATACTGTTGGAGTAGTCCTCTATGCATGTGTCTCTCAAGAGTACCGCAAACATATGAATGTCCAATGGGGGTGACTCATAACCTTGGCGTATTTTTGTTGTAGTCCCGAACTCACTTATTTTGAAAACTTACTTTGTCTAGGTGAAAACTCACGTATGTGTTGGAGTTCCATTGTTGCTATCGAGTCACATGTAGTATTTGAAAAATGTTGTAATTATACTCTGGATGATACTTTGTAAAAGGGTTTTAAAAAGAAAAAAAAAATACACATATTTTATTAATGGAAAATGAGTAATATATTAATATATAGGTTTATTTTTTGTTTTTTGAATATAAAATTTCACTAGTAATGCTCCAAAAATTGAGGTGATACACCCACATTTGATATTTCTATTTTATTTTTGAATTCACGATTTTATTCCACCTATTTCTAAATACATGATTTTAATCTTCAACTTTTTGAAATGATTGACTTAGGTATACATTTTGAGATTGAATTTTAATGATATTGCAAATGAAATACTTATGGGAAAACTCTTTGTGTGATATCATATTGTCTAAGTGGATTTTTACTTAAGAAATAATATCTATTTGATCAAAATAACATTAATTGATATCATAAATGCAAACAAATAGGAGGTAAAACACTTTTAAGGTGGATTATCACTTAATAATTCATTTCAATGTCATGAATTTAGTTTTTTTTTTTTTTTATCTCATGTCATGAATTTAATTGTCACATAAATATCTCATATATTAAATAATATAAAGTCAGCCTTAAATATATAATTAGGAAAAATGCCAATTATCTTGTCATGTTGGGTAAACAATGATGAAAACTTACTACCAACTCTCACTCCCTACTCACTAAAGTCCTCTGAGCTAAATATTACCCTTAGAATGATTTATAGGAATCAAGTCTAGGTCATAACACAAGTTACACATGGAAGAGTATATGAAGTACAACACCTTTTCTTTCCCTTTGCAATTGGTGGAAAATTGGTTCATGTAGTAAGTAACGTACATGTCTAGTCCAAGTCTTGGATTCGTACAAGAACTCAGAGGAAGCCATCTATCATATCTCATTCCCACCTCCATCACCTCATGGTCTCTCATCTTATTGTTCACAACTCGGGTGATTGGAATGAACCTCTTGTGAGAGTTGTCTTTAACGATGGTGATGTTGTAGCCATATTGTGAATCCCATTACATCTCGACCACCAACCCACTATATTGTTTGGAAGGCTTTTTTGGATGGTTTGTATACTGTTAAATCAACATATAAACTCTGTATGAATGTTGTTTGTGACAAACATTCTCACCCAGTTGAAGGTAATTAGAAGTTCCTTTGGGATCTGCAAGTTCCACCCAAAGTACGAAATTTATGTTGGTATGCATGGAGGAATAGTTCACGTTCACCCAAAGTGCGACATTAGTCATCATGGTTCCACCCATAGAGGAACCATGTTTTTAAATGCACTAATGTCATTGTTGGGTTCATGTTCACGTCCAACCATGCTACAGTTTATAGTTCCTCTTTTGTTCTATGGACTTAAATACTATTCCTAGTTATTTAATGTCAACCATTTGTCAAAGCATCTTGACTTAATCCATATTAAACACGCAAATGCGTTTTTTACTTTTCCAAGTTGAAAAACTAGCAATACATCTAAGGTGATAAGATCCATATTTAAAGAAAACAGAAAATCAACTTGAATAAATAATGCAAACATGCTATAAACATATTAAACCACAAACATCATTTATTACTTCATAAACTCTTAACTTGAAGAAGTTTACGTCATAATGAGTTTTTGTTCAAACATGTAAATAACATAAAATAGTGAAGGTAACATTGTAGCTTAAGTAATTACAGAGATGAGGAATCAAAGATGAAAACACAAGCTTTATGCAGCAACTATGACAACTCCTCCTTCAACTTGGTTGCAAGTTTCCTTCTTTGAGCAAAAATTCTTCATACAAAAGCTTCAATGATGGATGATGGTAGCAAAATAGAAATGAAGGCTAGAGTTCTAAATTTTAGGTCTGATTCACTCTACCCTTCATTCAACGCTTGTCTCCCTTTTATTGGACAGTTGGTTTTCTCTTTCATCCTTGTACCTCCATTTTTATTCTTTAGCTCACAACATATCTTTTTGGCCCAATAAAGCAAAAGTGGTCCAATTGTTCTTCCTTTTAGAACCTCCTAATACTGAGAGTATCTCTGGACCTTTGAATAAATACTGGATGTATTTGAGACCCACACAATTTGCCTGCTTTGCTGCTCACAAGTTTGGGCATCCTGCTACAACAACTTCCTGTAGCATTTTGAATTTGGGACACTTCTTCAAATCTTTTACCTAGAAAATCACACATCAAATATCAATTTTTTTAAAAGAGAAAATAAATGACATAAAAACTAAAATAACATAAATCCTAAATTTAAAGCTAAAATTCTAATCACTTTTACTTAAAAGACAAACAAATTATTATTAAAATTTGGTAGATATCTCTTATTTCTAAGAGTTATCACTTGCAATTCAACAATACATGTGGATCCACTTATCGCGTTCTACCATTGACTTTTAGCCCTAGGTCGATTATAATTCCATCATCAATTGGACCAAGTCGACTCCTAGTGTAATCAAATGTAACTTAGACTTTGCTACGTTCGTGGGCCCAAATAAGATTGATTTTGGAATCTGTTTTCACAATAACTCATGAGCTTTTATCTTTGACTACACTTCTTGGACAAGTTCTCACTTTCATGTAGTTGAAGGTGAAACATATGCCTTCTTTAAGGATATCAATTTGCATATGTAAGTAGAGATTCTCGTAGGGTACTTCCCCATAGGCGGAGAATTTTTTCCCATAGGGATGAAGGACAACGTCTCTCCGAGGATAGTATGGAGATAGAGACGGGAATGATATCTGTCACCCCTGTGGGAAACCCGTCTCCAAACAAATTACCTAAATATTTTATATGTTATATTTATTTATCTTTTCACACAATATGTGTATAAATTATTTTCATATGCAATGTTTTTTGTTTCAAGACTCACAATAATGTCTTAATATTACATTTTGTTTTATGGTTGAATTTCAATTTTTTTACTCTAACTTTGATTGAAATAATAGGATTTTGTTTATTCTTTTTATGTTGATGGGATCCGACCGTGGGGACTTGCAAGAACGGAAAGAGGTTAAAAAACTCTTCGAATCGAAGAATGAAGACAAAGGTGGAGAATAAATTGCTCTCTAGTTATCGAAAAATGAAGACAAAGGTGGAGAATAAAGAGCGGGAGAGTAATCCTTGCACCCACCCTATTGCTCTCTAGTTATCACACAATTTGGGTTTCAAAATGGTAGATTTTGAAACAAATTGTCAACTTGTTGTGTATGCCCACACTAATCCTTGCATTATGCAATCTAAATTTGCCACCATAGTTGACGAGTGTCTTGCCCTATTTTTCTCTCATAGAATCTTTTAAATTGTCTTTTGTATGTAGGCAACTCTATATAGGGTTGTTTACTTAATTTATGATTTTGGTACCTTCATTTTTTTTAGTAAAACGGAATTCAATTCATTTCATTGTTAAGTAAAATAGGGAAAATAAAATTATATTTAAACAACAATATAATAACTAAAATTAAAATTATAAAATAATAAAACAGATAAAAGTGTAATTTAGACTTCTTTTACAAGTATACTTTCAATATGTCTCTTTATTAATATTGGCACCGGGTCGGCAGTAGAAGCCTAGCAGGAATATAAAAATCAGAAAAATTAGTCAAAAATTATTCTGAATTAATTCTCAAAAAGTAAACGTCTAATCCTAAATCGCAAATACAAAAATAGTGTAACAATAATCTTCTATGCCGCCAAATACAATGAATCTTTCCTTTCTATTTTCTTTTTTATTTATCATTTTACAATTTCCTTTCATATCAACAACGTACCTAAAAATTAAATTTAAAATTAAAATTAGAAAAAAAAATGAAAAAAAAAACTGAAACCGATCGGAACATCGAAGAAACTCAAAATGTAGCACAGATCCACAACCGAAACTTCTCGATTCCCTATGTTGAGTAAACGACGCCGTTTCCAACGTTTTCCGAAGGCGAGAACGCGAGAAACACGAGCGCCGCCATAATCCCGACGGGAAAGAAAAGAAGCACCAAAGGCGGCGGAGGAAGCGGCGGAAGCATCAACGGAAGAACAACCATCGACGCCGCAATCGCAATCAGAATCAAAACGGAACCTAAGCTGAAACAACGCACCATACTCTTTCTAATTTTTGATTAACCGTCGTTATCCTCACGATCATGTTCCGCCGTCGGCGATTAATTTTGTGGTTACGCCGAGGGCAAAATCGTAATTTCGAGTTGTTCCGTTTGTGTAGCGTTCGGGTTTTGGAATAAAATTGAAGGGAAAAGTGAAAAGGGTGAAGAAGTTGGGTTAGTATTTATAAGGGTTTGTGGCGCGTGTGATTCATTGCATTGGGTCTAAATCAATTTTCAATGAACACAAGTGGTGTGGGACCCACGGTTATTATGATTTTTTAATATTATAATTTTTTTAAATTAGGAGTTTAATTGTTAAGTAATGTAAAAATCTTGTGTACAGTGTGTGCTGGTCCTGCTATGAATCTACAGAATCCGAACAGAAGATCCCAATATATACACTCTTTGATACGATTTGTGATATTTTTCTTTAAAGTAAATCTTGTGGTCCGAACATTAAATGTATATGTATAGTGTTTTGGATATAAATAAGAAATATGTTCTTAAACATTAATAAAAATTAAAATTAATTGTTATTATTTATTAGATACAATTGTCTCTTTTTTTGCGTGAATTTAAAGATACATATATTAGATTTGTTAACTATTTTATGATGAAAATAATAAGACGAGATGATAGAATTAAAGATTATTATTAACGTTACAGTAAAATTAGTTTACTTCGATCGTGGTTCAATTTCTCTTTTTTAAATGATGTTTGGTTGTATAAAATGTTATTTAGAATTGTTTGGAGAAATACTTATTTGAGTTCTAAATAAAAAATATTTGAGTACAGACATGCATAAAAAATAAATAAATGATATGTCAATTATTTCTCTTTTAATTTTTTATTTGTTTGTGAGTCTAAACATTTTTAATATGAGGTTTTGCTCATGTTAGACAATTAATTTTTCTCATTTGTGATGACTTTACTATTAATTAATACATAAAAGTTGTTTAAAAATCTAAAGTAAAAATTTAAAGAAACTTTGTAACTTTTAATAAAAGTCATAACTTTTACTTATAAACGAAATAAAAAAATTTATCAAAATCTTCTCGTATAATTAAAATTTTTAACTCAATTATAAATAAAATTAATCAATTGTAAATATATTAAGAATATTGATTAACTATATTTAATTTACTTGATGCAATAAAAAATAATTATCATTCCTAAACCATCCCTACTTTTATTTAATTTTGTTCAAGAATTTGTTATGTTTAAGAATATATGAATATTGATAATAATAACATTGAATAAAGTAAAATTAATTAAATTTTACTTACCAATTGTGACTATTTTTATTTATGTTTGAGTTTGGAAACAGCATCTTATACAGAAGAACTACAAATTTAACAAAAATTAAAATAAAAAAGAATGGCAAATTTAAAAGTAAATTCTTTAATATGTTAAAGTTTTTTTGGATACCAGTATTTAAAAAAAGTTAATTCAAAATAATTTAATATAAAAAATGATATGACAATATACAATTGAATATTGAATGAACGTCGGTTTTTGGTGGGTTCAAATATAAATTTGTCAATACGACTAAAATCGGTTGTGGCATATTTTAGTCCAATTTCGATCAATTATGTCATCGATTTGACTGAATTGCGATAAAAAGATTTAATAGACAATACATATGGGTTAGATTGAATTATCAACTCTTGATTGAGCTGTTTTCTATGAAGTTTTTGTCAATTTCAATTCATTTTTAAAGTAAAATAATTTGTCATACAATTTTTAGTTAGTTTCTAGTAAGTTGTTTTTCAAAATGATCTACAATACGAGCGAAAGAATTTTGAATAATTGAAAGACATCTAATAATGCGAATTATTAAAAAAAAACCAAGTATCTGAAATTATATCCTATATAACTCAAATTCGATTATACACGGCCAAATTTTCTAAACTCATATGAACCCACCAAATTCTAAATCAGGTGCCGAAATTCTTTGAGAATCAAATCCGACAAACAAAGACTCTTGATATCAAATAAGTGCCACTTGTTGTCTAAATAAAATCAAATAAGTGCCACTTGTGACTACAATTTTTTTGACACTCTGTTGCATGAAGCCTTTTTCCTTCAAAGTTAGTGTCTTTTGTCTTAGCTCCTCCTTCTCCTACTTTATGTAACTGCCCAAGAGATTGTTGCAACCAGCAAATCAATAAAATATAAGTAAATAAATGACATGTCTACTTAAAAATATCATGCATAATCCAATTGCATACTTAATTAACTATGTTTATACCTAATATATATAAAAAGGCACCTAATTAAACTCCACAACAATAGGAAGTACAGAAAAACTCAAAACTACAATACGTAATAAATATATCAAAAGTAGCTTAACATCAAAAGGAATCTCAATAATCTGATTATTAAAATGATTTGTCACTCATGTAGGCATTTCAATTGATAATACAATTCCAACAACTTCATAGATAGAGTCCCAAGAGTTCAAAAGAGTCCACATAATTAAACAATAATTAAGCACGAACTTCCACGTCCGATGGAGATTTCTCCCTCGACCTTAAATTCCATTTTACACAAATTTTGTGGGCATGGGTAGGTTAACATCGATTAGGATTTTTTAATTTATTTTTTTAATAGATAAATGTTAATAAATTAGTAGTTAAATTAATTTTCTTAAATTTAAATACAGGATTTCTTTCTTATAATTTGTGTAACATCTCTTAATTTACCAACTGAACTATCTACGCAAGATAGTTATTAAATGACAATTATTACATGACACAATTGTTAAACTAGACATTATAATATCAAATTATTGGGAAAAAAAAAGTAAAAAATAAAAGAGTAAAGAATCACTTTTTTTTTTTAACATCAAAATCAATTTAGTTTTTGAAAGTGTTGGACGCATGGTCTTAGCATTAATCAATTTTTTTACTCTCTCAATTAATTCTTCGTTAGTGTTCATATTCCTAAATAGTGAATGAGAATTACTTTTCCGTTTCTTGTAAAGACATGTCATAATTTTTGACACATGACACTCATATGTGACATCATTTAATGACCAGAGACAAAGTTGACACGAAGATTAAACTGCATTTTTTCAATTTCATTCCAATTGAAGAAACCCTAATCACTATAAATACCCTCCTACACACTTTTTCCCTCCTATGTATTGTAAGTCATTATCTCCAAACCAAATGAAACATCCACCATGGTGAACAATTAAAGTTAACTCATAATCCATACTAAAAATAGAAACACAAAAAATACATTCAGATTGACTCCAAAAAATAGAAGTTACACACTTAATTAGATAAAAACACTCGCATAACCAAAACAAACAAAGCCACAATGATGCAAATAAATACACTCACATAACAAAGAGTAAAGTGAATGACAATTATTTGACAAGTGTACTAAATCGTTAAGTAATAATAATGATAAATAAAATCGTCTCTATAGAAATTTTTATTAATTTAATTACACAACAAAGTTGTAAACACTTAACTGAGTAAAAAGTTTGATAAATGATTGTTTGAGTAGAACGAAATAAAATTTAACAAGATAGAAATTACGAGAAAAACGATTAGGGATTCGAATCACCTCATTCTCATTATGTAATTATTAACTCGCTATTTTTAACAATCTAACTTAATTGATTACGTCAAATTAACCAACTAAATTAAGACCATTTTCTTGACTCAAAATCCCTTTTTTTTTATAACAACAAACCCTAATTCCTTAGTGATCAGACTTGTTACTCAAAACATGTAAGAACGTTAATTTCTTATGATACATATTAATATGTTATATTCCTACAACAATATTAAAACATGAACATCTATTTTAGTTCTGATTATTACAACTTATTTCACAATAACGAAGTAATACCTAAGTTTAATTCTATATTGATTAGTTATAAAAAAACATTAAGAACAAAAATAGTTAAATATCAAATACTTTAGAATTGCACAAATAGTATATAAAAACCAAAATTACATAGAGTCAAGGAGGTTCATCTATTCCCAAATCAATGAGAAATTTAGTTCATGATTAAGAATAGACTAATAGTGGAGAAAATGAAATTACACATAAAAAAGGTGAAATGAATCTTCACTTTACATTCAATAATGTAATCTTCAAGTTTGTAACCTCAAAAATATGCATATATAATCTACAATGCCCTATAGGTCATAACCCTTGTAAAATATGAGTTTTTAGCTTAACTAGGGCCAAAAAATGTGTGTTAGTGCATTGCAAGTAAATCTGGGCACAATGCTCTCATTTGGGTAGAAAAAAAAGAAGCTTGAAAAGCACCTGGGGGCATGACTGGGTCCAATGCGCTACACCTAGTCACAATCCTCTGCTCTTAGGCGCAATGTTTTGCAGTGTCAAATAAACATTTTTGTTCTTCCAAAATTGAACTCCCTCTAATTTGACTTGCACTTTTCACCCTCATACAGTCCAAATTGGGTTTTGGTGTCTTCATGAAAGTTGTAACTATGAATGTTAACTTTTATTTGCAACTAATTTCACTCCATTTGTACGCCTACAACTCTATATATAATTAAAATATTGCACAGGTTGAAATATGGAGTCTATTTGGATAAATGTAAAATATTTGGCTTTAAAGACCATGATCCATGTGACCAAACACTCATAAGATCTTCTTTTGATAAAAAAAAAAAAACTCACGACAGGCTTTACCAAAAAAGATCAAATGGAAAGGAATATTTAGTTTTCAAATAGAAGACAACTTGAAATGCAATTCAACCAATTTTAAGGAATTTAACCCTTAAAATGAACCAAATGCCATAAAGATGATTCTTGCAAAACCCTAACCCTGCTTGATATTCTTCCTCGGGAATGTGAATCGGCAATCAATCCATTTTAATGCATGGTTTATGAAACTAAGATAAAGGAATCTCAATGGATTTTTGTAAAACTTGTGCAAAAGAAAGAGAGTAGACCTTATCACCAACCAAATTTGAACGCGATTGGTTCAACATAGATTGATCTTGCAGTGTATTATTCGCATAAGAAAATGCAGATCCATTGCCCACACAACCAATGCTCGTGTTATCATATCTTGTAAGTTCGTTGATAGTAGATGGACATTTGATGGGGAGTCAAGAGATAGTCTTTAAAAAAACAAATTAAAATAATTTTCAAGAGAGGAAAATCCCTTTTGTTAAGATCACTTAGAATTACAAGATTCATTGGAAGATAATGTGTTTACCTCTTCAAACGTCAATGTGATGATCAACAATGCCACAAAAGTGCAACAGTTCTACTCAATCCACGTGAAAGATCACCATTGGAGAGCATCGTGCTAGCTGACAGCTATATAAGGGTAGAGACACAATAATGTATATCTTCGTAACTAAATTAAGGAAGGCACAACAACTCACTCTTTTTATGTCCTTATCTTCCCTTTCACTTGGTCTTATTATGCCTCATATGTTACAAACCCAATTCACTGATTATTTAATTAAATATTCATTCTATGATTAATCTCTCTATGTGTTTGACACTATAAGTTTCCACTAAACTAGCAATAAATTAAAATATTAAATTAATATTAAATATTATAAACAATGAGTGATATCTAACAACATATAATTGATACTTAATTAATGGAAAACTTGATGATCCGAATTTAACCTTATCGTGACCATAATTTATTGTGTTGTAATTGTCTATTTGTCCAGATGTCTTATTGAATGCAAATTATAATGTGTTTCACTCTTGCAATGTCCAATTATCTATTTCTCATCTCATAGTAGATGCATAAATAGTAATGGGCTCAATATTACATATTGGTTCATTCTAGCATGTCCATGCATTTCCACAGTCTTACTATATCTCGAGACACAAGACATAACTCCTATTATGTAGGAGGGACATATTCTATCTACACCATTCACACCCCTTCACATGGTTTGTTGCATACTCAATAACCACCTTTATGATTGTGTTGCTACAAACAATGTTTGATGACCTTAAAATCTTCAACTCCCCATGTATGAATTGTAGTGATTTCAAGTCGAAGCACTACTCACTATGGTCGCATGAGAATCAATAATGACACTTACACAAAAATTATATAGCATTCTCATTGTGTGTCAATCTAATACAAATATTACTTATAATATTTAAACCTAAGCGAAAACTTGATATCTCATTTTCATCACGCGTCAGATATTGTCATCAGTCTACTCACATCATAGTTTGTATGCATTATTGTCGTCATAATTAACAATAATATTTTGACAATTGGTATTTTAAGAATATGATTCTTAACATTCAATACGATTTTAAGATCAAGTCACATTTAATTTTCTATTGAACAAATTATCTATGATAAAAATATTATTATATTACAGTTAATAACATAATAAATGATACTTTGTGTATATTTAAAAAAAATACATATATAATTTAAAGTGATAATGATAATAATTTATAAAAAATATATTGACAGTAGAGTTTATATCAAACATGTTTGATTATTAGTAGACACAATAGGATTTGGTTGTAGCGCCACACACCTAAATAGTAGAAAGTGCATCAAAATCGAAAGAACTGGAACACAGCAAAACATGACCGATTCCAGCATGTACTTCTTTGACAACGACACGACCATGCCAACAGCCATGAGGGACACGTGGTAAAACCTAGTTGAGAATTCTCCGTTTTCCTTGTCTGATTCTTTTTAGTTCTTGTTCGATCAACACCCAAACCAACCACTAAGTTTTGTAAAAAAGAATATGGGGAAATATGTTTAAATCTCTATAAAATTGTGGAACTCTTAAAGTTAGATCATATACAAAATAGTAAAATAAAAAAAACGAAAAACAATCAGGTTATATGATAAATTACTTTAATATATATTTATTCATGATTTCTTTAAAATTTTGATTTTTTAATTAACATTTATAATAAGATAAATTATTATTCTTTTTATTTCTTTTAAAAAATCATTCGTATAATTTAGAATCACTCTAAAAATATTTCCATCTAATCCACACTTTTTATAAAAAATAAGGTGTTTTTAGTACTTCTCTGTGAGAACTAAATAGCACGAATTTGTCATAAGCACCTATTTTTATAAAAGGTGGGATTAAAAATTGATAAAATGCAGTGATTAATATAAAAATAATATTTTAAAAGACATTTGTTCAGAAAAATCCAAATTTCAAAATAAATTAAAAAATAAAACCTTAAATGAATTTATAAAAAAAGACACTTCTATTTTATAAATCAATTTTGTAAGAATATAAATTAGATTCAATATATAAATTTAATTAGTATCAAAAATCAATTGAATTGAGTCACCCACAATTTATACACATGCATCAAATTTAATATTACTGAATATGACAAATTGTATTGAAAAAACTTAGAGCATCTCCCACGGGTGAACTCAATATGGGTTCATTAAATGGCGTCCACCGTGCCACATCATCTTCAAGCAACTCATTCATTTTTACTCCAACGGACATGAGTTCATTAAAACAAAACCATATTAGATCCCATAACTTTAATTTATACATTAATATTTTAATTATATTTAATTTTATTATAACTTAAAATATTAATTTAAATATTTCAATTAATATTATTATATATTATTTTAATTTAAATTTAAAATAAAATTGAACTTAAAATTTTTATAACAATAATAAAACCTAAATGTTAAAATACATGACATAAATAATTAAAAATGATAAAAGCAAATAATAATAGAGTAACGGTCATAAATTTATTATTATTAATAAAATAATAAAAAAGGTGACGGATATAAATTTATTATTATTAATAAATTAATAAAAAAGGTAACGGTAATATAAAAGTATTGTTCCTTCTTGAAAGTATCGGGATTACAGTTAGGTACAACTCCAATGGTGAATTCCCAAAAAACTCACTTTTACGTCACTCCACGTTGGCGGACGAACTTATTTTACTCCCGGTGGAGGAGTTGTTAAAATCCCCATTGATTAAAAGATAAGGTAAGCAAAACACTTTTTTAGCAAAAATATTTATTTTCAAAAGTTAGCATAAGTTTGTTATAATTTCTTGAAAAAAGAATGAGAATTTGAAGAAATTTTTTTTCAATACTATCTAAAAGAATAGTTGTATTTAATAGTTTATAAAAAAAATAATTTTTCATAATTTATTTTTTAAAATAGTGATTTTTATTATGAAAAAAAAAAACTCAATATAACTCCCTTTTTTTAAAAAAAAAATCTCTAAAAAATGATATAAAATAGTGAGAGAGGTGCCAGACAAAACTAAAATAAGAATGAAGACAAAATTATTTAATTACTTGTAACAACATAAATAAGTAAGAGGGGGCTACATGAAGGTAGATTATGTCCGTTAATATAATTTATTCTCCAAAGTAAATATATAATTACATCTCACAATATAATTCTAAAACAATATTGAGTCCATTTGTTACGATCTTTTTAGAAACTTAATTTTTATAATATTC
>JBBPBQ010000001.1:6443115-6491567 GCA_037974755.1 Cicer yamashitae | reverse complement strand
TATATCCTCCTTTACTGCACTGGTAGACAATGTAGAATATTTTTTTGCAAAAATAGTTTAATTATTAATTTGTTGTTTGAACATATATTTAATGTCGATAAAATCTTATGTATATATTTTTAAGTCTTAGTTCAATTAATAAATATCGATATTTTTAAGTTGAATATTTTATCTTAATTTAAACCTAAAACCTCGTAATTATATGTGATTTTACGTTCATATTTACCATAATTTTTATATAAAAAGATATTACTATACCTAGCTTTGGCTAAAAATGTTGTAACTAAATCACTTTGCAAGTAATTAGCTAGTTTCGGCTAATGTGATGAGTCATATGACTACATCCTCTTGCAATTTAATTACTCCATCTTCCAGTAGGAATGTCTTAAATTCAAAATAAAGACTCTCTTTTAGATTCAATGTATGTTAGAGTCAAAAACAAATTAGTACAAGTTTTTTTTTAGACAAACAAATTAGTACAAGTTGTACAACATTGTTACTGTGCAAAATTTGAATTTTATCATACGGTTCAATGCTCTTACCTATTTAATAATTACTGCTTTTCACCTACTTGCCTAAAAAGCAAAACTAGAAAAAGCAAGCTTGCAGAGCCTGTGCTTTTATGTTCAGTACTTCTATCTCAAATAGAAAATATTCTTGAAATAAAAAATGTAATTTTAAATATAGTGTACTTTTTATTTTGTTTGTATTTTAAAAATGGTGTTTGAGCTCACACACAAATAAAAATAATTAAAAGAGAAATGATTTAGTCTTATTATTTAATCTTTTTTTTTTAATTTTTTAATTTGTGTGAGGGTATCTAAATATTTTTAATTTAAGATTGTGCCCAAATAAGTGTGTCTCTTTAAAATTGTATTAGTTTTAGAAAATACAAAAATTAATGAAAAATAGAGTAATTCATATGGTGTTGAAATAATACAAGTGGTACTCAAAATGGTGAATTCCTCTTTCCAAATAAGTAAATGACAATTGCTATGACTTTTGTGAACTGCATCTAAAAATATCAGTAGTACTTTTTATCTGCTTCCTCAAATGCGTTCAATGTGTTCACATTTCACAATTTCATATTGATATTGGGTTTCTGAAAAATAAATAAATTTGATATAAATATTACTTCTATGAATTTGTTCTGTTTCAAAATTATTATTATTATTATTATTATTATTATTGTTTTCTCCATTTTATATTTTCTTTCATATTTTATTTAATTTCAACTTTATTCTCAAATCAATAAGTGTCACATTATTTTATTTTGATTATCTTAAATTAAAAGCATAAGAAACAATTTGTTTCTATATTTATCAACAAAATGATCAATGGAAATTATGTTCCTCCACCAAATAGACCTTGTATGAAAGTCTCTCCATGGAATAGAGCTTGTATGAGTATAACTCAAATCAACTCCTCAGATTTTGAAGATCCTTAACCCTCTAATCCTCCAAGATGCTTGGAAGGCATACGGTTAGGTTTTGATTAAATTTGAGAACTTGACAGAGTTCTAAATTGTTTAGAATCGTAAAGAAAGAGGAAATTCAATACTATATATATGGCTCTATTTTTTTTAATAACTCGCATCAGTTAAAAATACTTTAAGCGTGTATCTAATTCTTTTCTTTTATCTTTTACTCTTGTGTTAAAGTGCTCTGAGATGTAGTTCAAATATTTGCTTTGGAAAATGTAAGTCTACTGGAGGCTATGAAGTATTTTGATAGAAGTCTATATATTATAATAATTTTCACATAGTGTTATTCTCTAGTTGTTATTTGACAACGGACGTGAGTTTTTCTTTAATTTTAGAATTTTCATGTTAATTTTTTATGTTTTAATAGTTATTTAAATTTCTCTATTTCTTTATTTTCCGAACACATGCATTTTTCAGCAAACTCAACTAACTTCTTTGAGTCCAGCCCTCCACTCAATACAAAATTTCATTATAATTTTTTTTAATAGCATTGATTATCTTTTTTGGGGCTTTTATGAAAAAAAGAAAAATTCGCCTCCTGAAATTGTAACTGTCTGTAAAAAAACTCCCTGAAATTTATGCTTCGTGAAAAAACTCCCTCATTTTGTCCAACATCAAACAAAATGTCCCCTCCGTCAATAAGCAATGTTATAGGTGCTGATGTGTTATGTTAAGTGACACCGTGACACATAAACGTGGATGACACGTCACAGAGAGCATTTTGACAATAAATAGGGAAATTAAAGAGGCTAACAGCTAATTCTTCTTCTCTATTTATTTTTTTCCTTATTCTTAAATCCCTAAACTCTCAAATCATAAAATTCCTAAACTCTCAAATCATAAAATCCCTAAATTCCCAAATTCTTGCGGTCACAAATGATAAAACTTTGAAATGATCAACACAAATTGTTAAATGAGCAAAATGCAAACTTCAAATGCATCAACAAATGATACAAATGTCAACTTTGAATGCATCAACAAAATGAAAAAAAAAAAAATGCATTAACAGGGACAAATATGAAGACAAAGACAAACTTACCTCAAATGATGATGATTTCGAAGGTGACGTCTGGAGATTTTGAAGACAAAGGCGATGGTCGGAGACTTTGAAGCATACCATAGTGGCCGGAAAAAGATACGGGCAAAGAAGATGGAAGGCATAAGAAGGGTTTTTTGTGGAAAATGTTAGGGTTAACTAAATGAAAGAGTATTTTTTTATAGATTTAATTTCAGATGAAACGTTGTGTTTTGCGCGTTTAGTGCTTTTATAACATGGCATACACGTTTATGTTTCACAGTATCACTTAACGTGACACATCTAATGATGTTCATTAAGGGAGGAGGCATTTTGCTTAACATTAGACAAAATGAAAGAGTTGTTTAACGAAGCGTAAATTTCAGGAGACGAATTGATAGTTTACTCTTAAAACAAAGTTAATCAGAGTGTTCTACCTTCCAATCATAAATGATGTTCTTTCCAACGAAATTAATATTTCTTCATCACATAGTCAAAATAACTCCAACTTATTATATCAGTAATGTATCATTTACTAAATAAATTATTACATTATGAACACATTAATCTTTGAGATTCTACAAAACTATGGACACATTAATCTTTGAGATTCTACAAAACTTTGAGGTTTACCTTTATCACTTATCACTAAGTAAGGTTGACATATTTGATTTTGGCTTCTACAACTTTATATTTGGTTATTATCATAAAAAAGAATGTTAGGATGTCACAATAAAATAACAAATATTTTGCAGCTCATATTGAATTAAGATGTGAGTTCAAAATTTTCTATTGATGTGAGAAACTCGATTGTTGGTCATTTTGTAATTACTTTAGTAAATGCTCTTTGAATCTTAAATTCTAAATGACTTGACGATTGCTCAAATAACCATAATGACCTACAAAAAATTAGTCAAAAAATACAAGTATGTAGGTAGGGATTGTTCCTCTAAAATGATAGTGATCACTCAAGTGATTGTCAAGTCATGCCCAAATTAAATTTCATATAATTTTTTTTAAAATTATTTTAATTAAAAAAAATCTTAAAAATAATGAAGTAGCAATAAAAGTTAAAAGAAAAGGGGTTGAACTGTGACTCCTTTTTGTTTTTTAATCGCCGGACTTAATTATATAAACTCAAGAATAATCTTGGTAATAAGAGTTCAATGACCAGAAAGTTTTGGATGAGTTAAGTTTAGAAATAAAATAACTAAGTGCAATAATAAGTGAAATGTGACTTGTGAATGCAAAATAATAAAAAGAGAAAAGATAAAAAGATCACACAAGAGACTTATACTGATTCACCCAACACATGATACGTCTAGTCCTCACAATCTCTAGGATTTCCACTAATGTGCTTGGTATAAAACATTTTGCCTTTTCACTTTCTTGATCACACTTTATCAATTTCAACTTTCACATTTCAATACTGAAATAAATTTTACATGCACCTTTCAAACTAGAAATAATTTTTACAATCACACTCAGTCTACCATAAAAGAAAGACTTGAGTTATAAATAATGTGTATGATAAAAAGTAGTGTTTGGGATCTAATGATTTTCAACTCTTTGTTTGAGATTAATTAAAAGAAACAACTCAATAAGAATGATCCACAAATATAGTGAAGAGAGTTTGGTGTTTTGCTTTAGAGAAGAGTTTTAGAACTTGTGCTTAGATGAACAAATGTAGATTGATTGCAAATTGAAGTCTTGCCTTCATCTTTTAATTAATATTCGTTTTATAGATGAAGGTTTTATCATGAATACTAAAAATAAATATATACTACTTCCATGATCCATTTTACAAGAAAGTCACATTTGACTATTTCACAAAAATTAAAAAATATAATAAATGAAAGAAAGAGAAATGTGATTGTACTAAATTACTTTTATTAATTATTGATGTATTCTAATTATCATAAAAATTTAAAATGAAAATATAATAAAAAGTGATATATTTAATATTAATTAAATGATATATTTTAAAAAAAAATTACATAACATACCAAAATCTAACACTCTTTTTATGTTAAATTATTATAACAAATGTGACGGTTATAGTAAGACTTAGAGAGTAAAATTTTTGACGAAAATATACCTAATTATTCATACTATTTTTAAAAGTTATATATGCTTCACTTTCAGCGACAGAATTTTCCAACTATTCAAACTTGAAATTGATAAAAAATTTAAAATGACCGATAAATCCTGCGCTAATAAGCACGTGTAAATCAAGCCAATCAAATTAAGTCTTACCCGTCTTTAGGTATACTTTTACCAAATAATTGTCAATTTCCATTAACTTTTTAAGATCAATTTGTGACATATGCTCCTAATTTGCGCAGCCGTGACCAACTTGTGAGTTATCACTTGTGCTTACAAAAATGGCAAGTGTTATAAGAACATAGTTTAAACAAAAGTAAAAGAAAATGTCACACCAAAATTTGATATCCCTTTGTATGTAGTATAAATTATTTATACATCAATACATATATTAAGATTTAAGAGAATATATTTTGTTCCTTCAAAGTTTACCTTTTGTTTAAATTATTTTTGTTTTCAATTTTATCTTTATTTATTTAATTAAATAAATAAATTTTTCAAATATTTTTATATCTTTATATATAAGAATACTAAAATTCATGTAAAGTTTTATAATTTTTATTATTTTTATTGATAAAAAGAGACCCAATATCCTTGCTTATACAACTACAAGCCTAGGGCTTTTTATTTTATTTTAATAACTCAATTTAACAAAAAAAATTAATATATTCCATTTTAAAAATTATATACTAATCTATTCCTTTTATTGACTTAGTTAAAAGTCGCAATTTGTAAAAGCGATATTTTTAAGGAAACTCGCGTGTGTAATGACGACTTTCTTAATGATTTTTTTTTTCTTTTTAATTGGTGACTTTGATGTACCTTTGAAAAATCACCATTTCAAAAGACGATTTGGTGCGATTAAAAAAATTCTTTAAGGGAGTCATCATTGCAAACTCGAACTTTTTTAAAGAAGTTACCTTTGCAAATGACAACTTCTAACTAAGTAAAAAAAACGAAGATATTTTAATATATAATTTTTAAAAGGGAGTATATTGATAATTTTTTTAAAAAAATGAATTATTAAAAAAAGAATGTCGACAAGCCTACAACAAACTCCTCCTATTATTAGAAGAAAAAAATCATACAATGTTTTGTGAAAGAGACCACAAAGGAACGGGTCATCAAATTTGACGAAAAATTCAATGTAAAAAAACAAAAGGATAATACCCATTGTGTGAAAATGACATTTATAGAAATCAACTAAATATGTTCATTTGATCGATTACTTCTTCGGAACTCATTATAATTAGACAACGTTTTAATCCTGGGGCGTAAGGGCTTTTATATGATATGTGGTGAGTAAAATATTGCATGGGTTGATTCACAATTCAATTCCCTAATCTATATATCTATATCCATGTGTGTATGTTCATAGAGATTATAATATTGAGAGTATATTAGTGTGTGAATTTTAAAATTGCACATCGATTGCGCATTAGTTAACCGTTGGATCGGACTGAATTTTGGATAGTAGGTTTGCAATATTCAAGTTCTCATTTTCAACGATCGGATCGGCGAAACAACGTCTTGAGTGGGAGGAATAGTACTCGGACAGCAGCAGGTTTTTTGGGTGTTTTCTTTTTCTTGCTTTTCATTTGTAAGCTTTAGTGTTTTCTTATTTTGGCTGATTGTATCATTTTGAGTCTCTCTTGTACCTTTATTTGATTATAGAGAAGCTATTTATTTAATTTGACGACCTGTGATTTTTACCTTTGCATTGAGGATTTTACACATTAAAATATCAGTGTCTTTTACGCTTTTTATTTTGATCAATCTACTGCCATATATATATTTGTTGTTACTCCTTACGGGTTCTTGCAAGTTGGAAGAATATTATATCTATTACGTATTATTTGTTATTGTGTTTATGTGTTTATTTCGAATATAAATGTTTTTACTAATCAATTAGTCAAAAATGATTCTCACATCTTAATCGGTTAAAAGAGAAATATGTGCTATTAATTCAATTATGGTACAAAATGTTTATGGTTGATGTAAAAATATTTTATACCAAATGCCTAATTTTTTTTAATTGTATTTTATATTACTACCTTAATATAATAAATTGATGTTTTAATATAATTTGAGATAAGAAATCAAGTTATAGAAAATATGCATCACTGAACAATCCGTGCAGATACGTTACTAGTTTATGCTAAAAGTGTCGTTTTACATTATTTCACACATAAAAAAAAAAAAAAGTAAAAAATTTATTAAATTATTCTTATTAACTACTGAATGTTAACCATTGTTATAAATGAATTCTATAATATAATAAAGACTTAATTGTAGTTTTGGTCTCCCTATTTTAGTTAAATCATGAAAGTAGTCATTTCATTTTATTTCTCTCTAGTTTTAGTCCCCAAACAGAATTTTGATCCAAAATTTGATAAAATGTCATTTTTTTAAACCGCACCGCACCATTTATGATCATAGATTTTATATACAATTGTTGCACCACGAGATCTTGAGGCATGGTGTGGCTTAAATATGTGCAGAAAAATGACATTTCATCAACTTTTAGACCAAAATTCTGTTTGGGACCAAAATTGGGAAGAAATAAAATGGGGGACTATTTTTGTGATTCAGCTAAAATAGGGGGAACAAAACTGCAATTAAACCTTTTTATATCTAAATAACATTGATATAATTAAAATGTATTTTCACACGATCATTCTTACGAGTAGTTTTTATAAATTTTATGGGAAATTGCATTTACCTTCTCTGAGGTCTCTTTAATTGATACTAACATTCTCTCTAGTTTTCAAAATACACTTTCATCTCTTGTAGATAACATTTTTTTCCGTCACACTTTCAACTTTATCTGTCATTTATTAAAAGATACTAAAATACACATTTCGATTGTGCCACTAAAAACATAATTATACCTTTCAAAATTGAACATACCAAATATATGGTTGTATATTTATAAATTAAAGCAAGATTTTTAATTATGTCATATAATAAATGACAGAAATAAAAATAAGTGAGACAAAAAAAAATATTTGTTGCAGTTTTTTAATAACTATAAAGAAGGTGAATATTTTTTTAAAATATGAAGAGAATGTTAGTGTCATTTGGAAAAAACTAAGAGGAAGTCAATGAAATTTTTCTTAAATTTTACAGACTTAAGTCACTTTCTCAAATTATTTGAGTTTCTGCAGTAAAAAAAGAAACTTAAATATAAGCAACAAAAGTTCGGTAACTAAATCTAAAATATCAACTAACTACTGTAGTAATGTAAGAAGAAAGACTAGGGACATAATTAATAATTTTGTAAAATATTTGTTGAGACAACAAAATAATTATTTTATTTATTAGTTTTAAAAATATTAAAATATACGATAAAAATTGTTTAAGTATTGTGTCAGATAAAGATTTTATTGTAAAGAAATATTTAATAATTTAATACCGTTGAAGTATAATGATATAAAATTATCGCTCAACAATTTTTTTAGGTGTAAAGTTAATGAGATTGATTTTTTGTTTTTATGAATTGAAGAGATCCAATCCAATGTCTATTAAATGTTGTCATAAAAAATTATTAAAAAAAAGTTATGTAACGGTTTAAATAGAAGACTTCCAATGTGAATTTTTAATTTTTATCAAAAACTATGAAGTGAGTTTTTTTTACGAGAAAGAATGACATTTAGATAGAACATAGAAATAATAAACATCTTAATATGTAAATAATTCGATCGGTGAGTTAAACAATGACTTTACTTATACTATTATTTGATTATAAAAAAATAAAAAGAATTGTTTTTTTATTCTCAATTTATCATTGGGAAACCGAGAATCAACACCATATCACGACTTGAAAGACAATAATTCTCAATTCCCACAAAATTACACAATCCCATACTTCTCATTATAATTAAGTCCCCATGAGTTGAAATATGATCAAGATTGAGATATTGTATTCAAAGATGCTCCCAAAATCCAAGAATGCTTTGAGTTGGAAACTGAAAATGCCAACCCAAAAGTTATGAAACAAGAATCAATATGGGAATGGGAGTGGGAATTTTTAAGATGAGATTGATATCTCTAAAACATGGTGGATAAGAGCTCCCATTAGGCAGGGGTGTCCAAATTCATTGCATTTTCTTAGTTTGTGTCACAATGGAATGGCCTTCTGCCTTTTGTAATTATTAATTAATTTCGTTTCTAAAATTGTAGTCAAGCAAATTGAATTTTAAAATTAAATAATCATCTATAAAATTGAAAATTCATAATTACATTAGGATGTTTAAAATAGCTTTACCGACTAAATTCGTCGACTCAAAAGAATAAAGATTTAATTCGTATGTACTGTTACACGGTCAATTAATCATAAAAGTCAAATAATTAAAATCATTTTACTTTTATCATAATTACTTTTTGAGTTACACGCATTAATGGTTATGATGTGATAACAATGTAAATTTTTTTACATTGATAATGTATGACAATTAAACTATATGATAAACCATTTTTAATTTTTGTGATAATTTTCAAAGAAAAATTAGTAAGCTCCTAAAATTTTAGAGATTAAATCGATAATTCATTATCAACTTGGTGACCTAAGTGTAGATATTTGGATTCCTAAACTATTTGGTCAGAGTTTCGATCTTTAATAGGTGCATATGAAAAAAAAAAAAGCTTGTCAAGAGAAATAAACATCTTAAATAGATAACAATTACTTCAAATAATTAGTCTCTACTATTGTACGCATAATATATTTTAGTTTATCTAGAAAATTGATAATTCATTACTTATATCTTATCTAAGTTATTCTCATTTTCAAATAAATATTTAAAGATCAGTTAATCGTAGTCTATATGAATCACTTTCTTACCTTAAAAATTAGGCCACTAATTACATATGGTTGTTACATTTTTAAAATATCCGATATTAATAATTAGTTATTTATTTTGTTCAAAAGAAAAGTTGAAACATGTGATATCTTTATCACTCTATCTCTCTTAAACAAGTTAAAGATTAATATATTCATGATAATAACTTTGGTTAAAAAAATCAATTCTGGTGCGTCAGAAACAAATAATGAGAATCACATTATGATGATGGATTGTAATTGCAAAAATGCATGGGATGGGAGGGTGGCAGAGATGTGGAAAAAGGGAGAATATATTCAAGTTGGTGCAATCCCATATGATGTGTTATTTATCTTTTTTTTTGGCTTTGTGGCTTTGTGCAATGTATGTATCTCATCACGTGCCTTTTACTTGCCACCCACGCGCAAACTCCTTTTTCCTCTGTTTATTATTACTATTAGTAAATCACAATTAATTTAATAAATAACTTTAAAAAATTATAATTAAAGTCAACTACTTTTAATGTATGATGTTATGATTGATAAAAATTATAAAATATCTTAATATTCACAGTATATATGGATAAAATTTTATGTAAAAATAAATTTTTTTATCTATATTTTCTTTTAAAATAGAAATTTTAATATATTCTACTTTGAAATTAATATGTGAAAATGTCCTATATTCTTTTGATTTTTAGGAGATTGCAAGATGAAATTGTGATCACGTGAAAGAGTTTCTTTTACCTCCTTCAGGAGGTCGACAATGTATTTATTTTTTAACAAATAAAAAATATTGAATTAATAAATAAAATATAATTAAAAAAAATAAAAATAAAAATTATATTAATAATAAAATCAAACAAAATACATTAAATGATAAAAAAAGTAATTAAAGTTAATGCAGTTGAGTAGATGTATCAACGACATTTGGACAATATTTTCTATTATGACAAGAGATCCGACATAACCCGCATTTTCTTGATACTCTTTTTGTGGTGTTCATTTCTATTTTAATGTGTTTACGATTTGGGCATTCTTTTTTCACTCTCCTCATTTGAGGATTGCGACACACCCTAACACCTTTCAGGCCAATATTCTTTGTTTGATATAAGTTTGAATATTTTGTTGTAGACTTTTAGTACTTTTTCCACCTTGTACACATCAACTATAAGTGTCCAAAAATTATATTTTATGTTAGAACATGCTGCTACACAGGTGAACAACACATATGTATAGCTTGGTATTTCCCACAGTCGCACCACTTGTTAGAAAGGTTGACAGTGAAATGACCAATTTGTTGGAACCAAGTTGGTTTTACATTTAGAGTTTTGATGTTAACAAAAGTATTTTATGAGAATAATATATTTGACTTCAAAGAGTATGAAAGAAGATTCATGTTTTTGAAGAAAATCTAAAATAAGATTTGATTCCAAATTATAATTGATGAAAATCTAAAATAAGATTTGATTCAAATTTATAATTGAAGAAAATCTAAAATAAGATTTGATTCAAATTTATAATTGAAGAAAATCTAAAAAATAAGATTTGATTCAAATTTATAATTGATGAAAAATCTAAAATAAAGATTTGATTCATATTTATAATTGAAGAAAATCTTTGACCAAGTTGAAAAGAAGATATGGTCAAGATTTGAAGAATATTTGATCAACATTTGAAGAAGATTTAATTAAGATTTGAAGAAGAATGGTTCATGATTTGAAGAAGAGTTTATTTGAAGAATTTACAAACTCAATCTACACAAAATAGCAACAGAATCAATTTGAGAATTTACAAACTCAATCTGAACAAGATACAATTCAAAATTAAACAAGAACTAAATTGAAGCCCAAATTTTCACTATAAATAGACACTCAAGGCTGAAGGAGAAAAACATCGAAAAACAGAAAAGAGTAACTCAGGCTCAAAGTTCTCAATTCATCTTAGAGTTCAAAGAAAGAAACACTTGTTCAGGTTATAAATATTTTATGAGTGTTCTTTTCTTATAGTGTGAGAGTTACTATTATTATCAGCTTTGTTAGAAGCAACTACTCAAGTTTCAATCTTTTGTATCCAACCTGATAGTGGTTTAGTTCCTTCTTCAATCTGGGGTTGTCAGGTTGTTAGGAGAAGACTTGGCTTGTAGGGCCAAGGTGGTTAGTTCCTCAAAAGTCTGGGGTAGTCAGGCTGTTTAGGAAGACTAACTTGGAGGGTCAGGTGCTTTGTAGTTCAAGGTATTTGAATTAGTGGATTAAAGCCTTCTGAATGAGGGGACTGAATGTAGTTGATAAACGTTTCAGCAAGTGTACTAAATCGTTGCAAGTAATAATAAAACGGTAGTACCGAGTGTCGAACTCAAGGATTGCGTTTTACTATTGAATTATATTTGATTACTAAATTGAACAAAAAGTTTCCGAATTGGTTGAAATAATATTTAAAATTAACAACAGTAATAAAATTGATCCTTTATAAAGAGAAAGATGTCAAGGATGAGTTTCACTTCGAATCCAACCTTGGTGTCTAATTTGATCCTAGTTACTGAATTCCTTTATTGAATTATTACCGAATTCTCTTTATTATTCTTGCCCTAATGTCTTAGTGACATAACCTTTAATTCCAAAGTAAATTCCTTAGTGGATTTTAGATTAGAATTAAACTTTACCGTACAAGAACTATCTTGTTAAACTATTGCCTTTGCATCTATCCTAGACTACAAATTCATGAATTTCTCATCTCAAGCATTCGTAAAGTCCACTTTCGAATTTGGTTTTGGTGTCTTCATGAAAGTTGTAGCTATGGATCTTAGCTTTCATTTGCACTTGGTTTGACTCCAATTGGACATCTACAACTCCAGATATGGCTGAAATACTCCACATATGTCATGTTGATTTCTCACCAAAAGTTCAGCACTGTACTAAAACAAAGAAACAACGCAAAACTACGAAAAATATCTACTTAATCAAGAAAATCAGAACATAAATATTTCATTAAATCAAAGAACTAAAATAAACAAAATATATCATATAACTCCTTAAATTAACTAATGAATAAAAGATAAATAAGACTAAAAACAATGAAAACTATGCATATGATGAAGAGTCATCAGTAGCCAAGTTAGTGGTGAACCAGGATTAATCTACATGTCAAATTATTTATGCTTTCATTGCTTGCTACCTCTGAATCCGATTACTTCTACTCCAAGTAAGTCACCAAAACCAAACTAGTTTTTTTTATTTATATTTATTTATAAATTATCAAAAAGTTGTCAACTTTGGCAAACACAATTCAACCCCCTTCTCGTGTTTGCACCTTCACAATTGATCGCAATTCTCTTGTATTTACTATTTCGTGGACCGTGAAAGTATGGTTGCTCCGATCAAAACCATTAACTTTATGACTATTGGACTTACGTATTTCCGGTTTCATAAAATTCATGTATTTTTCTATGTATACCTAACCAGAAGTTAAAATAATTGCTTGTAGTTTTTTTATAGTTGAAAATAGTGTCGCTGTCTTATATTAAGTTGTTTGGACCAAAGCAGTGATTGGAAACCAGAAACTCATACGTTTCATCTCCCAATAGGTGAGTGCACAATAACTTTAGAAGATTTGTACTACCTTTTAGGATTAAATGTTTCTGGTTTCCCTGTTAACGGTTCAAATTTTGTGAACGTTAGGGATGTTTGTCAAACTTACTTATGAGTTATCCCACCTGAGAGAGCAAGGTACTTTTATTAAATTAAGGTTTAAATATGTATTTGGTCCCTGCAAATATACCACTTTTTGATTTTAGTCCATGTAAGTGATTTTGTTTGGATTCAGTCCATGTAAAATAAGAGACGATCGACTTTAGTCCCTCACGTCAAATCAACGTTGAAAGAATGAAAAGTGTTCCAAAAAAATCCTAAAACCCTTCTTTTAATTTTTATTCATATTTTCTTTATAAAATAACACTAATTATTAAATGATCAATAAATAAATTTATTAATTAATAATATAAAATATCTTAATTTTTAATATATCATTAAAAATGATGTGTTGGCGTGTATTTATAGGCCCACGTGTCATGGCAGTTTATCGACTCTTTTTTAAGGGACCGAAATCGATTGTCTCTGATTTTACGGGGACTAAATCCAAAAAAAACTTACAAGGATTAAAATAAAAAAGTGTTATATTTGCAGGGACCAAATACATATTTAAACCTTAAATTAAAATAGCTTAAGGAAACATTTGACGAAGATGGTGAAAATGCATTGGTAGAAGAAAAACAAGCATCATGCCGAACATACATCTTACGTATGATTGGAGGGTTACTGATGCATGACAAATTCAACAACCGTGTACATTTAAAATATTTGTCACTCTTGGGGGATTTAAATAAAGCATCACAATAAGGTTGGGGTTCAACAGTTTTAGAAACATTTTAAAGAGAACTGTGTCTTGCTACGAAATCCGATGTGATATCTATAGGAGAATGTACAGTGTTGTTACAAAACTGGGCATAGTATCGCAAGGTCAGTTCGTAGAAGTTGTTTTACACCACACCACAACACAACACATAACATAAGAATTGGTTTAGGCAGCACACCAAATTATTTCTTTCTATTGAACAATATCTGTGTGATCCACGTTTACATCCGCCAACATATCCTCATGTCCACTTTACCCCACAAGAACAAACCATGCACCAAATCGCAAAATTGTCTTCATCATCGCCTCACCTACATACTTAACCATACATTCCATATTAGGGTCCACTACCACCACTTTTTCATACAACTACATAATAATATAGTCTCAGTATTACGTTTCGTTAGTGCCAGAAATACAAATCCCGGGTTACTTGACATAACACAAGATTTTCTATAATTTGTTTGGAACACATTGCACAACTCCTAAGTCGTCTTATGTTGTTTTCGATTCCATGTATAACCTCGAGACTCAAAATTATATGAAGGCAGGTGGTAGTAGTTCTATACATTTTCAATAATTTGAGTTGCATACATTTTCAATAATTAGGAACAACGATGAGGTAATGATTAAAATGAGGATCAACTAGAACAACCTCAAATCGTTCAAAGAGTTAGACGAGTTCGGCAACAGCTTAGATGTGGAACTGATGGACATTTAGGAGGACATGGTTAATTAAAATTTGATGCGTTTTTTTATTTAATGTATTTTTTTCCCATTTAATGTATTTTGTTTGATTTTATTAATATAATTTAGTTTTTTTTTTTATAATTTTTTATTATATTTTAGTTATTAATTTAATATTTTCATTTGTTAAAAAAATGAATACATAGGCAAAAAAAAAAATTATTTCAAGTGGTCGCATTCCGGCCTTACAACTTCCTGAAGGTAAAAAAGTAAGACATTTTTCTATATTAGTTTCAAAGTAGGGTATATTAAAAAAAGGATATAAATGAAAAAATCCTATAAAAAATTGATGAATACTCGGATACCTTAAATGTTGTTGTGTATAACAATACTCAATACTCAATCAATTTACGATACGTCATATTTTTATATTTAAGTATTTTTCAAGTAAATTTAAATTAAAAGTTAACTGTTACTTTTGAGTATTGATATGCTTTTTTTATAAGTAGCGATATGTATTTAAAAAGTTTTACATTATCGAAAAATTACACCAAATCAATTGAAAGGTTTTATGTCCCGCAAGTACAACTTATCATATGACAGTTAAAAAGACATTTGATATATTGGAACATAGGTTCGACCTGAAATTCCCCTCATTTTTACAATTAGTGTGTGAGTTTTTTTTCCTTCAAATATTGGATTGCAAAAGCATCACATGGTTACCTAGACATTCCAATTATGTTGGCACTCTTAGGCACCCACATATCATTTGCAGTACCCCAATCAACTATATTAATAATGATATGCAAAATAGAACTTGAGATTTAGACCAATACCCAAAGAACCAATAAAATTTGAAATGCCCAATAATTGTCTCATTACAAACCCCTTCATGGAAAACCCAATTGGTTAAAACCAAAGAAGAGCAAAAAAAGAGGTAGTGGCTAACAACATCCTACAACAATAGATGGGCAAAATTGAAAATTAGAAAGCCTTATTCTATTATGAAATAAGTCTTCTTTAATACATGAAGGCATAGAATCCCACCAAATAAAATAAGTTATAAAAAAAATCTCTATTACCTAATTTATCTGCTAAACTATTATCCTCTCGATAAATATGGGTGATTCTGAAGCGACGATTTCTAATAAATTGAATTCAATTACTCCATCTATTTCTAAGATGCAATGGAACTATAGAGGAATCACTGAAAGATTGAACAACGATGTTAGAATCAAACTCTTATTGGAAAAATAAACAAATAGAGAAATTTAAATAACAATCAAAACAAAAGAAAATAACGTGGAAACTCCAAAATCGGAGAAAAAACCACAACTATGTCAAATGACAACCAAATAATAACACTATGTGGGAATTGTTACAACACATAGACTTCTCTCAAAATTCCTCATGCCCCCCATTACACCCACACTCTCCAAAGTAAATATTTAAACTTAATCTTACAACACTCTAACATAAGACTTTAAAGGTAAAAAAAACAGTCAGATACAAGCTTAAAGTGTTTCTGACAGGTGCAATTTATATTGAAGAACTAGAGCCGTATATATAGTCTTGAGCTCCATCTTCCTTTACAATTCCAAGAATATGGGACTACTTCAATTTCCTCAATTTCAATCAAAACTCAACAATCTCCACCTTGATTGAAATTGATGCATCTTCAGCTTTCATTGTATACTGACAATCATAGTTCAAAATAACTATCATACTCCATCATAAAAAGTATATTCCACTTGAAGTTAAATCACTCCAAGAATATTCACTTGAAGCTAAACCACTTCAAGAATTACCAGGTAACCCTAGAAGCACCGTAAGTATTTCTTTTTACGCAAGACAACGCATGAGGCCGCCATATCACTTCTTTAATCATTAGTGCATAACGAGTAACGTTAATTTCTTGAGGACTCAAAAGTTATGCATAAAAGATCTTGTACATCCCTTAGAGTTCATACTTGACAAGTAGGCACTTACTTTGATATTATGAATGACCTATTGCAAATTCATACGATTATCTTCAAAATGAATTTTGTTCTGGCAAAACTAAATACTCCAAAAAAATATTGATAATAAGCGAAAGCACTACATCTTTAGTTTGTGTTCCCCAACTCAGTTACAAGCGTCTAGAACTGTCAAGGGAGCACTGAGATTGACCTTGTGATCAAGAATTACTTCAAGCCAAGTCCAAATATTTATAGCAAAAGAGCACTCTAAGAAAAGATGTTTAGCATCTTCTAAACTATGCCACATAGGCTACAACAGAGACCCAATGAAAGCCTCTTTTAACTAAATTATCGTTTGATGCAATGACATTTTGAATGATTATCTAGAGCACTGACGATCTTGCAAGAGATAACATGACTCCAAATCATTTTACCCCATTTTGATGACTTACTTGAGCATTATAAGCATCCTTGAAGGTTAACAACCCATAAGTAGAAGGATTCCAAAACATACAAGGGACAATAGGAATAATAGTATTTTTGATATCATCGGCAAGAGTTGGGTATCTCATCTCAATGTCGTTAGGAATAAGCCACTTACCATTCTGAATAAAATTAGTCACTTTACTTGTGAGAATAGGAACATCAGCATTTGTAATTTACAAAAAATCACAAACCTTGTATCCAAGCCAATTTATCTGATCAAAAGTTAATTGAATCACCATTACTAATTTTTCAGGTTGTGCTATGTTAAATACTATTATACATACTCTTCATAGCATGTCAATTTGAAGATGAGATATATTGTGTTTAACTAGTTTACCATTTCAGATAAATCTACCCTATAAGACCATATCCCATTGAGAATATTTGATATACTTCTAATATCAAGTCTTAATGGGTAAATTTCATTGTTAGACTCTTTAGAACAAAAAATATATAATAATTATTTTTAATTTATAAATAAAATAGTAACAAAACTTGTACACAATTGTGAGATTTTAGTTTCAAATTCAATACATAATATCGAGCTTATTAATATCTACAAGTAGTTGAAATAAACAAAATATAATAACTTGGCTACTTGTGTTTCTTTCCATTTGGTATCACGATTACACGCACAAGTTGACTGATACATTGCACTGCCCCGATTAGAAACTCAAATGTTTGATTTTATTATCATTAATTAATTAATTAGTCTTGAGGTTAAAGACGTGTTTTCTTAATTAACTTAGGTTCGAACTTTTGAACTAGTAATTAGGTAAGTTAAGCGACCTAAAAGTAAACACGTAGTCATAAAACTAAAAATAAAGTAAAACAAAGCTTATCTAACTACTGTATGCTTTTCTACACGTGGTCTAATTTTTTTATAAAATTAAAAAAGTAGCTGTATGCTTTTGTGTCAAACTAATTTTATATTTCTTTTTTCTCTCATATAATTTTAAGCTACACTATCTCTCTATATTTATTTGAAGAATTTTACTTTTTATCTTTACGCGGTTAGTAATTGTCGCGAATATTGATGGTAGTTAGAACAATGATTTTTTGAATCATTATAAATAGTATCGTGACACATAAGTTTACGACTGTTAAAAAATTATCGTAAATATTAAATCGCAACGGTTGTGATGATTATAAACAGTCTTTTTAATTATAACCTCCCATGATTGTGTTTTTTTTTTCTTTTTTGTTGTGTGTTATTATTTATGTAAAATAATGTAACCTCTTAATTAAATACATTTTCCACTAAAATGGTGTCGTTTGATATATTTCTACTTACACTTTAACCTTTAATGTAAGATCAATTGGATTAATGATTGTTAATTTATACATATCTGAAGTACACCCTGTCTTATTTTATATATTATATATATTGTCGTGAATATTTTTGTAGAAAATAATTAATTGAGTTGAATTGTAGAATAAAATAATATGTAAAGATTAAAATAATCATATCCATATTAATTGAATATAGTTAAAACGTTAAAAAAAATGTATATGATTTAAAATTTGAATTATAAATATTATAGATAGAGAGAATAATAAAGAAAAGTTAGACAAAAGGATATTTGATAATGTGAGGATATTATAGAAAAAAAATTGATAAATGTTGTTTTTCTATTTTAAAATGTCAAATAATCGGATATAGAGAGAGTATGTCATCATTTTCAAGTTATCAAGACTATGCAATATTTAACAAAAATTTAATACATTAAATTTTCTATTCTCCAAACATAATTCACAAGTGGAGAGCTTTTGTTCACTATAATATTTTCTACTACTTGCAAATATTTGTGTGTGTAATTATACCTAAGCCTCCAAGCCAAATTTCTCTATAAAATGCACATGAGTAAATTTGAAATTCTCATAGTTTATCTTTCACGCAAATTGATGATTTATTCTCTCAATAAAACATTATATATCATCATCTTAGTTAATCATAACTCTTTCTCTCAATACAAAAATATTCATTTACTAAACAATACAAAAATATTCAGTGTCATGTAATTATTCCATTGTCTTTCCACTTCACATCTCATTTTTTACACAAATTGATAACTTTTTCTCTCAATACAAAAGTCTATGTTGTCATGTTTTAATTCTCCTATTGTTGTTTCACATCATGTCCTTTAAAATAAATTTCTAATTAATTTTATACATTACATCATTTAAAATCTAATTTTTTTTGAAAAAACTAAAGCCTAACTCATATCAGTCGCTATAATTCAGCTAACAATCATATTTCATTAATTAGTGCATCTGAGGGGCCCAATTTATTCTCATTACGAGTCCTAAGAAATAGGCTCCTTGTTCATTAATTTCTTTATTTAACTTAATATAGTTAATTAAAAAAAGACACCGACATCAAGGTGATACAAATATTAGGAATATGTCTATCATTCTTCTATTATAGCTTGCATTTTCAAATGCATTCGCCTCCTCCTTGCAAAGCTTGACATGCACCCTATAGAGACAACTAAAATCATGTTGGGTGCATCTTCAAATGCATTCACCTCGTTCTTGCAATATCCATGGCTCCGACAAAAATCACGTTGAGACAAATATCCTAAATATGTATAACATTCTTCAATTATACCTTGGCACTAATTTCCAGTTTCAAACTAAACATTTCTCATACCAACAATTGTACATAATCTTTCATCTCTCAATTTTTCCATACCAAAATCACCAACAATATAAGATTGGAAGAACTCACGCCTACGAGGAACATGGTATAAGACTCCATAATAAATAATCCAAGTTAAATCATAATATGCAAGTTTTGTGCAATTGTTGTTGTATTTTTTTTATTGTATTCGTCCTTTTAGTTGAGTTGTCATTCTTTAAGAACTTTAAATTTATTTTATGTGGCTTACCTTGTCCCAATGGTAACATGTCACTTCTTTTATAGTCATCAGCTTGTTTCTTGACTTGCTACGACTCTCTAGTATGTCACACTTATAGAAATTTGTAGTTTGATTTCTCTCTCATCACTCTATGACTAGTGCTTCTGATTTAACGGAAGAACCAATCAAACCATTCTCCTTTCTTCTAGCTTATTTATTTAACATGCCCTATTGACAACTTTCCGTTTTGAGCTAAATTGGTCAATGTGGCAACAAGGACTTCGCAATTGTCACACTCAACAATGTAGTACTCTAATTTTGTCCGATAAATTATACTCAATTTTTATGTTGTCTTTAATATTTATGCATTCATAATTATTAACACACAAAAAAAGTATAAAATAGAAATAAAATTCATATTAATAAATAGGCTCATTTTGTCCAAATCAAATTACAATTTTAAACATTAAGCCAAAAATCACAGTTTTAAAGCGAAATCAAATTACAATTTTAAACAAGCCTATGCTGCCTTGCTCACTGTTGCTGATGCATTGCCTTAGCCTTGTTGATTCACTAGCCTTATATCAAGGTTTTGTTCTTCTATTTTCTTGTATATGTTGTAACTATTCTTGTACCTGTTGTAACTAATTAAAAAAGTCAAAGTGTTGTAACTAATTGGAAAAATGATAATTTTATAACTAAAGGTTTGATACAAAACATAAAAAATGGTGTGTAATGAATTAAGTAATGAAAAAAATTAACTCCCTTTGCCCTTAGCCATTGTACACATTATACAGAGCAAAGAGACAAACTTTTGAGTTTGAAACAAAAAAACTAAAAGACAAATTTTGTTAGATCCATGTACAAAGCTAACCAAAGCAATAGGTAAAAAAAGCTTTTTAGCCCAACAAACCAGCTCTGTCCAGCAGATGAACATAATTAGATAAAAACAAATAAGGCTAAAACCGTGAATACATCAGATGTGCAGAAAAATCAGATTATGAGCAAAAAATATTAAGCATCAAACAGGAAATTAATGGGGAAGCAAAGACAGAGCAAGAAAGCAACTAAACATTTGAAAAAAACTCTATAAATACATTTTTTTTTTTCAAAAGGGAATCTAATGGGATGAACTCTGCTTATAAAAAAAACACTTTTAAAGAAGGGGAAGAGAAAGAAACCAGAGACAATATTAGTGACAAAAAACAAATAGAAAACGTCAAAGTATTTTTTCTCTTATACAATAAATATGTTTGTTCTTTATCTTCACCATATAATTACTATTTTGTTATAAAAATGAAAGTTTTGATTTGTAAAAATAAGATAACGTTATGAACGAAAAATAAAACGAACAACTCAAACCTTCAGAGACGCCATCACCGTCGCCGAAAAGCCGACCATACTCTTTAGTCTCACCGTGCTGAGTCTCGATTCTACTCTCTCACTCTTGACCGTTTTCTCCCTTTTCTCTTGGTCTCCTCCTTCTCCATTTTGAATCTCTTCTTCTCCCTTTTGTTTCTTTTTTTTTCCTCTTAGTTTTCTTTTTTCTATGTGCTTGATGTTGCTGCCAATTCATGTACTATGATGTAACCCTCATATTGCAAAGGACCGCGTGCTGCAACCTTCCTGTTGCGAAGTACCGCATGGCTTTTTGTAAGGGGGCTTCCCCTAGGCTTTATTGGAATTTGTTTTGTTTTAGGTTTATTTTATTGATTTTTATTGATTTTTTTATGTGTTATTTTAAATTAAATATAAGTTGGCCTAACAAATAAACCAACCTGTTTATTTAGGAGTTCAGCCCATTTAAAGTTATAATATTTCTTAAATTTTGAGTTTAATTCGTTTCCTAGCTAAATATCAAATTTTATAAAAAAAACACGCAAATAAATATTTCATTAAAGATTAACTAGATGTAACATTATTTTAAATCTTTGAGTTGTTAAGGCACGAGTTGTATAACTTGGTGGTTTTAAACTCATATCTAAACCGAAAATAATATAAAATATTTTTAAGAGGATTAAATTAGATGTGACATCTTTTTTACTCCTTGAGTTTTTGAGACACGAGTTGTACAACTTGATCGTCTTAAAACTTGCATTTTAAAATAATTACTCATATCAAACAAACTCATTTTTTTGTCAAAATATTCTTTTTATATAACAAAACAAATTTTCTTTAAAAACAATCAATACATATGCATTTTCTATCCAAGAACTACGTAGTTTTGATTTCTCCATCGCACCGGGAGATACGTAGGAGCAAGATCACATTCTTGTCAAGCACATTAATAACTTCTTTTTTTGTCTTTTCTCTCTTAAGCACACATTTATTCCAAAATCGTACTAAAAAATAATTGTTATTCATATTTAATAATAAGGAGAAATAAATATACTTAAGTTAATATTAATTTTGCACAATTAATTATAGGTAACCGTATTTTAATGGATGTCGTAGGGTGCTAATATCTTGTCAAGCACATTAATAAAAAAAAAAATTGTCTTTTCTCTCTTAAGCACACATTTATTCCAAAATCATACTAAAAAATAATTGTTATTCATATTTAATAATAAGGAGAAATAAATATACTTAAGTTAATATTAATTTTGCACAATTAATTTTAGGTAACCGTATTTTAACGGATGTCGTAGGGTGCTAATACTTTCCCTACGCATAATCGACTCTCGAACTCAAAATTTGGTTTCAAAAAACCATTTTTATTTTTATTTTTAAGGGTTTCTCAATATTTTCTCTATTTTAAAATAAATTTTGGTGACGACTCCATTGAATTCGAGAAACGCTCGAAATTTTAGGCCGCGACAAACAATAACAAAGCTTGTAATTGTTCATCCAATTTAAGATTTGTGGTTGTTAATTTATTCATGGTATTTTGAAAAATACTCGTATGTTTTGTCATTGAATCCTCATCTTTAAATATCATATTCACCAATTTTTAAATTAAACATGATTTATTTTGTGCATTTTTTCACTCATACAACTAATCATTTCTAGCACATTTTATGCATGTCAACGGAAACTTAGGGCTAACTAGTGTCTAATCAAAGCAATTGTCTTTCTATTCATCTTTTTTCAATCACTGAAATTTATAATTAAATTTAGCAATTGCCCTCTTAACTAGGGGTTTTTGCAGTGCGTTTTGGATCGATTTTGAGGAAAAAAATTATTTGCTCCAAAAATTAAAATAATCGCGGTTCAGTTTCGTTTGGATTACAACTTTAAAATAATTTTTCAAGCAAACTTGATGAAGCAAAAATCACCCGATCCGAATTTTCAGTTGATCCAAATTAAAATTTGTAAAAAACTATTTTAATACGAATATTATAAAATTTTAGTTAAACTAACAAATTAAATAGATAAATATAATTAAAACAAACAAATAATAATTTAATATTGTATCTTATGTTAATAAAAAATAAATTATATATATATGTATGCGCATGGGGGGTTTTGTTTGGCTTTTAAAAATGTATCTGAAATTTTATCCGAGTGATTTTCATAAAATAAGATCCAAAGACATCTAATAATATTTAACTTTGTGCGATTTTTTCTTTTCTGAATCGGTTTGTAGTTTTTGTTTGGATATAAAAACCTTTACTCTTAATATGATTATACATATATTTGTAGTACAACATATATTTTTTGAGAGTCTTTTGAAGTATCTTATTTTATCCTTTATCAACCTCCAAATCAATGACAACCAAGGCTCTAATACTACTTAGTTGGAAAAAAAAAACATAGCAGTCACTATGTGAATTACTTTTCTGCATTTGTGTAGTAAATTGACAATATTAGAAATTACAATTCTATAGTGCAATACTACTAATAGAAAAATAAATATCAAAGGCTCTACAATTTTTAACTTGAAAACTCTCTTTAATTTGAGAAAATAAAAACCACACATGATCTAGTTTAGTAAAATTTTCACAACAAAAAAATGGTCAATTCTATGATATATATAAGTGTGATAAGTTTTGTACCATACACAAATTTATTTCTACCGTTGGATGAATAAGTCCCATGATTAAATCAAATGAGATATGATAAGACTTTTGATCTAATGTAAACTTATGCTTAGTGCAAAAATATCTTATTTTTAAACAAAGTGTGATAAAATAATGGGCGCACAAAAATATTCCTAATAGCACTAGAAAACACTGAAAATAAAAGAACACTTCTATAAAAGTGAGTATAACAAGCCAACTCAAAGAGTAAACTAAACTACAAAAAAAAAAAAAAAATATTAATAAGTAAACTCGTGAATGGTAGAAACAACATGTTGAAAATTATAATCAAAATGAAACAAATCTAATGCACAATTATCCACCACCACAATCTTTCTTCTCTTCTCTTTACTCGATGTTGTGTATTTCTTCAACAATTTCATGCTGTTACTACAACATATCACAGATGGCTATTGTTGCTTCTACTTTTCACTAGTGAAGTAATTAGGGATTTTATCCCATTATAGACAAATGATACATGTGTCAATCCCATTCATAAAAATACACACTCACTCTCACTCTTTTTTCTATTTTCGCATGAGTAGTGATATATAGACATTCATTCGGTAAAGAATATTCATTCAACATTGTGTCTTTGCGGCAATATTTGTCTCTCTTAAATAGAAATTCTCCTTACTAAATGGCTAAATTTAGGTTCGACTCATTTGAGGGAATTCGACTAACTCAGATTTAATTAATCCAAATTCGGTTCATAAGTACATTTTGATGGTTGGTTGTCATCGACTAACAATAATTTTTTGGTGGAAAATATATACATATATAAGATAAATTATCTCATTAAAATGATATTTAGGTTCTTACACACCAAAATATTAGGAATATAAATTAAAAAAATTTACTTAAAGATTAATTTGTTTGAAGATTACTTAATTTCAACGGTAGAGTTCCATATACAAGTACAGGTAGATAAGAATTAGACATCTTATCTTATTGTAATTCAAACACATTTAAAATACATCCAAATTTGAGGGTATTAAATTAAGTGTTCATACCGTACTCAAATTTACCATTTAAAATAATAATAATAATAATAATAATAATAATATCAATTATTTAAATATTCTTATGCATTAAGTTTATAGATAAAACGAATATTGAGTTTTGGGTTGTTCATTCTATTAGTCCATTAAGAGACTCTACTTTCTACTGATGAATATAAATTATAACTATTTTATTAGGTTAGATAAAACTTAGTCATCGTAAAAAAGATTGTTCATCTTTTTACACTCCTCTAAAAAATATTTGTGAATTCAACCATCTTCTCGAATATACACATTGTAATATCAATTTATATATATTATGATTTGGATAATCTCTTAAAATCCAACAAAATATATATAAAGTAATGAGTTTTCAATTTTTCAAAAAGTGAATCATATTTCCAAAAAAAAAAATACATCGCTATTCTTGTTACAATAATTTGAAGGGCATTTGAGAAATTTGTCTTACCTTAGGTTAGACACGATGTTGGAATTAAGAGTTTGGTTTGACTGTGGAAGAGCCACCAAAAATCGTGGCGGTAAGGAATTTCATGGAAAGGGATTGATTGACTATCAATATGACTGTGGTCGTCAACAGTCAAACATAATAATTTGTTGACTGGATTTTTTTTAATCAATAAAATTAATGTATGTATCTTAAGAACACAAGCTTAAGACTTGTCAATATAATTAAATACATTTATCTACTATCTACCACTTTATTGATAAGAGTTTTGCGAGTAAAATATCTTCTGTCGTTTTTTACTTTAATTTTAGATAATAATTTAGTTATTTCTTTTTTTTTATTAATTTGATTTTTTATTTAATTTTAAGTAACGATTTAATTTTTTATCTTAAAATGTCAATAATATTATCTTTTTTTTCAGAAACTCATAAAATTCATCATCATTTTCAAATAAAATCCAAAAAATTAATTATTAATTTCAAAAAAATTCATATATTTATCAAATTAATCCATAACTCAAATCTTCATCTCCAATAAAATCAAATTCATCAAATAAATAACTCACGCTTTAAGATTTGATCTCAAAATCACCAAGACAATATCTTCTTCTTTCTATTCTTCTCCAAATAAAATCCCTAACCTAAATCTTAAAATGTGAGTTATTTATTTGATGGATTTAATGTTGTTGTTGTTGGAGATGAAAATATGAGTTTATTTAAATATTTGAGTTATGAAATTGATGAAAATATGAATTTTGTTAAAGATAATTACTAATTTCTGAGTTTTGTTTGAAGAAGATGATAAATTTTTTAAATCTGTAAAAAAAATGATAATATTGTTAACATTTTAAGACATAAAGCATCAAATTATTACTTAAAATTATATAAATAATCAAATAAAGAAAATTATGAAACCGCATAAAGTATTTTAACAAGTGTCATATTATAAATTCTCATGGCGCTACGATATCAAAGAAGATGAAGCTATGGAATTGTTGCATGCTCTAAAATGGGTAGGAGCAACTATCTTTAACACATATTCCAAATTGGTAACTACATTAATTCTAAAGATGATGATGTTTCAGAATTTGACACTATTATTTTCCATTGTAAAAGTATAATTATTAGTTACCTAAACTTGGAAGTTAAGTTTATTCAGATATATGCGAATATGGTGCCTCGTTCCCTTTGCATGCATAGTCATGTCTAAGTTTAATCCTCATTTCTATAATTTTGTACCTCTTTATACAGTAGACATTATTGATAGTGAAATTGACATGATTCTCTTCCGATCAAAAAGAAAAAACCAATAACAATGTGTTCTAACAGCACTATTAGCATTTTCATCTTTTATAATTATTTATAACATTTGAGTTTTCTTACATGAGTTTTTTTTCTCTAAAAAATTGAAGAGATATTATTATTTAGTTTTTTTTTATTATTTAGAAAAGAACTAATAACCGTTATAAAATTCAAATTTAAATAAAAAGATATTAATTTTTACTAGGCGAACAAAAAGTAAAAGGAGTAAATAAATGTGAATTTTATAGTAAATTAATTTCATAAGTAGTTTATGGTAAATTAATACTTAAAATTATCAAAAAATGTAAGGATAATTAAGGATGACAGCTAATGTAATTTGTAATTTTTTTTTTTAAAAGATGGGAGTGTAAATTTCTCTTATTTTTTTTAATAAATAGAATTGTTCAAGGTTGGCAAGGTCGTGGGTTGACCTAGAAAAAGTGACATATTAGCCTGCAAAATAATACAAAGAAAAAAAAAGGAAAAATAATTATTTTATGTATAGTTGTCAAGATAGGAGAAAATTTTACCCCTTACTTCTATATTCTCCTCAAACCACTAATTTTACATTTTTTTTTTAAATAAAAACCAAAAAGATTAATAATCGGCAATTTTGACAAGATTTTTAAAACATCAAAGATTTTTAAAAATATATTTTACTGATAAACAAAATTTAAATTTTTTAAAATAAAAATGTATTTTGAATAACTTAAATTTTAAGTTTTCAAAATACTTTATTGTTCAATAAAACTCGAATTTTGAGTTTACCATGACATAACACATTTGAAATTTTGTTGGGGATAAAAGAATTTTTCAATTTATTCTTTCAAAAAGAGTCAAAGGCAAAATCTTAATTTATGGAGGATTTGTGGGATAAGAATATGGCAGAGGATAAATTTTCCAATACAGGTTGAGCAAATTGATGATTAAGCCCAATAAAACTTGTGTTGGACTTGATGAAGTCCATTTTAAAATTGTGCTAACCTAAGCAAGCATCAAGTAGCATCAATAAGAATAAGAATTTGGGGTGTAAAAACCAAACCAATAACATAATAAATTTGAAAATCTAATTTTAGTCAATTAAATTAATTTTATTTTTCCCTTTGTTTTCCAACCCGAATCAAATCCAACTTCCATTTATTTGGATAATAATTTTACTTTATTCAAAATCGATTATTCAAAATTTAAATTTGGATTCAGTTAAGTATTTAAAAATTTATTTATAAGTAAAAATTAATAATAATTAAAATATTAAATACATCTTTTAACTATTTTCTCTCTACATCTCTCATAAATCTTTTACTTTTGTTACAAGATGCTATAGCTAGTGGTTTTTCACGATTGGTTGTTTTTTTTGCCTTTTTCCTATAAAAAAAATATTACAAGTCTGCTAGTATTTTATCGAAGAAAATTTATGTTAAGAGCATCCCAACATTTATATTTTATTATTATTTATTTTACTTTACACAATATCGGTAATATTATCTTCTTTTTTTAAAAGAGTAATATTACTATCTTAAAATTTTGTATTAATGTATTTTTTAATTATTACTATTTTTTTATTGCAATTTATGTATTTATTTTAATAATATAAAAAAGATATAGAGCATTTGAAAAAACTTTCTTAAGTTATAAAATATCAATCTGATTAAACCATACCAAATCAACCCATTTTCATCTATTTAATTTTATTTAAATTTCGTAAAAAAAATATTGCAGAAATCAAAAACCAAACCAACTATATTTTATTGGTTTCAAATTTTGTTCTTCCAAAAACCAAACCAAATTAAATTGAAACACCCCTAATAAATACACTATAATCTTCACATTTTTTAGTAATTTATTTTGAAAATAGTTAATGTTAGTGTCGGTTAGTCCAATGCTTCACACTATAATGTCGATAATTTTACCAATCATTTTTAGCGTCTAAAAAAAAATTACTTTACCACAAAAACATGTATCTTTAGTTCATTCATATTTTTCAAGGAATAGACCAAAAATAGAAAGAAGCATATGATCTTCACATATATCCATACAAACTATCCAATGATATAAAATCCCTTGCGAATGAATAAATCAATGAATTATTATAAAGTATACACCAGAAAAACACAGAAGCCCAACTGACAAGTAACACACAAAATCAAATTGAACAATTTGACATTTATAATTAAGCAAATACCTCAAGTGAATGACTCTGTATATATTGGACCATGTAAGCAGGTTTTTTGAAACTAGCACCACATTCCTCACAAGTTCTTCCTAAAATACACATCAAAAAGTCAACAACAATACAATATCATATATAAGCTACATAAGACTTCCGCATTAAATATGTGTTGGAGAGCTTATTTGACTTTATCTAGTGACATAAACATTTGTGAAACTATTTCTGGAGAACTTGGGATTTCAAAATTTCCGAAACAGACTATGTATCATAAAACTTCAAAACAGTTTTCAGTACTTAACATTCTTTTTTTTAAAAATTATTTTTAAATTTCCGGAAAACTTGTAGTTTCAAGTTTTTCTGAACAAGACGTATATCGAAAAACTTGAAAAAAAATTCCGAAAAGAAAGAAAATTTGACATACGTGTACCGAAAAACTGAAATGGTATTGTGAGTAAAAATAAATTTTTTTAATATTTACATGAGGGTAAAAATATCATTTTATGACATTTATGAAGGTAGGAGTATAACATGAAGGGTACAAGGTAAAATTTTCCGAACTATAAATTTATCCACCACACAACAAAATTATTAATGGATTGAATTTAATCTGTCTATTTAAAAATATGGATAGATCGAATTCATCCAACCTTATCTTAAAATCTAGTGGATTACATTTATTTTTAAATGCAATCCAATAAACTACATATATTTATTTTAAATTATATAGATTTAAGAAACAATTAAAATATAATTATATTTATTATTTCAAAAAATATATATTTTAAAAAATTATTTGTTTTTACAAAAATATATTATTTGATTACTATTTTGAAAAATAGGTCTTGTTATATTATTTTAAATAAAAACTGTTTAAAATATTGTAAATAATTAATTCTTAAATTAATTTTACTTATTATTATTTAAGAACTGATTTTATTTTATTATTTTAAAAAATGCTTTTAAAATATCACTTTCTTTGGTAAAGAAACCTTTTTTTAAAAACTGATAATATAAAAAACTTTTTTAAAAAAAAATTATTTATTATTTAAAAATAAAAATAATAAATTGAATATTATAATTTATTAATTAATTACATAATAGGAGTTGTAGGTGGTAACCAGTCATCAGAGCTCAGCCCGCCGTCGACCACTATCGCTGGAGCTTTTCTGTTCACTGTTGCGGGACAGCCGAAGCTCCGCCCCCGGCAACCACCACCTTATTTTTAAATTAATAATTCTCAAAAACTGTTTTTAAAAACTTACGGGATTGGTATAATGCAAATGCTATATGCCATATAATAGAATCAATTCAATTCATGAATTATGCATAATGAGTGAATAAAAAATGCATATAAGTCGACCGCTGAGTACAATTTTTTACAATAATATAATATTAAATAAACATATATAAATATACACCTCAAAATCTCGAACTACAAACTTATATATGTGAGTAATAATGAATATAAATGGGCCAACTGCCAATAGTTCGCCTTAAATCTCTATATCTCAGTCAGCAACTCAATCTTTCCTTTTTCCATAACTTCAATCCTTTCACTCTGTTCATTAACGTCAACAAATCTGGTCAAGATGCATTCCAACCTTGGTAGCAGGTCGCATAAAGCTTTTGATTTCTTGCACTGAGATCAGGCCCAAAAAAGCAATAGGCCAAAGATTTGAATGAGAAAAATCAAGTTATGATGATACAAGATTCCATGATATAAAATTGCACCTCAGTTCTCATCAAGGGCAAGATCAGCAGGGTCTCCTATCCAAGGCCTACCTTCCCTCCATCGGAACCTTATTCTTAGTTTGCCATTTGCATCTACCCCTACCACCTGTCCTTTGCTGGCATGTGTCTCCATCCCCCATCCCCACCGCGGCGATACCAGTCCATCTCTGATCCTTACTTTGTCACCCACTTTGAATGGCCTGACCCGTTCCATTTCCAATGCTTTACAAAGCCATAACCTCTCCACAAAACAGAATGCCACCCATAAATTATCGTCTTCCATCCGATGTACAACCCCAATGCTTGAATGACTCACTTCCCCCCAATGGTGGGTTGGAGTTGAAATTGATGCTCTAACCTTTACCCAGTCTCCAATACAGAGCTCCTTCTCTTCTACCACCTCCACTTCTGATGGGTCCAACATCCATGTTTTCGAACCCGCTGGAGTGTATATCCGAAGCTTTCCATCAGCATCAATTGCTTGTATAGTCCCAATACTAGCATGGGTGTGCCCTGACCATCCAAATCTAGGTTGTTTTACACATTGTTTAACTCTAACCTTCTGTCCCACGAAGAGTTTGTCAACTCTTTCAAGATGGGAACTAGGTCCTACCCATTTTTCTTGCTCCCCACAAAAGCCAACAAAAGTGCTTCTGTCAATTTCATCTCCTTCATACCCTATTCCTTGAACGACACCAACACTACCTGGCCCAATTGATTTCCAATTATTTGTGTTTTCTTTCAATCTCACCCATTCTCCCACTTCAAATATTTGTTCTGTCTGCAGATCTGAAGGATCACCTTTCCACAGCCCTGGCAAACCAAAGAATGAAACCCTGACTTCTCCATCCGCATGAATACTGGTTATAATACCTTGAGATTCAGGCTGAGCTCCTCTCCAACCCCACCTGGGTTCAACCAAACCAGATCGGAACCTAACATACTGCCCAACTTTAAAGCTATGAACCTTTTCAACATCTGTATAATGAGTGATCCACTTCCCTTTACGGAAACAACAAGCCAACTCCAAATATCCAGAATCCTGTACACTATGCACAACAGCTAAACTCTCTCTCCCAACACTATTCCAGTCATAACTTGGTCTAGTTCCCAGGCTTGGTTTAGAGCGTACCCAATCCCCAACCTCAAATCCCGGAAGTCGTTCTGCATCTCCAGGAGAAACTTTCCACAAGCTCTGCCTACCAGCGACCCTCACCTACAAACAAAACATTTAAATCACTTATTGACTGTTTTAACCTCAAGATGAAATCACATATTAACATTGTCAATGAAATGTTTCATACAATGCTTGAGCAAATCCCACAGTGGAAATGGTCAGTGTTTTAATAATTTTCTCAATTTCTTACACAAAAACATAGATAGCTAGGAGTCCCAACAAAGCTAAATTATCTACAAAACTTTGATTATAGCCATATAAAGTGGCAAAATCCCCCCAGATAAGTGCTATTATCTAGGCTTCGTTTATAAGCTTTAATACCAATCTTGGCTATCATTGTTTAGGTCCTATTTAGTTGTAGTTATGAAAGACACTTGATATGTTATAATTAGTTTGGTTTCGTGCAAAAATTAGAATATAGCAAAGAACTAAGCTTACATTGAGAGCACCATCCATGTCAATTCTCACTATTTTTCCAACAGTAGCCGGAGTTTCATTTGACCACCCAAGTCGTGGCTGAGAAACAGATTGCATCACATGAATTTCTTGTCCCACCTCTAAAGCAGGAACTTTCTCCACATCAGTGACTGAGCAAGAAAAAGGTTTACTTCTGAAGCAAAAGGCAACACCCATATCACCATCTTCTTCCAAGCTATGAATTACCCCAATACTGTTCCTTGTAATATCTTCCCAACCATATTTTGGAGAAGATACTGAAGCTTTCACTCTGACCCAATCTCCAACCTGCTTTCAAATATATTAATAACAATTTAAATACAAGACACAAATAAAGCATTACACATTAAATATAAGGTAGCAAACTTAAAATGGAAGCAAATGGTCAACATCAACCAAAAGAATTGTCACCTTAAAATCTTCCACCTTCTCCATATCTGATGGATCAGCTTGCCATGGTATGGGTCGATTTGGTATTTCTATTATTAAGAGACCATCATTCTCAATCTCACTTATTTTTCCGACACTATGATGTGTCTCACCACCCCAAGCATATCTAGGTTCTGCGACTGATCGCTTCACACACACCCTATCACCAATCTGTAAGACAAATACAAGTCACGTGACAAAAACAGAACTTAAATAGTTAGTCAGAATTAAAATAATCTTATATTCTTCTTACCCTAAAAGGAGGAACGTGCTCAACCTCCTCTGGTTCACAATGCCATGGATTTGGAAGATAGCTCAATTCAATTAACAGACTACTGTCAGGTCGGATGCAATATACAATGCCAATGCTTCCTGGTGTCACAGATCCTAATCCATGTTTTGCAGATGTGAGGGTTGGACGAATACGAACCCAATCTCCAACCTTGAACTCCTCAACCCGCTCCATCTCTGCTGGGTCAGCTTTCCATCCTCTGGATGCTCCAGGAAACCCAACACGGAGGATTCCATCATCGTCAACACATAAAACTGTCCCAATGCTGTCACGTGACTGCCCACGCCAACCAAACCTAAAAGAGACAATAGTCATCAGAATCAAAGGCAAATGGTTGAAAGCATGGCATGCACAGGGCCCAATTAACAGAATTTAACAGTAAAGGCACAAGTTTGCCTGATATAATCATTTCCTTCTCCTTAATTTTCAGAGTCTGCCTTAAATTCCTATTGGCTATGAATCTATGATGTATTCCAGTCACTGAAACACTAAATAAAATGTCGCTTGTCTTTTAAAATGTAAGCATGTGTTGAGATTTTGATATGATACATGCCCATCTATAACAAACTATTAAGTACATTCCATTTTAGAAGAGTCAATCCCAAACCCAACTTCAATGCTAATGATTGTTTCACCATTTAGTCCTGTAGATGATTAAGTTGATGATGACCTTACCCAAATGATATTATGATATTCATACTTGTGGTGAATTTTCTGTCTAATGTGAATCATATTGCCAGTGATTCTCAACTTGCTATGAATCATATTAAGATCAGGAATCTAGTACTTAACCCTTTTTTGCATATATAGAGGTTAGGGGATTTTCTTTTTTCTTGCACCATACCAATCAAATGTCTTATATTCCTTCCTCTATTCTCAACTTTTTTCCTTCCTCACCTAAACCCTATAACTTCAACAGGCATTGAGATAGATACAGGTGCTCTATTGGGTTATGTTCTCTTCTCCCTCTTATTTGTTTTCTCTGTATATTTTTTCCTTTGTTTTTTATTTTTCTTCCAATGTTTTTCTCATAAGAAAAAAATACATGATAAACCCAAAGAATTGTTATTAAGAGGAACATAAACTCCTCCACATAACACAGAATCTCTGCAATCTGTATGTGTTTAATGAAGATAAAAGAAACCCCCCACCACAGACATATAACATAAAAATGCCATTACATTGCATACACAATTGAGTATTACAGTAACGAAAAATCATACCTAGGCTCTTTTACATCTTCTTTCAGTTGTACATGTTGGCCCCTGTCCAATGGAACGACTTTTACAACTTCATTTGTCAGAACATGAACGTCCCCCGAACAGAATGAAACGATGAGATTATCTCTGTCTGGAACACTTTGCACAAAGCCAACACTCTTTGCTCTAGCACCTTGCCACCCGTATGTTGGAGTTGTGACAGTTCTTTTAAACTTCACCCAATCTCCCACTTCAAATCTATAAAGTAACAAGCAAACAAATTTTAATGCATATTTGTTGCATATGAATAGACAACAAATATTATATCCAGTGAAAAAAATTCAGAAAATGATGTCTTCCACACACATTGTCGAAGATAAATGAACTCCTCTATTCATGAGTGCCTCCATCAGATCTTCGGATATCCATTCTCGGGGTAAAGCCTCTAAGATGTCCCGTAGTGTCTTGCCACTATAACAAAACAAACCTATCAGTCACAGTAATGATTTGGAATTTAATGTGTTTAATATGTTGATGTGGACTAACAATTAACAGTTGAACACGGATTCAATGTTTGTTTTGAGATTAATTATTCAGATGATTAAGGAAATTTAGAAATAATTGAAATTTGATGAAAATAGTGTCTTCAGCTGCGAGCTTGTGACTTTACCTGTGGTTTCTGACTTCAATATCAGCATCGGGATTCATTAGCATAACAATAAGCCAGTCCAAATTTTCACGTATCATTTTTGCTGTCTCTGCTGCTATATGGAAAGCATTATCACCATCATCATCCTGCACAAAAAATACATTTGAACCATAGCTGATAAGGATGAAAAGATGAAGCTTCCTTCCAAGGGATAGCGAATATGTTAACTTCCAATATATTCCAACTAAGTGAACAAAATTCAGTCTAGAAATAAGTTGATAGCAATTATCTTGGATCATGCACAAATGTCAGTGCAAGAAGTTTTTTTTTGTTTAAGTTAAAAATTTATTAAAAAGAAACAGTGCAAGAAGTTCAAATACAGATAATATAAAGAGCACAACAAATCAAACAAATGTATAAATTTCAATATCATGGCATCAAGCACATAACCCCAAATATATCACTAGATACAATTCATTCTAGAATTCAATTATATAAACTTAAAAAATTTATTTCAACATTCATTCTATGCCTTCTCCAGCATACTTGTTGAACTTTAATAGGACCCATGTTCCTTAGATTTGGTATCCAACTTCCAAACACCTTTTTAAAGGTTTAATTTTTTTTTAACCCAACCTTCAACAGAAATTTATCCAAGATTAAAATTAAATTACTCAAGAGTGGCTACATCAGATACTGAACTCAGAAATCAACAAGTCATATAATGAAGATCTATTAAATTAAATAGAAACAATAATGTAAGAGAAATCAGCAGAATAAAAAAAAATCATGAGCAAAGACTAACAAACCATCTTCAATAGAGTTACCAAATTGAAATTTTAACATCATTAATTACTAGAATTCAGAATTCAGGTAGGCCTAACTCAACTCAAAAGCTAGCTCAGGGGGTGAGAACTGACTAAGCCTAATAATAACTACTTTTACACCATATCTCTTGTTGATATGGAATCATAACACACTTCCTCAAGCCCATAACATGACATCTAGAGTGTGGATAAATGTGGGTTGTTTAATAACAAATCTAAGATAGAGTCTGATACCATGTTAGAATTTCAACCCAACCTAACCCAACTTCAAAAGCTAGCTCAAGGAACGAGGAATGCCCAAGCCCTATTGGCTATAAGAACTTATTTGGCCACATTTATTATTGATGTAGTATCATAACATTAATCATAACTATAATTATGACTATAGTTATATGTGATCAAATGGGGGTATGAGAAAACCTGCAAATTATAATCTGCCCCAGCCGCTAGAAGCAGTCCAACACATGCCTTTGCACCCCTAGCTAAGGCCAAGTGAAGAGGTATACTATTGTGCACATTGCGAATGTTAACATCAACACCAGCAGCAAGAATAACCTACTCAAAGCAACCAAAACATATTAGCAACATCATAATATTTATTGATACATAATCATTTTAATCAAGAAGCTTATTCAGCTACCTGAACCAAGTCCACATCATCTGTCATAGCAGCGGTATGCAAAGCTGTCCTCCCATTCTGTGAATCTTGGGCAGATGGATCAGCTCCTGCTGAAAGCAATATCCGCACCAAGTCTCTCCCCTCTATACATGGCATGAGCAAACAAGATCAGATAATTCAACTATTGTATGACGGGAATAAATAACAAATATTATTAATGGGGAATCTACTGTACAGTATTAAGTCATCAACCCCAAGGGCTCTGATTTTGAAGTTCAAAATTCTCTCTAAAGTAGAGTCTTGTTCTGGAAAGTGGTGATTAATTAGAATAATATAAATGATTTTGTGTAAGTAATAGGTCCCAATTAGCTATGAAATCTGATGTATCTTATGCACAGTTCTTGTTCATATTCGATCAGATACTTGCACTTCAAGCTATCCATTTTCACATGGAACCATTTGTTGGGGTTATTGGAAGTGTTGGTCCTGACCTTCATTCAGGAACAGTTGGTTCTGATCAAGGCTTTGTAATAGGAATAATGAAGATGTAAATAGGAATAAACCTTTCCTGGTTCATCACAAGAAAAACAATAGGAAATAATGATGTTTCTGTTTTATGGTTAAGTGGTTAGTTGTTAGGTAGTGCTTTTGCATCCTATCCCTTGTATAATCAGCCTATAAATAAAGGCTCCCACCTCTTTCAAAGGATCTTTGGCAAAATTAGAAATTGAGTGGTTTATACCATTGTAGGAGCGCATCCGCTCTTGTATATCATTTTCTTTCAATCAATAAAAATCTGGGACGAATAATGCTCTTTCGCTATTGAGTTCTATCAAGGAACCTAACACTTTGTCATTCATTAAGAATAAATTTTGAGACATTATAAGTAGTTTTTGCAGTTGTCTAGTGCATTTGTTGGTGCAGAATGCTTGCATCTTTGAGGCGTATCTAACAACATTTCACTCACTTATTATGGGATATAGGATCATCTTCGTTGCATCCTTTGGTGCATGGCCAATGGCTAGTTTAACGTTGCCATTGGAAATGGCAGCGTTGCTCCATTCTTGATTTTCCCCCTATTTCCTTATTGAAGCTTGTTCTCAGCTTTTCTTGCACTCGAGGATTCCTTAACCTCCAAAAGTTGTGTTTCTCTCCTTTGTATCTGAACCCTTGAAATTGACATGCAGTCAATCTTCAAAAATTACTGGACAAATTTTGGATATCTTCTTCTTGAAACATCATCCTAGGGATTAAGATACAACTAACTAACACTACAACTTAAAATGGATGTAGTATTCCAATGGCAGCGTTGCTCCATTCTTGATTTTCCCCCTATTTCCATATTGAAGCTTGTTCTCAGCTTTTCTTGCACTCGAGGATTCCTTAACCTCCAAAAGTTGTGTTTCTCTCCTTTGTATCTGAACCCTTGAAATTGACATGCAGTCAATCTTCAAAAATTACTGGACAAATTTTGGATATCTTCTTCTTGAAACATCATCCTAGGGATTAAGATACAACTAACTAACACTACAACTTAAAATGGATGTAGTATAATAACTAAGCAACCAAATAATGTAGTAAATAAAAAAATAGCTCAATCAAAAAATGCCTATTGTCAAAATCATAATCAAGCAATGATGTTTTGGATACCAATTTCATGGTCTTTCTTAGAAGCAGCTGCCATGCACAAGGCAGTGCCAATAGGGCTTGGTATGTCAATTGCTTCAGCAATCTCATCAGCATTTGCAACTTCCACCCATCTCTTCACAACAGAAACATTCCATGTTGCCACACACAAGTGCAGCGGTCTGCAAATACAGAGTAAAAATGTATGATCATTTGCAATTTGCAATATGCAATAATTAACGATAACAATCAAACCTTATCACACTGTATGGTTTCAATTATGAACAAAATGACACATTAAAGGAATTTCTTTTATACTAATGTAACCACAAAACAATACCATCCTAGATTTATAATGTAAAATTCCAAAGTAAAGCACTGTAATTTTCGGATTCTGAGTATGGTTTAAATATCAGATTAAGTTTGAATATGTCCTTTGAAAGAACACTAGTAACAGATCCACAAATAGACTACTTAATTTTTTATGTTTTTTTAATATAAATGATTTCTTGATAGAAATCACAATCATTTTCCTAATATTAAGGAACAGAATCCCTTACTCAAAATGATAAAAACATCTTATGTCATGGCCTTTGCTACTCAAATAAGGACCTAGAATAGGTTATTACACTTGATTCAAACAGGAATAACAGGCTTTCCCTCCAGCAAACATAGCATAGAAATATTGAATTGTACGGTAACAGCAAAAAGCTATCATCTTCAATACCTAACAAACTGTGCTAATCCCTAACTCTATCGTCAGAAAAGTAAAATCTCATTCCTAGAATGCATGCCTAAAAGCCCAAGCTCCACGAAGACCAAGTGAATGTATATTGAACTATTGATATTCACATAAATATGCGCCTATATTGTTAATCACAGAAAGCGGCGCGGAGCGCAGAACCCTAAAACCACTATAGCGGAATAGGTGCTATTGCGAAGACTAAAAATCAGTATACAAATTAAACTTAAATTCCAACAGCATACATAAATACTAAATAATAGAATGAAAGAAAAAATTAAAGGACAAGAAGAAGAAGAAGAGTATTGATATTAAAATTAAAATATTAGGTCACTTAAACCCTGTGAAATGACCAATCTACCCTTAATAACTAAATAAAAATTTAAAAAACAAGGAGGTTTTAACTGAATCCAAATTAGCGTGCGCAATTCCACACAACTAATGCAAAGACAGCAAGTTTTTGCCGCGATTCGCGGCTGCCACCCCCGCACCTGTTGAACATGCGTTGCCTGCCGAAAACGTCGCAGTGGGCACCACCGCCACACCGCTATTCCAAGATCGAAAACTAAATAGAATATCAATAATAAAAGCTTAATAATTACTATCAAAAAGAAAAAACCAGTAACAATGTGCAAAGAAGAAAGAAGTATATTAATGGATACAATGAGATCTTCACATGAAGTAATGAAATACAGGTATTCATAAATTCTATTTTATAAGAGACCTGTACTAGAAAATATTAATTCCAAGTTAACAACATCTTTATTTGGTGCATATTATATTAGCTCCTTTTTGCTTACAAAAGAAACCTATATTATCTTTAGAATAAATCCCTCAGAAAGAAAAGGAGAATGATATGAGAATCAATGTGCTAAGTATGTTCAAAAAGACCTACATGGATCCATCTAAACGAAATTATGTTCCTTTATTTTGAGAATATTTAATTAATATCTTTTTTCAAATTAGGATTTGTGCCGAAAGTTATGGGTTTTAGATAAAATTGCCGAATATTTAAATATTATATAATCTGTTATTGAATATGCCAATAGTTGATTAAGTTTTTATACCTCTCACTGATTGACACACTTTGACATACTTGGCATACAAATTCAAAGATATAGAAAACTGAATCTAAGTCGTTACTCACGTCAGATTTTTTGAATTCAAGATGGCCATTGATCTACAGCCTCCATTTTCCACTATCACAAGAGCACAGTCTGTAAACTTCTTGGCAACTGCCCTATGCAGTACAGATTCACCTTCATCATCCACTGCATTGGGATCAGCTCCGGCTAAAAGTAACTCCTGGTATTTGTCCACATATATTTTAGGTGAATATGGCTTTAATAAAGAAAAGGAAGCGTCAAAGTAAAATTTAAGGAACACGCACTCGCATGCAATCTGGCTGGCCATGATAGGCACAAACGTGAGCTACTGATGGGCCAAAGCCATCTCTCAATCGTGACCTCACACTAGCATTTCTTTTTATGAGGCTGCGCACACATTCATGGGACCCAGCTGCTAAGGCAAAAACAAGAGGAGGATCCCCCTCTTTGTCCAAGACATCAACATTTGCCTCTTCATACTCCAGAATTGTCTCGACAAGTTCTGCACTGCCACGTCTACAAGCCAAGTGGAGAGCTGTTTGTCCATCAGCATTTTGAGCTTCCAACAGAGAAGATATGTAGTTGCTTCCATTTTCTGATGCAGCCTTTGCCAGAAAGTCCCTGTACAATAAATACAAAGAAAACGAATGAAATGACAAAAACAAAAACACAATTTTAGTAAAACTAGCTAAATCAACAAAAGTTGAGACACCAACCTAACACCAGTAACATCCCCTTCAGACACAAGTCGATGAAGACGACTTGGGTCCTGAGGAACTTCTAATTCAGGTACTGGGGAAGGCTCCGTCACATTTGATACAGATCCCTTAACAAAGTCACTGCATAGAAAGACCCAAATTCTATTTTTACAGTAAAAACAAATGTTGAAAATGGAAATAGATTTTCAATTTACATATCCAATGGAAATAACTTATTATTGAATTATGCACTTATGAAATAAGCTCTCATATGATAAGCACATATTGAATGAATACTTAATTAAGAATTTTATCCAAATGTCCCCTGAAGAAAATTGTGCATTGGGCTCACATTTCCATACTAAATCAAAGACACCTTAACTGCTCAATCAGATGCTATAAAAACTACCTTGAATATGCAGTCATGGTTATAATAACTTAACAAACTTACTTATCAGGGCTTGCAGGAGGGCTGCGAGGTATTTCTTGCAAATGACGGAGAAATATTGCCAGCATTGCATTAAAAGTAGGTCTTTTAGATGGCTTGAATTGTAAGCACTCTCCAATCATCTTCCACAATTCCCTCGGAATTCCACCACCAACCACACTAGCATATTGTGGAGGCTGTTTCTTCGCCTTGACAACTGCTCGATAGATTTCCTCTGCACTTAAACCAGCCCAACTGCACAAGAATAAAATTTTCAATAAGGATTTGAAAAAGAAGACGGAAGAAAATAAGGAAAAAAGCTTGAGTAAACAATAAGTTGCTCCACGTACGGAATGGCACCCGTGCACATCTCCACCAATGTACAACCAAAACTCCAGGCATCTGATTCGGGAGATATACCTATTCCATCATCCCAGAACAAATTTAATGACTTCTTCACAGGTTCCCAAGCCTCTGGGGCCGTATAGTGTGGACTGAGCATTATACATTCCATACAGGAATGGATCTTTGAGGAGTCACACTCAGGCCGAGCCTTCCAGCATGAGGGCTTCTTCAAAATTGTAGCAAGTCCGTAATCAGAAACCACAGCATGACCATTTGCATCCAGAAGTAGATTGGAAGGCTTTAAATTCATGCAAACAACGCCAGCAGCGTGAAGCTCAACAACCCCTCGTGCAACATCTGCCCCATATCTACATTTGGCAAATTTCAATGTTACTATTCATGGCTGTAAAGGGCCATTGAAATGCTTTACGGAATAACTAAAACCCCGCCAAAATAAATATTAAGCTGCCTATATTATATGCACAAGAAAACAAGCAATTAAATCAAAGGACAAAATTATTCAGACAAAATCTTCTCTAAATAATCCATACAAAGTATTCAACTACTCCCTCTGATTCCAATTATAAGAAAATAAAAAATAAACATCAAAACCAAAGCACTCATTTCTTATTGTAACTTTTTGAATGTTTTTCCAACTGTTCCCTCAAGGAAAACTGAGACATGAGATACAGCCACTAATATTAAAAAGACAAACAATTTAAATGAGGGTAAAAAAGTCATTTACGCAATAAATACATCTTACAAATTGTATCTTTTTTTTTTATAAATAGGTCCAAAAATTCTCTTATAATTTGGAGCGGAAGGTGTATTTCACTGTTTTACGATGTTCTTATACCTAAAGGACATAAAAGAAAAGGGCTGGAGTAAAATGAATAAATTTTAGACATTAGTGAAGCCTAGATGATCACCCAGATAGAGTAAAATGTAAAAAATTTAGACATGAATAAACCATTCTGATTTAGTTAAGCCTAGATGATCACCCAGATAGAGTTTCCCTTCCCAGCATCAATTAGTCATCGACTAGAAGAAACGGTAACATTTCATTTACTCCAAAATCTAACAAGATTGTAGTGTTTCCTACTTATACCAGTGAAATTGCTACAATAATTGTCGTGGTTTCAAATTACAGGTCATATAAGTTGATAAAATGTGGTCTCAGTTCACGTAATCTTACCTAGGTTTTGACAACCACATAATCAGTTCATAACAATTCACAAGAGCAGGATTAAATGATTAATTGATAACATTAAAAAAAAAAAAGGTGTTGCAAGTTGCAAATATATTTCTAAATTGCAGTATGCAACCGCAATGATGGCACAATATTAAGGTTTTATATTGTGTCATCATTGCAATGTAACGGCAACCGCTAAATTGCAGTCTGATTAATTAATACCATTTTCTGTTGCTGCAATATTAAAGTTTGCAATGTAACGACAACCGCTATTTAAAATCATCATCATAACGTCAACGTGCAACACAGTAGAAAGTAGTTACAAAGTAGAAACTAGAAAATAAATTTAAAACCGTGATTATTTGATTACTCATCAAACAAATCAAGAGAAACTAAACTAATCCGAAACAATAATCACTCACTAAACTACTAAGTGACTACTAACTACCTAGTCAATTCAATTTCCTCCAATGAGATTATTCAAAACATCAACATGAACAGAAAATGCTAACAAGATTACAGTGTTTCCTACTTATACCAGTGAAATTGCTACAATAATCATCATGGTTTCAAATTACAAGTCACATAAGTTGATAAAACGTGGTCTCATTTCACGTAAACTTACCTAGGTTTTGACAACCACTTAATCAGTTCATCACACTTTACAATCACAATAGCAGGATTAATTATTACCATTAAAAATAGGTGTTGCAAGTTGCGACCGTAGATCTAAATTGCAGTCCGCAACCGCAATTATGGCACAATATAAAGGTTTAAGAGGTTTCTGCAACGGCATCGACCGCATTTTTCTGCAGTATTTAAAGTTTGCAATGTAACGACAAACCGTTATTTAAAACGGTTACCGCAAGGTCAACATGCAACACAATAGAAAGTAGTTAGAAAGTGGAAACTACAAACTAAATTCAAAACCATGATTTGATTATTCATCAGACAACTCAACAAATCCAAAACCATAATCACTCACTAAGCTACTAAGTGATTACTAACTACCTAGTCAAATCAATATCTTCCAATGAGATTAATCAAAACAACAACATGAACAGAAAATGCTAAATCTGAATATAAAAAGTAAACAAAAAGAAATCAAAAAATTTCAAAAACCTTAGAACTTGCTCCAAAGTGAGTCTTCCTTCATTTCTCTGCATCTCAGATTGAACCGATCCATAACACCTATCCATCACAAGACACAAACTCTCATCAACCTTCATCGCTCCATGAAAAGTACAAACATTCCTACACCACATCGAAGCCCTACGCAAATCCTCCAATTTCCCTAACATCCAATCCAAATCCATTCCTTCAATCATAACCGCTTTCTTCACCGCTACATGATGCCGACACCGTCCACCTCCGATCACCGCTGTCCACATCTCCACACCAGCTCTCCTCCCTTCCCCAATCCTTCTCAAAAGTTTCAAATCCTGATGCGCACCGACTTCAATCACCGGAGCACAACCACCGGAACTCGACGTCTGCGAGCCGCGGCTGTTCCGGCGCCGTTTCTCATCGTCGCCGTCGTCAACTTCACCGTCATCTCCATCTTCCTCCTCGTCGGTTAAGTCACAGTCTCCGGCGGCGGAAACATCGGCGGCGGAGTGGATTAACGAAAGAACGGCGTAGTTTTTGCGTAACGCTTGAACGGAGTTGCCGACGGTTGACACGTGGCGACACCGCGGACACGTGAGAGAAGCATCTGAAGAAGCTGCGAACATTCTAGAAAGACAGTCTCTGCAGAATCCATGGCCACATTGAAGAAGAAGCGGAACTCGTTCTTCTTCGTTGTACCGCGTTTGGCAAACCGAACAACAAGGGATTTTCATTTTCATTTTTTTCTTCTCTCTCTCTTAATTTTTCCTTCTATTTATTCTCTCTCTCTCTATCGTGTTCTTCTTTCTTCGACGCACGTTCAACTAGCTTTTAAGTTTAACCCTTGCTAGGAAGAAAAGCACGTTTGATCCGAAATTGAGCTGAGAGTATCATTTCTATAAGAAAATGGAAGTAGTTAAGGGTGTGAATAGCAGATCCATGGGTTAAGTAAAGTTGGGAAGGATATTGAACAATGAAGGGTGAATTAGAAGAGTGATCAATTAAGCTAATGGTGAACGAAATCTAGAGAGAGAGAGAAATTTAGAGAGATAAAGACGAAAGAAGGTTGTGATTTGTGAAAGGGGTTTTTGGAGTATGCTTTTTTAGTTTTATTTTTTCCTATTTCTCATTTTGTGACAAATGGATTTGGCCTAGGTGGGTAGGAAATTAGGAATGATGAATGGGAAACTATTTGGTGGCTTGGACTTTGAAGTCCTGCTTGATAGAATAGTGAAAAATAATTGGGAGGAATTTTGTCTACCCCAATTCACTTGTGATGGACACATTATGAAAAAACTTAGTTTTATGTTGTTTGAATATGTCTTTTTTAGACAAAAAGAAATATAAAATACGTATAAAATAAAATATTTTGTGTTTTGTTAAATCACAAAGATATTTTAAAATTTATTGTATGACATGATAATATAGTGTTTTTTATTATATGATAATGCAAAATTATTTACATCATCTATACATGTTAATTGAACGTTTAGACAAAACACAATTGTATTTTTGTTTGAATATATATTTTTTAAATGAACAATGTTATTTACTACGAGTGTTAGTTTTACAAATCACAACATACACTTTTGACATAAACACATGGAAAGTTGTGTGCGGAATTAACTATTGAGAATATTGTTGGTAACAATTAGCATTTTCATTCAAAAATTATGTGTAATTTTTAAAAAAATGTAGAATGAATAAAGTTGTTCCAACTTTTTATAGAAAAAGACAAAAACTCACACACAACTGCGAGCACACGGGTTCGAATCCAAAAAATAATGTCAAACCCAATAATTTTTATATTTGTTAGTTGAACTAAGACTTAAGAATCTGTTACAAAAATACTTATTTAAACTCCTTAATTTTTCTAATTTTCTTTTTGCTAGTAATACCCCTGTTTTTTGTTACACTCAAATAGATTACTAATATGTCTACTAATATACCCTTAGTTCACGTTCACGTATGTACTAAATTAAGTTTACGTAGGTTACGTAAATTGAATTCAAATCATATATTTAAGTGTAATCAATGTTTCTTTTTTTGTTTTTTAAAAAAGGGAGATTTTTCTTATTTTTTTAACTAATGTTTTGTTTGGAGTTTGTTGTGTTATAAGCAATATATGAAGGGGTAACAGATTGATGGAGTTTTGTGCTTGCCAAAAATGGGGTTGCTCCTACATCTATATGGAACGTATCAACTTCTTTTGTTTTCTGTCTTTACATGGTGAGAAAGTACTTCCTAATTCCACTCATATTTGAAAAATTATGTTACCCAAAAATTATGCTACTTTATTCTAAAGAAAATGAAGAAAATAAGGAAAGTGTTCGATTGTGGTCGGCGATGGTATAATTGTACGAAGGGATGTGGCTTTTTTATGCATAATTGATAGTAAATGATAATAGGAAATTTTCTTCATAGAGATAGAAAAAAGATAATAGGATATATGAGCTTTACGATTGAAATATGTATATAAAGTTTTTCCCAAAAAAAAATTATTTAATTACTAGATATATTTAATAGAATTTTTATAGTATCTATAGAAATATTTAAATAGTGACATGTAACATTAGATGTATGTATAAAATTATTTTATATTATGACTATATACAAACTAAATTGATAGTTTGACCAATTTTTTTTTATAATTATACAATGTTTTTAGTATTTATTTTATAGCACTCAAACTTTCTTTTTTTTTTGGTGTGTACATTAAACATACTATTCCAGTATAAGAGTAGAAATTTAAAAGAGTGTGCAAAGAAAAGGAGTTATAAGATGGTTTAATATTCTAATTGAAAAATTGATTTAGTTAGAAATTTGATTCGATATTTACATTAAATTTTTAACAGAAACGCGACTATTCAAGTTCGTGAATAACTCACTTGAGCTTATTAGATTACATCATTTGAATTACAATGACAATTCAAATTAATTTGAAAATGTGTGTTAAAAAGTCATGAGATTTTCCCTTAGGCATAAAAACATATTACTCTTGTAAGGGCCATTTGATGTATAAAATATAATAGAGATTTGATAAAAATTTGGAGATGATAAGATAATGATACGATAAATATTATCATATCATGTGTTTGATATATACATGATAATTAAAGAATACTAATATTTTATTTTGTCATATGATAAATATTATTTTGACTACTAATTTATTAAATTATATAAAAAGACAAAACTATACTTGTGATAATAAAAATAATTAAAATTAATTACTAATATTATATTTTTAAGTTTAATATCAAATTCAATTAATTTTTTTATATTGATATTTTATTAGATTTAAATTTTATATTTTAGATTATATTTAATAAATTGTTTTTATATTTTATTATATTTTAATTTTATATTTAAAATTATATTTTATAAGGGTAATTAAGTAAATTACTATTATTATTATTATATCTTGTTGATTTCTATCTCAATTCATATTCACAATATAAATTTCAACTATAGAGATGTGATAAAATAGAGTTGTGAATTAACTTATCATATTATGTTAGTTTATCAAATACTAAATTCAAACATAATACGATAATTTATTTATATCGTATCTCTTATTTTGTCCATCAAACAATATACATTTAGGAGGAGAGGATGTTGAAAGGGATTAACTTTTTAATTTGTGACTTTAATAATATTAGGAAGAGCTTGTTAAGTGACATAACTATATAGTCAACTATAACAATTTAGCTTAGTGATTTTAGAAATCTACATATGATTTGACCGTGGACGGAAATTTCGTTAACTCTTCTATTAGAGATGGATGATTTAAGGTCATTTTTTTGATGTGGAGTTATATTTCTAATTCATTTTCCCCTCCTTTTAATTAAATAATATTATATATATATATATATATTTTTTTTTTCTGTTTTGGTGTAACTTTTAATTTCTCGTATTCGTATGCGGTATTTGTTTGATTTAGATTGATATATTAACTTCGATTAAATGCAAATTTAGGTTCAGTCAATGGCTTAGTGTCGTCAACATAAGTGTATTCCGAAAACTTCGATTATGTCATATTTGTAGGTTTTGTCACTATTGTAGGCATTTTACCATTTTATGATTTAACTTGGAAGTTGTGTGTTTATTCGCATATTCATCTTTTTCTGCTTTAACAATTTTGAATTGTATTATTATGGATCGATGTGATATTTTAGCGATTTAAATTAATTGATATCATTTTTTTATTAAAAAAAAGTATAAACAGTAATATAACATTTAAAATAACTCTAATTGACCCCTGATATCCATAATATTTATTGATGTTGTTTTCAATTTTCCAACCGCACAAGTTTCATCTCAAAAAGAATATTATAAATCGTAAAACTATTAACCGAAGTAACAATGCGAAGTAAAAAAATGTAGCACTATGTCTCATGCTAAAAATCTACTTGATTTTCTAGATAAAGTTAAAAGTTGTAGATATTTTTAATTTAAAATGGCATAAGTTGCACCTTCTTTTGAATAAATATAGCATAAAATTTGAAATTTTCTCGAAGTGTTTCTCAATATATTATGGTGTCTACATTTGTATATTGTTTGTCTGGTCGGAGTCATTTTTGTCATTCAAATGACATAATTATGTTTTAATGTCTTCACTATGAAATTTAGCTTTCAAATAATACTCATTTTGGTTTGAAAATGATATTTTATAACTAAGATATGACATAATCTTTAATTAATGCCGAAAATCATATTTTGTCATCTTTGTTTTTACTTCCAAGTCAATTTTGATTTAGTAAACATTTGATTTAGCTCTTTAGGATCTATTTCATGGACAAAATAAAAGACAAAATTAGAATAAATTATCATATCATGTCTCAATTTAGTATTTGATGAACCAATATGATATAATAAGTTAATCCAGAATTATATCATGTCTAAATTCAATATTTGATGAACTAAAATGATATGATAAATTAATCCAGAATTATATCATATTATGTCTCTTGAGTTGAAATTTATATCTTGAATATGAATTAGGTTAGAAACCAACAATATAGGATAAAAACAATAATTTACTCAATTACCTT